>JAPTMU010000085.1:173862-251362 GCA_028583405.1 Pogonophryne albipinna
TCTAGTCGTCACCATCTTGTTTTCTAGTCGTCACGATCTTGGTTTCTATTCGTCACCATCTTGGTTTCTAGTCGTCACCATCTTGTTTTCTAGTCGTCACGATCTTGGTTTCTAGTCGTCACCATCTTGTTTTCTAGTCGTCACGATCTTGGTTTCTATTCGTCACGATCTCTTTTTCTTGTCGTCACCATCTTGGTTTCTGGTCGTCAACATCTTGGTTTCTAGTCGTCACCATCTTGGTTTCTAGTCATCACCATCTTGGTTTGTAGTCGTCACCATCTTGTTTTTTGGTCTTCACCATCTTGTTTTTTGGTCGTCACCATCTTGGTTTCTAATCGTCACCATCTTGGTTTCTGGTCGTCACCATCTTGGTTTCTAGTCGTCACCATCTTGGTTTCTGGTCCTCACCATCTTGGTTTGTAGTCGTCACCATCTTCGTTTATGGTCCTCACCATCTTGGTTTCTAGTCGTCACCATCTTGGTTTCTAGTCTTCACCATCTTGGTTTCTAATCGTCACCATCTTGGTTTCTAGTAGTTACCATCTTTGTTTGTAGTCGTCACCATCTTGGTTTCTAGTAGTTACCATCTTGGTTTCTAGTCGTCAACATCTTGGTTTCTAGTCGTCAACATCTTGGTTTCTAGTCGTCGCCATCTTGTTTTTTGGTTGTCACCATCTTGGTTTCTAGTAGTTACCATCTTGGTTTCTAATCGTCACCATCTTGGTTTCTAGTCATCACCATCTTGGTTTCTAGTCATCACCATCTTGGTTGCTAATCGTTACCATCTTGTTTTTTGGTTGTCACCATCTTGGTTTCTAGTCGTCACCATCTTGGTTTCTAGTAGTTACCATCTTTGTTTGTAGTCGTCACCATCTTGGTTTCTAGTAGTTACCATCTTGGTTTCTAGTCGTCAACATCTTGGTTTCTAGTCGTCAACATCTTGGTTTCTAATCGTCGCCATCTTGTTTTTTGGTTGTCACCATCTTGGTTTCTAGTAGTTACCATCTTGGTTTCTAATCGTCACCATCTTGGTTTCTAGTCATCACCATCTTTTTTTTTGGTCGTCACCATCTTGGTTTCTGGTCGTCACCATCTTGGTTTCTAGTCGTCACCATCTTGTTTTTTGGTTGTCACCATCTTGGTTTCTAGTAGTTACCATCTTTATTTGTAGTCGTCACCATCTTGGTTTCTAGTAGTTACCATCTTTGTTTGTAGTCGTCACCATCTTGGTTTCTAGTCGTCAACATCTTGGTTTCTAGTCGTCGCCATCTTGTTTTTTGGTTGTCACCATATTGGTTTCTAGTAGTTACCATCTTGGTTTCTAATCGTCACCATCTTGGTTTCTAGTCGTCACCATCTTGGTTTATAGTCGTCACCATCTTGGTTTCTAGTCATCACCATCTTTTTTTTTGGTCGTCACCATCTTGGTTTCTGGTCGTCACCATCTTGGTTTCTAGTCGTCAGCATCTTGTTTTTTGGTTGTCACCATCTTGGTTTCTAGTAGTTACCATCTTTGTTTGTAGTCGTCACCATCTTGGTTTCTAGTAGTTACCATCTTTGTTTGTAGTCGTCACCATCTTGGTTTCTGGTCGTCACCATCTTGGTTTCTAGTCGTCACCATCTTGGTTTCTAGTAGTTACCATCTTTGTTTGTAGTCGTCACCATCTTGGTTTCTGGTCGTCACCATCTTGGTTTCTGGTCGTCACCATCTTGGTTTGTAGTCGTCACCATCTTGGTTTCTAGTCGTTACCATCTTTGTTTCTGGTCGTCACCATCTTGGTTTCTAGTCGTCACCATCTTGGTTTCTAGTCGTCACCATCTTGGTTTCTAGTCGTCACCATCTTGGTTTCTAGTCGTCACCATCTTGGTTTCTGGTCGTCACCATCTTGGTTTCTAGTCGTTACCATCTTTGTTTGTAGTCGTCACCATCTTGGTTTCTATTCGTCACCATCTTGGTTTCTAGTCGTCACCATCTTGGTTTCTGGTCTCACCATCTTGGTTTCTAGTAGTCAACATCTTGGTTTCTGGTCGTCACCATCTTGGTTTCTAGTCGTTACCATCTTTGTTTGTAATCGTAAACATCTTGGTTTCTAGTCGTCACCATCTTGTTTTCTGGTCGTCACCATCTTGGTTTCTGGTCGTCACCATCTTGGTTTCTGGTCGTGACCATCTTGGTTTCTAGTCGTCACCATCTTGTTTTCTGGTCGTCACCATCTTGGTTTCTGGTCGTCACCATCTTGGTTTCTGGTCGTTACCATCTTGGTTTCTGGTCGTCACCATCTTGGTTTCTGGTCGTTACCATCTTGGTTTCTGGCTATCTATTTCTACTATTTCTGACTGATTATTGTTAGATACAATAGATCAGGGGTATTCAACTCAAAGTCAACAAGGTCCAGTTAGAGAAAATGTCCCCATGCAAAGGTCCGGAGCATCAACATGTCTAACTTCATGAATTAGTGTGATATTGAAGTAGCTGCAGCTTCATCAACGTCTGCATGTCGTCAGCTGACTGCCAATCAAATAAAGAAAGCACAATTAATAAACAACAATATGTATTGTCTATGAGCATTGAACTCTACAGATACACATTAATTACTGTGGATATGTGTGATGTTACTCTCGGGCTGCATTTACAAATAAAATAGAGAAAATAAATAAAATAGCTTTTGAAAATATGTGCATCTTAAAAGTGCTTAATTTTAGATAAATAAAATAAAGTGTAGCAGCAGCTTGAGTTTCTCTTTCTCTTGGTTAACCGTTTCACATCATGACTTAACAGTTTCAGACGACTATAGAACATATCAGTCTTTACATCATAACAATTGAACAGTTTTAAAGTTTCTCTTTCTGTCCCTCTTATATTGCAGACCCTCTCTCACTTTGTTCTGTTCAGTGAGAGAATTGAGCTGCAGCTTATTGTCCTGCCAGGAGTTTAGATCTGGGCTGAAATGGAGTCAGGGCCATTCTCACACACATGCAGGTGCTCATTGGTTAGCCTCGGTTAGCTTATTGGTTAGCCTCGGTTAGCTCATTGGTTAGCCTCGGTTAGCCCATTGGTTAGCCTCGGTTAGCTCATTGGTTAGCCTCGGTTAGCTCATTGGTTAGCCTGGGTTAGCTCATTGGTTAGCCTCGGTTAGCTCATTGGTTAGCCTCGGTTAGCTCATTGGTTATCCTCGGTTAGCTCATTGGTTAGCCTCGGTTAGCTCATTGGTTAGCCTCGGTTAGCTCATTGGTTAGCCTCGGTTAGCTCATTGGTTAGCCTCGGTTGGCTCGTTGGTTAGCCTCGGTTAGCTTGTTGGTTAGCCTCGGTTAGCTCATTGGTTAGCCTCGGTTAGCCTGCCCTGGAACCATATTTAGTTTACATTTGATCCTGGTGGACTGATCATATCGGGCTCTGAGGATGCTCATCTGACCTCAGTTCTGACTTGAGAGGGAACGTTTGGTCAAACACTCTGTGTTCTGTCTCATAGTGGCGTGTCGTCTCTTTGAATGAGCGCCACGGTCTCTGAACAAATGAGACACACTGGCTCTGAGCTCCCAGCGGGCCGGAGGAACATGAATCTTGCTTTCTAGTCGTCACCATCTTGGTTTCTAGTCGTCAGCATCTTGTTTTTTGGTTGTCACCATCTTGGTTTCTAGTAGTTACCATCTTTGTTTGTAGTCGTCACCATCTTGGTTTCTAGTAGTTACCATCTTTGTTTGTAGTCGTCACCATCTTGGTTTCTGGTCGTCACCATCTTGGTTTCTAGTCGTCACCATCTTGGTTTCTAGTCATCACCATCGTGGTTTCTGGTCGTCACCATCTTGGTTTCTAGTCGTCACCATCTTGTTTTTTGGTCGTCACCACCTTGGTTTCTAGTCGTCACCATCTTGTTTTTTGGTTGTCACCATCTTGGTTTCTAGTAGTTACCATCTTTATTTGTAGTCGTCACCATCTTGGTTTCTAGTAGTTACCATCTTTGTTTGTAGTCGTCACCATCTTGGTTTCTAGTCGTCAACATCTTGGTTTCTAGTCGTCGCCATCTTGTTTTTTGGTTGTCACCATATTGGTTTCTAGTAGTTACCATCTTGGTTTCTAATCATCACCATCTTGGTTTCTAGTCGTCATCATCTTGGTTTCTAGTCGTTACCATCTTGGTTTCTAGTCGTCACCATCTTGGTTTCTAGTAGTTACCATCTTTGTTTGTAGTCGTCACCATCTTGGTTTCTAGTAGTTACCATCTTGGTTTCTAGTCGTCAACATCTTGGTTTCTAGTCGTCAACATCTTGGTTTCTAGTCGTCGCCATCTTGTTTTTTGGTTGTCACCATCTTGGTTTCTAGTAGTTACCATCTTGGTTTCTAATCGTCACCATCTTGGTTTCTAGTCATCACCATCTTGGTTGCTAATCGTTACCATCTTGTTTTTTGGTTGTCACCATCTTGGTTTCTAGTCGTCACCATCTTGGTTTCTAGTAGTTACCATCTTTGTTTGTAGTCGTCACCATCTTGGTTTCTAGTAGTTACCATCTTGGTTTCTAGTCGTCAACATCTTGGTTTCTAGTCGTCAACATCTTGGTTTCTAGTCGTCAACATCTTGGTTTCTAGTCGTCGCCATCTTGTTTTTTGGTTGTCACCATCTTGGTTTCTTGTAGTTACCATCTTGGTTTCTAATCGTCACCATCTTGGTTTCTAGTCATCACCATCTTTTTTTTTGGTCGTCACCATCTTGGTTTCTGGTCGTCACCATCTTGGTTTCTAGTCGTCACCATCTTGTTTTTTGGTTGTCACCATCTTGGTTTCTAGTAGTTACCATCTTTATTTGTAGTCGTCACCATCTTGGTTTCTAGTAGTTACCATCTTTGTTTGTAGTCGTCACCATCTTGGTTTCTAGTCGTCAACATCTTGGTTTCTAGTCGTCGCCATCTTGTTTTTTGGTTGTCACCATATTGGTTTCTAGTAGTTACCATCTTGGTTTCTAATCGTCACCATCTTGGTTTCTAGTCGTCACCATCTTGGTTTATAGTCGTCACCATCTTGGTTTCTAGTCATCACCATCTTTTTTTTTGGTCGTCACCATCTTGGTTTCTGGTCGTCACCATCTTGGTTTCTAGTCGTCAGCATCTTGTTTTTTGGTTGTCACCATCTTGGTTTCTAGTAGTTACCATCTTTGTTTGTAGTCGTCACCATCTTGGTTTCTAGTAGTTACCATCTTTGTTTGTAGTCGTCACCATCTTGGTTTCTGGTCGTCACCATCTTGGTTTCTAGTCGTCACCATCTTGGTTTCTAGTAGTTACCATCTTTGTTTGTAGTCGTCACCATCTTGGTTTCTGGTCGTCACCATCTTGGTTTCTGGTCGTCACCATCTTGGTTTGTAGTCGTCACCATCTTGGTTTCTAGTCGTTACCATCTTTGTTTCTGGTCGTCACCATCTTGGTTTCTAGTCGTCACCATCTTGGTTTCTAGTCGTCACCATCTTGGTTTCTAGTCGTCACCATCTTGGTTTCTAGTCGTCACCATCTTGGTTTCTGGTCGTCACCATCTTGGTTTCTAGTCGTTACCATCTTTGTTTGTAGTCGTCACCATCTTGGTTTCTATTCGTCACCATCTTGGTTTCTAGTCGTCACCATCTTGGTTTCTGGTCTCACCATCTTGGTTTCTAGTAGTCAACATCTTGGTTTCTGGTCGTCACCATCTTGGTTTCTAGTCGTTACCATCTTTGTTTGTAATCGTAAACATCTTGGTTTCTAGTCGTCACCATCTTGTTTTCTGGTCGTCACCATCTTGGTTTCTGGTCGTCACCATCTTGGTTTCTGGTCGTGACCATCTTGGTTTCTAGTCGTCACCATCTTGTTTTCTGGTCGTCACCATCTTGGTTTCTGGTCGTCACCATCTTGGTTTCTGGTCGTTACCATCTTGGTTTCTGGCTATCTATTTCTACTATTTCTGACTGATTATTGTTAGATACAATAGATCAGGGGTATTCAACTCAAAGTCAACAAGGTCCAGTTAGAGAAAATGTCCCCATGCAAAGGTCCGGAGCATCAACATGTCTAACTTCATGAATTAGTGTGATATTGAAGTAGCTGCAGCTTCATCAACGTCTGCATGTCGTCAGCTGACTGCCAATCAAATAAAGAAAGCACAATTCATAAACAACAATATGTATTGTCTATGAGCATTGAACTCTACAGATACACATTAATTACTGTGGATATGTGTGATGTTCCTCTCGGGCTGCATTTACAAATAAAATAGAGAAAATAAATAAAATAGCTTTTGAAAATATGTGCATCTTAAAAGTGCTTAATTTTAGATAAATAAAATAAAGTGTAGCAGCAGCTTGAGTTTCTCTTTCTCTTGGTTAACCGTTTCACATCATGACTTAACAGTTTCAGACGACTATAGAACATATCAGTCTTTACATCATAACAATTGAACAGTTTTAAAGTTTCTCTTTCTGTCCCTCTTATATTGCAGACCCTCTCTCACTTTGTTCTGTTCAGTGAGAGAGTTGAGCTGAAGCTTATTGTCCTGCCAGGAGTTTAGATCTGGGCTGAAATGGAGTCAGGGCCATTCTCACACACATGCAGGCGCTCATTGGTTAGCCTCGGTTAGCTTATTGGTTAGCCTCGGTTAGCTCATTGGTTAGCCTCGGTTAGCCCATTGGTTAGCCTCGGTTAGCTCATTGGTTAGCCTCGGTTAGCTCATTGGTTAGCCTGGGTTAGCTCATTGGTTAGCCTCGGTTAGCTCATTGGTTAGCCTCGGTTAGCTCATTGGTTATCCTCGGTTAGCTCATTGTTAGCCTCGGTTAGCTCATTGGTTAGCCTCGGTTAGCTCATTGGTTAGCCTCGGTTAGCTCATTGGTTAGCCTCGGTTGGCTCGTTGGTTAGCCTCGGTTAGCTTGTTGGTTAGCCTCGGTTAGCTCATTGGTTAGCCTCGGTTAGCCTGCCCTGGAACCATATTTAGTTTACATTTGATCCTGGTGGACTGATCATATCGGGCTCTGAGGATGCTCATCTGACCTCAGTTCTGACTTGAGAGGGAACGTTTGGTCAAACACTCTGTGTTCTGTCTCATAGTGGCGTGTCGTCTCTTTGAATGAGCGCCACGGTCTCTGAACAAATGAGACACACTGGCTCTGAGCTCCCAGCGGGCCGGAGGAACATGAATCTTGCTTTCTAGTCGTAAACATCTTTGTTTCTGGTCGTCACCATCTTGGTTTCTAGTCGTTACCATCTTTGTTTTTTGGTCGTCACCACCTTGGTTTCTAGTCGTCACCATCTTGTTTTTTGGTCGTCACCACCTTGGTTTCTAGTCGTCACCATCTTGTTTTTTGGTTGTCACCATCTTGGTTTCTAGTAGTTACCATCTTTATTTGTAGTCGTCAACATCTTGGTTTCTAGTCGTCGCCATCTTGTTTTTTGGTTGTCACCATATTGGTTTCTAGTAGTTACCATCTTGGTTTCTAATCATCACCATCTTGGTTTCTAGTCGTTACCATCTTTGTTTCTGGTCGTCACCATCTTGGTTTCTAGTCGTCACCATCTTGGTTTCTAGTCGTCACCATCTTGGTTTCTAGTCGTCACCATCTTGGTTTCTAGTCGTCAGCATCTTGTTTTTTGGTTGTCACCATCTTGGTTTCTAGTAGTTACCATCTTTGTTTGTAGTCGTCACCATCTTGGTTTCTAGTAGTTACCATCTTTGTTTGTAGTCGTCACCATCTTGGTTTCTGGTCGTCACCATCTTGGTTTCTAGTCGTCACCATCTTGGTTTCTAGTAGTTACCATCTTTGTTTGTAGTCGTCACCATCTTGGTTTCTGGTCGTCACCATCTTGGTTTCTAGTCGTCACCATCTTGGTTTCTAGTAGTTACCATCTTTGTTTGTAGTCGTCACCATCTTGGTTTCTGGTCGTCACCATCTTGGTTTCTAGTCGTCACCATCTTGGTTTCTAGTCGTCACCATCTTGTTTTTTGGTCGTCACCACCTTGGTTTCTAGTCGTCACCATCTTGTTTTTTGGTTGTCACCATCTTGGTTTCTAGTAGTTACCATCTTTATTTGTAGTCGTCACCATCTTGGTTTCTAGTAGTTACCATCTTTGTTTGTAGTCGTCACCATCTTGGTTTCTAGTCGTCAACATCTTGGTTTCTAGTCGTCGCCATCTTGTTTTTTGGTTGTCACCATATTGGTTTCTAGTAGTTACCATCTTGGTTTCTAATCATCACCATCTTGGTTTCTAGTTGTCACCATCTTGGTTTATAGTCGTCACCATCTTGGTTTCTAGTCATCACCATCTTTTTTTTTGGTCGTCACCATCTTGGTTTCTGGTCGTCACCATCTTGGTTTCTAGTCGTCAGCATCTTGTTTTTTGGTTGTCACCATCTTGGTTTCTAGTAGTTACCATCTTTGTTTGTAGTCGTCACCATCTTGGTTTCTGGTCGTCACCATCTTGGTTTCTAGTCGTCACCATCTTGGTTTCTAGTAGTTACCATCTTTGTTTGTAGTCGTCACCATCTTGGTTTCTGGTCGTCACCATCTTGGTTTCTGGTCGTCACCATCTTGGTTTGTAGTCGTCACCATCTTGGTTTCTAGTCGTTACCATCTTTGTTTCTGGTCGTCACCATCTTGGTTTCTAGTCGTCACCATCTTGGTTTCTAGTCGTCACCATCTTGGTTTCTAGTCGTCACCATCTTGGTTTCTAGTCGTCACCATCTTGGTTTCTGGTCGTCACCATCTTGGTTTCTAGTCGTTACCATCTTTGTTTGTAGTCGTCACCATCTTGGTTTCTATTCGTCACCATCTTGGTTTCTAGTCGTCACCATCTTGGTTTCTGGTCTCACCATCTTGGTTTCTAGTAGTCAACATCTTGGTTTCTGGTCGTCACCATCTTGGTTTCTAGTCGTTACCATCTTTGTTTGTAATCGTAAACATCTTGGTTTCTAGTCGTCACCATCTTGTTTTCTGGTCGTCACCATCTTGGTTTCTGGTCGTCACCATCTTGGTTTCTGGTCGTGACCATCTTGGTTTCTAGTCGTCACCATCTTGTTTTCTGGTCGTCACCATCTTGGTTTCTGGTCGTCACCATCTTGGTTTCTGGTCGTTACCATCTTGGTTTCTGGTCGTGACCATCTTGGTTTCTAGTCGTCACCATCTTGTTTTCTGGTCGTCACCATCTTGGTTTCTGGTCGTCACCATCTTGGTTTCTGGTCGTTACCATCTTGGTTTCTGGTCGTGACCATCTTGGTTTCTAGTCGTCACCATCTTGTTTTCTGGTCGTCACCATCTTGGTTTCTGGTCGTCACCATCTTGGTTTCTGGTCGTCACCATCTTGGTTTCTAGTCGTCACCATCTTGGTTTCTGGTCTCACCATCTTGGTTTCTAGTAGTCAACATCTTGGTTTCTGGTCGTCACCATCTTGGTTTCTAGTCGTCACCATCTTGTTTTCTGGTCGTCACCATCTTGGTTTCCCTCTCAGTTCTGACTTGAGAGGGAACGTTTGGTCAAACACTCTGTGTTCTGTCTCATAGTGGCGTGTCGTCTCTTTGAATGAGCGCCACGGTCTCTGAACAAATGAGACACACTGGCTCTGAGCTCCCAGCGGGCCGGAGGAACATGAATCTTGCTTTCTAGTCGTAAACATCTTTGTTTCTGGTCGTCACCATCTTGGTTTCTAGTCGTTACCATCTTTGTTTGTAGTCATCACCATAGTGGTTTCTGGTCGTCACCATCTTGGTTTCTAGTCGTCACCATCTTGTTTTTTGGTCGTCACCACCTTGGTTTCGAGTCGTCACCATCTTGGTTTCTAATCGTCACCATCTTGGTTTCTAATCGTCACCTTCTTGTTTTTTGGTCGTCACCATCTTGGTTTCTAGTCGTCACCATCTTGGTTTCTAGTCGTTACCATCTTGGTTTCTAGTCGTCACCATCTTGGTTTCTAATCGTCACCATCTTGTTTTTAGGTCGTCACCATCTTGGTTTCGAGTCGTCACCATCTTGGTTTCTAATCGTCACCATCTTGTTTTTTGGTCGTCACCATCGTGGTTTCTAGTCGTTACCATCTTTGTTTCGAGTCGTCACCATCTTGGTTTCTAGTAGTTACCATCTTTGTTTGTAGTCGTCACCATCTTGGTTTCTAGTCGTCACCATCTTGGTTTTTGCTCGTCACCATCTTGGTTTATAGTCGTCACCATCTTTGTTTATAGTCGTCACCATCTTGGTTTCGAGTCGTCACCATCTTGGTTTCTAATCGTCACTATCTTGGTTTCTAGTCGTCACCATCTTGCTTTCTGGTCGTAAACATCTTGGTTTCTGGTCGTCACCATCTTGGTTTCTGGTCGTCACCATCTTGGTTTCTAGTTGTTACCATCTTGGTTTCTAGTAGTTACCATCTTTGTTTGTAGTCATCACCATCGTGGTTTCTGGTCGTCACCATCTTGGTTTCTAATCGTCACCATCTTGTTTTTTGGTCGTCACCATCTTGTTTCGAGTCGTCACCATCTTGGTTTCTAATCGTCACCATCTTGGTTTCTAGTCGTCACCATCTTGGTTTCTAGTCGTAAACATCTTGGTTTCTGGCCGTCACGATCTTGGTTTCTAATCGTCACCTTCTTGTTTTTTGGTCGTCACCATCTTGGTTTCGAGTCGTCACCATCTTGGTTTCTAATCGTCACCATCTTGTTTTTTGGTCGTCACCATCTTGGTTTCGAGTCGTCACCATCTTGGTTTCTAATCGTCACCATCTTGGTTTCGAGTCGTCACCATCTTGGTTTCTAATCGTCACCATCTTGTTTTTTGGTCGTCACCATCGTGGTTTCTAGTCGTTACCATCTTTGTTTCGAGTCGTCACCATCTTGGTTTCTAGTCGTTACCATCTTGGTTTGTAGTCGTCACCATCTTGGTTTCTGGTCCTCACCATTTTGGTTTGTAGTCGTCACCATCTTGGTTTCTAGTCGTTACCATCTTGGTTTCTAGTCGTTACCATCTTGGTTTCTAGTCGTCAACATCTTGGTATCTAGTCGTTACCATCTTGGTTTCTAGTCGTTACCATCTTGGTTTCTAGTCGTCAACATCTTGGTATCTAGTCGTCACCATCTTGGTTTCTGGTCGTCACCATCTTGGTTTCTAGTCGTCACCATCTTGGTTTCTAATCGTCACCATCTTGGTTTCTGGTCGTCACCATCTTGGTTTCTAGTCGTCACCATCTTGGTTTCTGGTCCTCACCATCTTGGTTTGTAGTCGTCACCATCTTCGTTTCTGGTCCTCACCATCTTGGTTTCTAGTCGTCACCATCTTGGTTTCTAGTCTTCACCATCTTGGTTTCTAATCGTCACCATCTTGGTTTCTAGTCGTTACCATCTTTGTTTCTAGTCGTCACCATCTTGGTTTGTAATCGTCACCATCTTGGTTTTTAGTCGTTACCATCTTGGTTTCTATTCATCACAATCTTGGTTTCTGGTCGTCACCATCTTGGTTTCTAGTCGTCACCATCTTGTTTTCTAGTCGTCACGATCTTGGTTTCTATTCGTCACCATCTTGGTTTCTAGTCGTCACTATCTTGTTTTCTAGTCGTCACGATCTTGGTTTCTATTCGTCACGATCTCTTTTTCTTGTCGTCACCATCTTGGTTTCTGGTCGTCAACATCTTGGTTTCTAGTCGTCACCATCTTGGTTTCTAGTCATCACCATCTTGGTTTGTAGTCGTCACCATCTTGTTTTTTGGTCTTCACCATCTTATTTTTTGGTCGTCACCATCTTGGTTTCTAGTCGCCACCATCTTGGTTTCTGGTCGTCACCATCTTGGTTTCTAGTCGTCACCATCTTGGTTTCTAGTCGTCACCATCTTGGTTTCTAGTAGTAACCATCTTTGTTTGTAGTCGTCACCATCTTGGTTTCTAGTCGTCACCATCTTGGTTTCTAGTAGTTACCTTCTTTGTTTGTAGTCGTCACCATCTTGGTTTCTAGTCGTCACCATCTTGGTTTCTGGTCGTCAACATCTTGGTTTCTAGTCGTCACCATCTTGGTTTCTAGTCGTCACCATCTTGGTTTCTATTTGTCACCATCTTTGTTTGTAGTCGTCACCATCTTGGTTTCTATTTGTCACCATCTTGGTTTCTAGTCGTCACCATCTTGGTTTCTGGTCGTCACCATCTTGGTTTCTAGTCGTCACCATCTTGGTTTCTAGTCGTCACCATCTTGGTTTCTGGTCGTCACCATCTTGGTTTCTAGTCGTCACCATCTTGGTTTCTGGTCGTCACCATCTTGGTTTCTGGTCGTCAACATCTTGGTTTCTATTCTTCACCATCTTGGTTTCTAGTAGTCAACATCTTGGTTTCTAGTCGTCATCATCTTGGTTTCTAGTCGTCACCATCTTGTTTTCTGGTCGTCACCATCTTGGTTTCTGGTCGTCACCATCTTGGTTTCTGGTCGTCACCATCTTGGTTTCTGGTCGTCAACATCTTGGTTTCTATTCTTCACCATCTTTGTTTCTAGTCGTCACCATCTTCTTTTTTAGTCGTCACCATCTTGGTTTCTAGTCGTCACAATCTTGGTTTGTAGTCGTCACCATCTTGTTTTTTGGTCCTCACCATCTTGTATTTTGGTCATCACCATCTTGGTTTCTAGTCGTCACGATTGAGTTTTTTGGTCGTCACCATATTGGTTTCTAGTCGCCACCATCTTGGTTTCTGGTCGTCACCATCTTGGTTGCTAATCGTTACCATCTTGTTTTTTGGTTGTCCAGAGCGCTCCTCCAGCTCAGGTTCAGTAGGTGAGTGAACTGTGACAGCATGTCTTTGCTGCTGGTGACTGAACACTGTGAATAATGTGCTCAGCTCAGGCTAAATGTTTTATATCTTTAACCACAGGAGGATCATGATGAACTCTACGCACGTTTCATATTTCACTCTAAGTGTCTACTTCGACACGGGGGTTTTTAAATACTTGTTCTTCATGATTGTCATGTGTTTATATGTGTGTATCATAGGTGCCAACTTGTTGCTGATTGTGGTTATCTGTGTGAACAGGAGCTTACATGAACCTATGTACCTTTTTCTGTGCAGCCTGTTTGTAAATGAACTGTATGGTAGCACAGGGTTGTTTCCATTCCTTCTGGTTCAGATCCTCTCTGACATTCACACTGTCTCTGCTCCGCTCTGCTTCCTGCAGGTTTATTCTGTGTATACATATGTGTGTGTGGAATATTTAAACTTAACCATCATGTCTTATGACAGATATCTTGCTATCTGTTATCCTCTGCAATATAACTCACGTATGACTTCTAACAAAGCTTATTTTCTTATTGCAGTGTCATGGTTGTTCCCTTTTCTTTCAATTGTTGTTCTGATATTCCTGACTGTGTCTTTGCAGCTGTGTGGGAACATACTTAATACAGTTTACTGTGGGAATTACTTCATTGTTAAGCTGGCCTGCTCTGACACCAGGGTCAATAACATTTATGGGCTCTTTTACACGGTCATCTCCATCATCATTCCTCTGCTTTTAATCCTCTACACGTACATGAGGATCCTCAGAGTGTGTTTCTCTGGCTCCAAACAGACCAGACAGAAAGCTCTCAGTACCTGCACACCTCACCTCGCTTCCCTCATCAATTTTTCTTTTGGAGTCTTGTTTGAAGTATTACAGAGCAGGTTTGATATGAGCAGTGTTCCCAACATGCTGCGCGTTTTATTATCCCTGTACTTTCTAACATGCCAGCCTCTCTTTACCCCAGTCCTGTACGGGCTGAAGATGTCTAAAATCCGCATCATATGTAAGCGCCTGTTGTACGGAGAAGTGTAGGTCATCAAGAGATTGCAGAGAAAGAGAATGAAAGGACCCTGACTTCAGCAGTATTAACTCTAATGACGTGTCTCGTTCACTGTGTGCAGAGGAAGGAAATGAAACGTGCAGCTGTACATGTGCTGAGCTTGATGCTGCTCTCTCTTTCTGTTTCTTCTCTTGCTTTTCACTTTTCATATCAGCCTCAGTGATTTTAGGAGAACCCTGAAAGGTCCATGAGTCCGGACGTTAGGAGTGAAACTGAAGTTAAAGCTGAATGAAGCTCCTCGCTGTGAACAGACACAGAGCAGCTTCATATCAACTATGTTCCCAATATGTTGACAATATGTTCACCTTCGTATTCTCTCACATGTAATGTGTCCCAAATATACATCCTGTGTACAAATCTGCTGCTAGCTTGTGTTGGGAATAACATGTAACAGATTGGTTCAGTTTGAGTCAGAAGAGGAATAAAAATGCTTCAACAGATTGAACTGTTATCTTTCTTTATTCAACAGGGACCATGCAACTGATGCACCGGGAGTTTCCAGATAATTTTCAACTCTTAAATTCTGCTTTAAAATAAAATATCCAACAATACACTATGAATATAAAATCACTTTTAAATGCACCTCACATTTTGTCATGACAGAAACTGCCGGACTGTAAATGCAGTTTGGGATTTCTCTCCACAAGCAGCAAACAATCAAACTGCAGATTATTATTTGTGTTTATTATCATCAAATGGTGTCTTTTCCATGATTGGAGTGTAATGAGTATACCAGGTGAAAGGCATTGTGGGAAACAAGCTATCTTTCAAAGTCAACTTTAAGAAGCTACCTTGCATCTCGGTTTAAACTGATATATTTATGCCACACATATGTTTACATTAATACACTATATAGTATTTTTCCACTGTAAATTATTATACATTCTGTTTTATTTTATTCTGTGTGCAAAAAATGCAAAATGCAGTCAGAGAGTTGAGCATGAACATGGCTCACAGTGTTAAGAAGGAAAAAAGAACAAGATGTTGTTCACATGTTTGTGGGGTGGATAACAGTCAGTCTCAGGGGGGGCGGGCCTTGTTGAAGAGGCCGGTAGCGGAGGGGAAGAAACTGTTCAGATGGAGAGAGGTTCTGGTCCTGATGGAGAGAGGTCCTGATGGAGAAACGTTCTGATCTAGCGAGGTCCTGATGGAGAGAGGTTCAGGTCCTGATGGAGAGAGGTTCTGGTCCTGATGGAGAGAGGTTCTGGTCCTGATGTAGAGAGGTTCTGGTCCTGATGGAGAGAGGTTCTGGTCCTGATGGAGAGAGGTTCTGGTCCTCTGGTCCTGATGTAGAGAGGTTCTGGTCCTGATGGAGAGAGGTTCTGGTCCTGATGTAGAGAGGTTCTGGTCCTGGTGTAGAGAGGTTCTGGTCCTGATGTAGAGAGGTTCTGGTCCTGATGGAGAGAGGTTCTGGTCCTGATGGAGAGAGGTTTTGGTCTTGATGTGGAGAGGTTCTGGTCCTGATGGAGAGAGGTTCTGGTCCTGATGGAGAGAGGTGTTGGTCCTGATGGAGAGAGGTTTTGGTCCTGATGGAGAGAGGTTCTGGTCCTGGTGGAGAGAGGTTCTGGTCTTGATGGAGAGAGGTGTTGGTCCTGATGGAGAGAGGTTCTGGTCCTGATGGAGAGAGGTGTTGGTCCTGATGGAGAGAGGTTCTGGTCCTGATGGAGAGAGGTGTTGGTCCTGATGGAGAGAGGTTCTGGTCCTGATGGAGAGAGGTTCTGGTCTTGATGGAGAGAGGTGTTGGTCCTGATGGAGAGAGGTTCTGGTCCTGGTGGAGAGAGGTGTTGGTCCTGATGGAGAGAGGTTCTGGTCCTGATGGAGAGAGGTTCTGGTACAGGTGGAGTTGTGTAACAATATTCACAAAAAAACACTGAAATCAAATTTAAAAAAAGAGATTTGCTCTTTGCCCCTCGGGCCTCCATCCTTGGATCCTCGCCCTTCGATTCCCTTGCCCCTGGATCCTCACTCCTCGCCCCTCGGACCACGCTCCTAGATTACCTTGCCCCTGGATCCTCACTCCTCGTCCCTCGGACCACGCCCCTAGATTCCCTTGCCCCTGTATCCTCACTCCTCGCCCCTCGGACCACGCCCCTAGATTACCTTGCCCCTGGATCCTCACTCCTCGCCCCTCGGACCACGCCCCTAGATTACCTTGCCCCTGGATCCTCACTCCTCGCCCCTCGGACCACGCCCCTAGATTCCCTTGCCCCTGGATCCTCACTCCTCGCCCCTCGGACCACGCCCCTAGATTACCTTGCCCCTGGATCCTCACTCCTCGCCCCTCGGAACACGCCCCTAGATTCCCTTGCCCCTGGATCCTCACTCCTCCCCCTCGGACCTCGCCCCTAGATTCCCTTGCCCCTGGATCCTCACTCCTCGCCCCTCGGACCACGCCCCTAGATTCCCTTGCCCCTGGATCCTCACTCCTCGCCCCTCGGACCACGCCCCTAGAGTCCCTTGCCCCTGGATCCTCACTCCTCGCCCCTCGGACCACGCCCCTAGATTCCCTTGCCCCTGGATCCTCACTCCTCGCCCCTCGGCCCACGCCCCTAGATTACCTTGCCCCTGGATCCTCACTCCTCGCCCCTCGGACCACGCCCCTAGATTACCTTGCCCCTGGATCCTCACTCCTCGCCCCTCGGACCACGCCCCTAGATTCCCTTGCCCCTGGATCCTCACTCCTCGCCCCTCGGACCACGCCCCTAGATTACCTTGCCCATGGATCCTCACTCCTCGCCCCTCGAACCACGCCCCTAGATTCCCTTGCCCCTGGATCCTCACTCCTCGCCCCTCGGACCACGCCCCTAGATTCCCTTGCCCCTGGATCCTCACTCCTCGCCCCTCGGACCACGCCCCTAGATTACCTTGCCCCTGGATCCTCACTCCTCGCCCCTCGGACCACGCCCCTAGATTACCTTGCCCCTGGATCCTCACTCCTCGCCCCTCGGACCACGCCCCTAGATTACCTTGCCCCTGGATCCTCACTCCTCGCCCACGTCCTCTCGCCAATCAGAATCAGGAATCCTTTATGAGTCCCACAGCGGGGAATTGGACAGTATTACAGCCAATGTTCCTATTGTATTATATCATTCTTCGCCCCCTGAACCCCACACTTTGCACCTTGGTCCTCACCCGCATCTCCTCGCTCCTCAACCCTTACCCCCCCCACAACCTCGCACCGTAAACCTCGCCCGTTGATCCATCTTCCTCGCAAACAGCTCCTTCCAGCTTGATCCTTGCCCCGGGATAATCACCTAAAGCTCCTCGCACATCAAACCTCGTCCCTCAACCCTTACCCCCTTAATCCTTACCGTTGGATCATCACCCCTCGGTTCACTTGCCCACCCATCCTCACTCCTTGCCCCCCTAGACATCCCCCTTGGATCCTCGCTTCTTAGAGCATTCAAAAGTGACAATCTACTCTACTCTCTACAGAGCTAGATGTGGTCAATGCTCATTTGCCATAAGTATGTTCGCGGAAACACGAGCAATCTGTCCCTCAGCTGGCCAAAAGGCATCATATTCATACGGAGAAATGCACCGTTTTCAACTTCCTTAACTCGGAGTTCTGTTGCTCTAATTACGTGTAAGGTGGGAGAAGTACTCAGATCAAGTACTTAAGTAAAAGTAGTATGCTGCAGGGTAGCTTGTGAATTTACTCCAGGTGGAACTAAAGTCTGATTTAAGAGTTGATTAGATTTCACATCATTCATCCACATCTGTAAAGTAACTAAAGGTATTAAATACATGTAGTGGAGTAGAAGTACACCATGTACCTCTGAACTGTAGAGGAGTAGAATTACAAAGAAGCAATAGTGGAAATACTTAAGTACCTCAATATAAGTACAGTACTTGAGTAAATCTACTTACTACCACCACTGCAGGTATTTTATGTGTGCTAGCAGCCCATAATCCACACTATACATAAAATGAATCAATGTGAATTCTGTTTCTAATTTGTTTAGTTTTTCCCCGAAAAAATAACCTATAAAAATACGGTTAAAGAACCGGATCGATAAGCAGTATTTGTAATTGTTTCAATTAGGCCTCATTATTTCACAGTGGCACAGGATCATCTGCCAATACAAGCACTTTTGTTCATGTTCAATCCATAATAAAACATACAATTATAGTTGGATCTTTTTGTCTTGTTATTATTAGCAGAGAAAATGTTATGTTTGTACAACTATATACAATGAATTCTACCAATCTCGGTGGGAATCAGATTAGGGGGAGGGCTCGAAGATATTTCCAATTATACAAGGGGGGCCTGACTAAAAAAAGTTGGGAACCGCTGTGTTAGAGGTTATTCCCAACGCAAGCTAGCAGCAGATTTTTACACAGGATGTATATCTTGGACATGTTGAGGCCGTACATCATAGGGCTGAAGAGAGGCTGACAAGTGAGGAAATATAACGATAAAAATATTCTCAACGTGTTGGATACACCGCTCATATTAAACCTGCTCTGCACTATCTCAAAGAAAACTCCAAAGGAGAAGTTGATGAGGGAAGCGAGGTGAGGGGTGCAGGTGCTGACAGCTTTCTGTCTGCTCTGCTTACAGCCAGAGAAACACACTCTGAGGATCCTCATGTACGTGAAGAAAAATACAGATAGCGGACCACAGACAGTGAAAAAAGTGGCAATAAGTTCATACACATTATTGACTGTAGTGTCAGAGCAGGCCAGCTTAACAATGGAGTAGTTATCACAGTACACTTTGTTAATGATGTTCCCACACAGCTGCAAAGACACACTCAGTGATATCGTGACAAAGACAGCAAAAAAAGGAGGAAACCAAATGGCGGCAATAAGCACAACAACCATATTATACGTCATACGTGAGTTATATTGCAGAGGATAACAGATAGCAAGATATCTGTCATAAGACATGACGGCTAAATTAGTAAATTCCACACTTGCATATGTATACACAGAATAAACCTGCAGGAAGCAGAGCGGAGCAGAGACAGTGTGAATGTCAGAGAGGATCTGAAGCAGAAGGAATGGAAACAACCCTGTGCTACCATACAGTTCATTTACAAACAGGCTGCACAGAAAAAGGTACATAGGTTCATGTAAGCTCCTGTTCACACAGATAACCACAATCAGCAACACATTGGCACCTATGATACACACATATAAACACATGACAATCATGAAGAACAAGTACTTAAAAACCCCTGTTTCAAAGTAAGCACCAAGTATAAAATATGAAATATGAGTAGAGTTCACCATGATTCCACTTTGGTTCAGAATACTGTGCACAGGAACAACAGGAATAATACTAAAGTCACATTTGGTCTGCTAAAACAAGTTGAAATGTTAACATGCATCACATAGTAAAGCTGCAATAACAATAAATACATGTTTGATGCAGAACATTAGTTTGTCAGCCTTTTAAATCTCCAGATGTTCAGCTTTTCTTTTTTAAAGATCAGAGTAAAGCGAGGTTCTGTGGACATTTAAGGACATTACCTTGGACATATCTCACACATGTTTTGCACAACACCATTATTCTACCAGATAATCTGCAGATCAAACCATATTCAATAAAGTGACTTTGCCTTGACAATGATAATAAAAGTAATCGAGTCGCAGCAAAAGCATCAACACAAACAGCATTCAGTCTCTCTGCAGTCAACACATTAAAAATGCATAATTAGTGCTAAGCATCTCAAGCTTACCCGTCTCTGGTTCAGACACAAAGGTTTGTGATATATCTGCAGACACAGTTGAAGCCTGAGAGGCCATCCTAACTGAGCCGAGACTCTGCGTGTTTTAAGCTTTTAACGTCAGAGGACGTCCCTATCCTTAAAGTCACAGGAAGTTCTCCCTCTGATTTATTATTGAACATTTGTGGGTATTCAAAGAGAGACATATAGAAATAACAGAACATTCATACTGCAGGAAAAACAAAGTTTATTATATACTTCACATCTTTCCATTGAGCAGTGAAATGCTTTGCTAGCACCTCCTAGTCGAAGAGTAGTAATGATAACAAAATATACGAAATAAAGTATTTACATGACAGAAAATAGAAGATTGTGATACATTTTAAACAATTTCAGCTGCTGTCAGAGTTTAAAACAGTGTAGCTAACCGTTAGCCTGAGGTTTAAATTCAACACAGTGTAGCTAACCGTTAGCCTGAGGTTTAAATTTAACACAGTGTAGCTAACCGTTAGCCTGAGGTTTAAATTCAACACAGTGTAGCTAACCGTTAGCCTGAGGTTTAAATTCAACACAGTGTAGCTAACCGTTAGCCCGATAATGACTTGTGGTTTCTCCTCCTTAGGCCATTTGGCAGGAGATTAATGAAACCGTTGATGGAGGGATCACACTGTGCTGAAGTTCCTTTATAGCCCAACATTAGCCGCCTTTAGCTTAGCGGTGGTGACGTGAAGTCATGTGACTATGCTGTAGTTCCTTTATAGCCCAACATTAGCCGCCTTTAGCTTAGCGGTGGTGAAGTGAAGTCATGTGACTGTGCTGAAGTTCCTTTATAGCCCAACATTAGCCGCCTTTAGCTTAGCGGTGGTGAAGTGAAGTCATGTGACTGTGCTGAAGTTCCTTTATAGCCCAACATTAGCCGCCTTTAGCTTAGCGGTGGTGACGTGAAGTCATGTGACCGTGCTGTAGTCCCTTTATAGCCCAACATTAGCTGCCTTTAGCTTAGCGGTGGTGACGTGAAGTCATGTGACCGTGCTGTAGTTCCTTTATAGCCCAACATTAGCCTCCTTTAGCTTAGCGGTGGTGAAGTGAAGTCATGTGACTGTGCTGTAGTTCCTTTATAGCCCAACATTAGCCTCCTTTAGCTTAGTGGTGGTGACGTGAAGTCATGTGACTGTGCTGTAGTTCCTTTATAGCCCAACATTAGCTGCCTTTAGCTTAGCGGTGGTGACGTGAAGTCATGTGACCGTGCTGTAGTTCCTTTATAGCCCAACATTAGCCTCCTTTAGCTTAGCGGTGGTGAAGTGAAGTCATGTGACCGTGCTGTAGTCCCTTTATAGCCCAACATTAGCCTCCTTTAGCTTAGTGGTGGTGACGTGAAGTCATGTGACTGTGCTGTAGTTCCTTTATAGCCCAACATTAGCTGCCTTTAGCTTAGCGGTGGTGACGTGAAGTCATGTGACCGTGCTGTAGTTCCTTTATAGCCCAACATTAGCCTCCTTTAGCTTAGCGGTGGTGAAGTGAAGTCATGTGACTGTGCTGTAGTTCCTTTATAGCCCAACATTAGCCTCCTTTAGCTTAGTGGTGGTGACGTGAAGTCATGTGACTGTGCTGTAGTTCCTTTATAGCCCAACATTAGCTGCCTTTAGCTTAGCGGTGGTGACGTGAAGTCATGTGACCGTGCTGTAGTTCCTTTATAGCCCAACATTAGCCTCCTTTAGCTTAACGGTGGTGACGTGAAATCATGTGCTTTAACAGGTGCTCAAAGCGCTTTACAATTGCACATTACACATATTAGACATGTAAGAGTCATTACTGTGGACATTACCCACAGGAGCAAATGCGGGTTAAAGTAAACAGATATTGTTCTAAACTGTATTAAAGTAAACAGGTATTATCTTGAACTGTATTGAAGTGAACATGTATTATTTGGGACTGTTTTAAAGTAATCCTATATATATAAACCTTCTTACTTACACTCAATGACCCAGGTACCCTGACACACACACTTACACCTCCTTCTACCAGCACACACACACACACACACACCTCCTCTCATCAGCACACACACACATACACCTCCTTCTACCAGCACACACACACACACACACACACACACACACACACACACACACACACACACACACACACACACACACACACACACACACACACACACACACACACACACACACACACACACACACACACACACACACACACACTTCCTCTCACCAGCACACACACACTTCCTCTCACCAGCACACACACACACACACACACACACACACACACACACACACACACACACACACACACACACACACACACACACACACACACACACACACACACATACACTTCCCCCCACCAGCACACACATGTTCTTTTCAAGGTTCTTTCTGGGGCCAATATAATCTCAAGCACCAATATATCTGTGTACAATGTTTGATACTAATATCTCTGTGTACAATGTTTGATACTAATATATCTGTGTACAATGTTTGATACTAATATATCTGTGTACAATGTTTGATACTAATATATCTGTGTACAATGTTTGATACTAATATCTCTGTGTACAATGTTTGATACCAATATATCTGTGTACAATGTTTGATACTAATATATCTGTGTACAATGTTTGATACTAATATATCTGTGTACAATGTTTGATAATAATATATCTGTGTACAATGTTTGATACTAATATATCTGTGTACAATGTTTGATACTAATATATCTGTGTACAATGATTGATACTAATATATCTGTGTACAATGTTTGATACTAATATCTCTGTGTACAATGTTTGATACTAATATCTCTGTGTACAATGTTTGATACTAATATATCTGTGTACAATGTTTGATACTAATATATCTGTGTACAATGTTTGATACTAATATCT
This sequence comes from Pogonophryne albipinna, assembly GCA_028583405.1. NCBI lineage: Eukaryota > Metazoa > Chordata > Actinopteri > Perciformes > Artedidraconidae > Pogonophryne > Pogonophryne albipinna. The sequence goes on from JAPTMU010000085.1 coordinate 196,250, forward strand.
CTGTGTACAATGTTTGATACTAATATCTCTGTGTACAATGTTTGATACTAATATCTCTGTGTACAATGTTTGATACTAATATATCTGTGTACAATGTTTGATACTAATATCTCTGTGTACAATGTTTGATACTAATATCTCTGTGTACAATGTTTGATACTAATATATCTGTGTACAATGTTTGATACTAATATCTCTGTGTACAATGTTTGATACTAATATATCTGTGTACAATGTTTGATACTAATATATCTGTGTACAATGTTTGATACTAATATCTCTGTGTACAATGTTTGATACTAATATCTCTGTGTACAATGTTTGATACTAATATCTCTGTGTACAATGTTTGATACTAATATATCTGTGTACAATGTTTGATACTAATATCTCTGTGTACAATGTTTGATACTAATATCTCTGTGTACAATGTTTGATACTAATATCTCTGTGTACAATGTTTGATACTAATATATCTGTGTACAATGTTTGATACTAATATATCTGTGTACAATGTTTGATACTAATATCTCTGTGTACAATGTTTGATACTAATATCTCTGTGTACAATGTTTGATACTAATATATCTGTGTACAATGTTTGATACTAATATATCTGTGTACAATGTTTGATACTAATATATCTGTGTACAATGTTTGATACTAATATCTCTGTGTACAATGTTTGATACTAATATCTGTGTACAATGTTTGATTGTTTTGGGAAAGAATAGTTTGTGTGAAATCTTCCTTGAGAAAGTAAAGGAGTGAAGTTAGGTGGAAGATAAAAAGTGATTCTGACCTTGACTAGTTCCGAGGCTCTCACGCTTCACTTAGGAGTAAAATGGGACGGAAGAGCCGACCCACGTCTCCGCCCCAAATATGTCCATATATACTGTTGTTTATTCATGCAAAATGCCCCCTGTTTCTGACTGGCTGGTCCCGATACCTGTATCGCACGGCAGTGGAGCGGGGAGCCCAGAGTGCTCTGTTACAGGGTACTCTGTATTTCGTATTGTGTTTTTTACCATTAAAATCAGATTATTGTTATAACTTTTATGCCGGTGTTTTGAACTCCTTCTCTTATTAATCTGACCAGGCTCATCTAACGGACGGCGCGGAGCAGAGGTGGGCTTTAAGCCACCACTACTGTGTTTGTTCCAACAGGGTAAAGTGTCTTGCCCATTGATCTGATGATCAACGCTCTAACCACTGCGCTAAAACCACCCCATAATAGCCCAACATTAGCCGCCTTTAAGTTAGCGGTGGTGACGTGTCATGCAGTGACGTGTGGTGAGGTTCATGGCTGGTGAGACACGGACTCTTTCAGAGTCAGATATACAAATTATATTTTTACCTTAATCGAAATATTCAGTTATTTGCAAAAAGCTTTTTTAGTCTGATGTTTCGATAAATTGTAAACAGACCTTTCAACAAAAGGATACCCAAAAAATGTAGTTTCATTTAAATATTGGATTGTTCTCTCTTAGTAAGATCCCATTTTCATTACAAATGTGGTCTTACCTTGACTTGAAGATGAAGTCCATGCTCTCCTTCTGGACAACAATCTCTATTACTGTTTTGTAAAAGTCCTCCTTATCTTCCTCTAGTTTCAAAAGCCTAGCTTGTTGTTTTCCTCTACCGTCTCTGCGTAGAATAACAGTAGCAACAAGAACCTGTGGGCTCACTTGCGCCCCCTTCAGTGCGGCAGAGGTTATGGCTGCCTCCCCTGGTGCTTTTTTCATTGCCGTTGTATGATGAGACCAGCGAGCCTAAATATCATATATACGTGAAATAAGTTATTTAGAGACTATGGATGGCGAGGATAAATGTAATAAAGGGATCTACAAACATTACATGTGTGACTGAGATGCTAACAGGCATGCGCTTAGGGCCCGCGCTCCGGGCCAGTTTCTGTGGGGTGACGCATCTGAGGTGAGGCAGATCTCATCTCTGCCTCACCTCACCACACAGTAACTGGCTGGAGCTAATTTAGTGGCCGCGCTCCAGCCAGTTTCTGTGGGGTTACGTGAGGCAGAGCTCGTTCCTGCCTCACTTCTCAGCGCTCCGAGTTTGCCGATTTCGACACAGAAATCACTTTTACAACAGAGATCAGTGGAGACATTTATTTGTTGTTTCTCCCCTGACTGCATGTCGCTGCTGTCATGTGACCGTGCTGTAGTTCCTATATAGCCCAACGCTAGCTTCTTACTTCAGAGATCATAAAGTGGAGTTAATATGTGGGTATCTTCTGCTTCTATAAGGCCCAGAGAGTATGAGCTATTTTAATCAGATAGATAGAATCGGAGGGATGAAACCCTCTTTAATGGTCACACATACACAGCACACACAGTGACATTTGTTCTCCTTAACCCATCCTAGTACCAGGAACAGTGGGCAGCTATTGCACAGCGCCCGGGAGCAATGGGAGTGGGGGGGGGGTTGTCCGACGCCTGGCTCAAGGGTGCCACGGTAGGGCCCAGGAGGTGAACTGGGCCCTCTCCAAGTAGCAGTGCACACTCCATATTTAGGTCTGGTCGGGGACTTGAACCAGCGACCCTACGGCTCCCAGTCCAAGCCCCTACTTACTGAGCCACTGGAGGAATTAAGCACAGTTTGAGTGAGGGAAACTAACTCTATTAGAGCTATTATTATTTTACTACTTTTAGGACCCTATGATTTAAATAAGGGACTGGGAAGTTAATGTACCTCAAAAAACTAAAGGCTTGTATTATTGGGCCCCATATTATCACATGTATTAAACCATTTGTTGGTGGTATTGACATCATTCAAATTGAAATGTGTTGTTGTTACTCACTGTGAAACAGGCTGCACCTTTTTACACGACCATAACAACAAATGGCATCTAAGAATACAAATGGTAGTAATCCTATAATTATGAACTGTTCCATAAGACACACATCACACGTGAGCCTGCGACTTCTTTCATGCTGTCTAAAGTAAACTGCATGTTTGCTACAGGGGAATGAAACGTGCAAAATACACACACACACACACACACACACACACACACACACACACACACACACACACACACACACACACACACACACACACACACACACACACACACACACACACACACACACATACACACACACACACACACACACACACACACACACACACAACCAGTTTCATGAAAACAACATTTATTTGGAGGTAAATAGGAATGTCCATATTTCATACTCCTTGTTCACACTTTAATAATACACGTCTAAACTAAATAGAAACAGCTTTGAGGGAAAAAGGTATTTTCTTTTTGGAGGTTTAGACACAACAGAAGAACGTAGGGTCAGTGAAACATCATGTTGATCATATAGCTTTGCTTCATATAGAATATTAAAGTATAATTAAAGAAACATAAGAACAGACAACGGGAGGTGAGCTTTCAGTGAACGAGACACGTCATTAGAGTTAATACTGCTGAAGTCAGGGTCCTTTCATTCTCTTTCTCTGCAATCTCTTGATGACCTACACTTCTCCGTACAACAGGCGCTTACATATGATGCGGATTTTAGACATCTTCAGCCCGTACAGGACTGGGGTAAAGAGAGGCTGGCATGTTAGAAAGTACAGGGATAATAAAACGCGCAGCATGTTGGGAACACTGCTCATATCAAACCTGCTCTGTAATATCTGGAAAAAACCTCCAAAGGAGAAGTTAAGCAGGGAAGCGAGGTGAGGTGTGCAGGTACTGAGAGCTTTCTGTCTGGTCTGTTTGGAGCCAGAGAAACACACTCTGAGGATCCTCATGTACGTGTAGAGGATTAAAAGCAGAGGAATGATGATGGAGATGACCGTGTAAAAGAGCCCATAAATGTTATTGACCCTGGTGTCAGAGCAGGCCAGCTTAACAATGGAGTAATTCCCACAGTAAACTGTATTAAGTATGTTCCCACACAGCTGCAAAGACACACTTAAGGATATCAGAACAACAATTGAAAGAAAAGGGAACAACCATGACACTGCAATAAGAAAATAAGCTTTGTTAGAAGTCATACGTGAGTTATATTGCAGAGGATAACAGATAGCAAGATATCTGTCATAAGACATGACGGCTAAATTAAAAAATTCCACACACACATATGTATACACAGAATAAATCTGCAGGAAGCAGAGCGGAGCAGAGACAGTGTGAATGTCAGAGAGGATCTGAACCAGAAGGAATGGAAACAACCCTGTGCTACCATACAGTTCATTTACAAACAGGCTGCACAGAAAAAGGTACATAGGTTCATGTAAGCTCCTGTTCACACAGATAACCACAATCAGCAACACGTTGGCACCTATGATACAAACATACAAAGCAAGAATGATCAGGAAATAAAGGTATTTCAAAACCCCCGTGTCAGAGTATGCAGTCAGTATAAAATAGGAAGCTTCCGTAGAGTTAACCATGATCCTCCTGTTGTTAAAGATTTTGAAGTTTATGTTAAAGATGAGCACAGATACAGCATTATTCAACAACTATACATCAACAACAGAAACCTGTGTCAAATGTGAAACAAATGTCAGACAACAGTTGTGTTTCACCTGCTACTCCTGAGCTGGAGTCACGGCCAGAGCTCATGACAGGGACCTTTACTATCTGACAATATGTGGAGGGGGGGGAGACACAGTGTGGGAGGGGTTTCACTGGGCAGATCTCAAAGAACAAACTGTTTTCTAATAATTACTGACTGATGTGAAAACCTCAAAGATTTTTTGGTTAAATGTCATTAGCTTATCTCAGTAAAATGTCCCTGGTAAAAGATTGTCTCAATCGCTTCAGACAGCATCAGTGAACGAACCAAAACCCAGATGGTGGCAGCCAAGAACCACGAGGGGTACGCTCCAAAACCAAGGTGGCAATGTGCAAAGACGGAGAAAGTGACTGTCCCACCTTTGGATAGCCAAGGTGTAAAATGGGTTTGCTTCTTCCGCATTGACGCTGATAAACACTCCTTTGGGGGGCAAGTTCCCAGACCCATAGATCAGTGAGGGGTCCCTACATTGACTCCTTTTTCTTTTGGGCACTTTTTGAAAGAAAGCAAGGTTAAAGCATCTTCCGTTGCAAAAATACAGATTTTCAAAGTTTGGGCTTTTTTAAAGGCCTTTTTGCATAAATCCACCAGAAGGCCCCCTCTTTGAAGAGTTTCCACTGAACTCCCTCTACAGTGTAAATAGCTCAAAGAGCCCTATGGCTAATTTATTGATCAGAATGAAGCATCCTGAAGATACTTTCCCACCTTTCACTCCAGGGGAAGGGTGGGGGTCAGGCTGGGATTGACCCAGGAAAGGGCACTCTAAGTCGGATGTCAGGCCTGGCTCAATGACCCCCTTTCCTGGAAGGCTTGACTGAACGTAAGACAAATGGACTGAGTTCTGAAACTTGGAGATGTTGGTCTCTGGGGGCCCAGGAACGTGTCCTGTAATTTTCGGCCTCATGGAGGCATGCATCTTGAAGACACAGCCCCTGTACACGCTGAGGACCTGAGGTCCTGCAGTCAGTATGTCCAATTGAAAAAGCGTTTCACTTTAAGAAAATTCAGAAGACCAGTAGGAAGGTGGTCAGGAAAGGGTGCTCAAAGCCAGCTGATGGGCCTGGCTCAGTCACCCCCTTTCTGGAGGTCTTGACTTAACATGAGAGGCCCAGCCCAACCATGCCCCAGAAAGACAGAGAACCCCAGAGCACCTCCAATCAAGCCCCTGGAGCCTCCTGGACCCCCTTCCACTATGCCGACCCACTCTTTGCGAGTAAAGCTGCTGCAGAGCCACTATTTCAAGCATACTACGTCATTGAGTCCCGCCAAAGTACTGTTTCAATCTCCAGCATACTTGGAATTCTACCGAGCCCGGCGTACTTCGTTTGGAGAAATTTCGTGGCTGCACATGTGTAGACTCCGCGGTCTTAAAATCCCCACAATGTTTTGCGCACTGACCAATTTACCCAAATCTGTGGTGGAAAATATAAGGCGGGGCCTCTCATATGACGCACACCTGCACACTTGCTAGCCTGTTCCACTCTTTGTTTTCCGAATGCCAGGAAGTATTCTTGCCTCGCTTCTGAAGCAAGACACTCGGCAGACATGTGCTACCAAGCAAGCGTACTCGCGATTGAGAAACATCCACAATCTTCAGTCTAGCTTCCCTAAATACACTGGCAAGAATTTAATGTATCGTGCCCTGTAAGTTGTAGCCCCCCAGGAAAAAGCACCTTAAAAGTAAGACTGAACATTTCCAATACCCGAGGTTCTGTGGTACGGTATTGGGAACGTCCGTTCAAAATACCATAACGTAGGGCCACGGTACTTGGAATGCTGAGGGTCCTATCTTCACACTGACTAGCGGTAGGGGGTTGAAATGTTGAACGTGCTATCAAGCCAACCCAAAGATTCAGTCGGGTGAAACAGAAAAGACGATTGGACAACCTTTGACTTTTACCTTTTTCCGGCCAATTATCTGCAAAAGATATAGTTATTCCGATTTACTTTAAATTTGATACCGTGGGAGATCTCTCCTGAGGGATGACCATTCCAAAGTTATAGGGCTATAGCCATTAGCATTCTGGGGATATGACCCTGTGTGTTCCTCATCCCGGGTCCAGCAGTAATGCTGCGTTCACACCGGACGCGATGCGACTTTTGGGGGCGGCGTGATTACATGTAAAGTTAATGCACAGGACGGACGCAAATTCGCTCCAACGGCGAGCATGAAGCGATTGATACGAATGCCGCAGCGCGATTGAGGTAATTGGAGAGGGCCGTGACAACCGCTCGAGTTCAATTTTTTTCAACTCGAGCGTCAAATTCGCGTGACACGATCTCGTGGGAACCAATCAGCGGTGAGGATCTCTGGTTTATTTATGTCTTTAGGACATTGTTGTGAGTTTGGACGGAGCAGCTACAACGTTAGCTTGGCCTGATCAATCCGATCTCCATTCAGAAAACACGCTTTTTAAAAGGTTTTTCGCATGCAAATCATGTGAAATGTATTGGAGCACCTCAAACTGACTCAATATCATAGATCATGACTTCCAGGCTTCTAATTATTTTGGCACAGCTACTTTCTTTGATTTCTTTGTAATGTTAAATGACTGATGTTTCAACAGGTATTACAGCCTGCAGGAGCTCTCAGTGGGAGTCGCTTTAGATGAATTAAAGCTGGAAGAAGATCCTTTACTTACTTTACTTTGTAAAACTACAAATTCAATAAAGTACAAAAACACTACATGACGGGTCAATGTTGTGAATCCCGTAAGGATCAGAACCATTACTTTGCATGACATCAAAAAGACAATACAAACCGCTGTGTGTGTTATTTATTCAGTGTACGCTGCATTGATTTATACTCATAAGGTCACAGGTGATGTGAAAGCTAGCAGCAGATTCTTACACAGGATGTATATTTGGGACACATTACATGTGAGAGAATACGAAGGTGAACATATTGTCAACATATTGGGAACATAGTTGATATGAAGCTGCTCTGTGTCTGTTCACAGCGAGGAGCTTCATTCAGCTTTAACTTCAGTTTCACTCCTAACGTCCGGACTCATGGACCTTTCAGGGTTCTCCTAAAATCACTGAGGCTGATATGAAAAGTGAAAAGCAAGAGAAGAAACAGAAAGAGAGAGCAGCATCAAGCTCAGCACATGTACAGCTGCACGTTTCATTTCCTTCCTCTGCACACAGTGAACGAGACACGTCATTAGAGTTCATACTGCTGAAGTCAGGGTCCTTTCATTCTCTTTCTCTGCAATCTCTTGATGACCTACACTTCTCCGTACAACAGGCGCTTACATATGATGCGGATTTTAGACATCTTCAGCCCGTACAGGACTGGAGTAAAGAGAGGCTGGCAGCTGAGCCAGTATAATGACAATACAATGCGTAATATATTCGGCACATATTTCATGTCAAATCTGTTCTGTAATATTTCAAAGCAAGACCCAAAAGACACATTAAGCAGGGAAGCGAGGTGAGGTGTGCAGGTACTGAGAGCTTTCTGTCTGGTCTGTTTGGAGCCAGAGAAACACACTCTGAGGATCCTCATGTACGAGATCAAAGTGAGAGAAACAGGAAACATGATTAAGAAAAAAGTTATAATTAGTCCATATATATTATTGACTGTAGTGTCAGAGCAGGCCAGCTTAACAATGGAGTAGTTATCACAGTACACTTTGTTAATGATGTTCCCACACAACTGCAGAGAAAGAGTCAGAAAAATCAAAATCCAAATGGCAATAAGTGGAAACAGCCACGTTAGAGCAATAAGAAAGGCAACCCTGTTAGAAGTCATACGTGAGTTATATTGCAGAGGATAACAGATAGCAAGATACCTGTCATAAGACATGACGGCTAAATTACTAAATTGTATACTTGCATATGAATAAATACAATAAATCTGCAGGAAGCAGAGCGGAGCAGAGACAGTGTGAATGTGAGAGAGGATCTGAACCAGAAGGAATGGAAAAAACCCTGTACTACCATACAGTTCATTTACAAACAGGCTGCACAGAAAAAGGTACATAGGTTCATGTAAGCTCCTGTTCACACAGATAACCACAATCAGCAACACGTTGGCACCTATGATACACACATATAAACACATGACAATCATGAAGAACAAGTACTTAAAAAAACCCGTGTCGAAGTATGCAGCAAGAGTGAAATATGAAACGTGAGTAGAGTTCACCATGATCCTCCTGTGGTTCTTCAAGCATCACAACATGAGCAGTGCATTACCTGGATAGAGATGTCACTTTAAACATGGCAATAACAGTGAACACATGTTCCTCATCATGAGAACACATTAGACAGATGATCCAAACTGAGCATCCTATATCAATGTGTATAATACAGAGATCCAGAGTGTGTGAGGTGCTGCTCTCCTCACTGAGCTGAAACTCTGAGCTGCTGCTTTTACCTTCTGTCTGCAGCTCACTGACGTCATCCTTCAGGGATCCTCCTTCTGTAACTCAGGGTTTCACCACCAGATGCAGACGTGCTCCATTCAGTCCGTCAATCCACATTATTTTAATGTCACCCAGCAACGTATAGGCCTGTCCTTAAAGAATGCAGACAATTCTCTGTTTGGTGCAGATGGCATCTTGGTTTCTAGTCGTTACCATCTTGGTTTGTAGTCGTCACCATCTTGGTTTCTGGTCCTCACCATCTTGGTTTCTAGTCTTCACCATCTTGGTTTCTAGTCGTCTCCATCTTGGTTTCTAGTCGTCTCCATCTTGGTTTCTAGTCGTCACCATCTTGGTTTCTATTCGTCACCATCTTGGTTTCTATTCGTCACCATCTTGGTTTCTAGTCGTCACCATCTTGGTTTCTGGTCGTCACCATGTTGGTTTCTGCTCGTCACCATCTTGGTTTCTGGTCGTCACCATCTTGGTTTCTGGTCGTCACCATCTTGGTTTCTGCTCGTCACCATCTTGGTTTCTGGTCGTCACCATCTTGGTTTCTGGTCATCACCATCTTGGTTTCTAGTCGTCACCATCTTGGTTTCTAGTCGTCACCATCTTGGTTTCTGGTCGTCACCATCTTGGTTTCTAATCGTCACCATCTTGTTTTCTAGTCGTTACCATCTTGGTTTCTAGTCGTCACCATCTTGATTTCTAGTCGTCAACATCTTGGTTTCTAGTCGTCACCATCTTGATTTCTAGTCGTCAACATCTTGGTTTCTAGTCGTCACCATCTTGATTTCTAGTCGTCAACATCTTGGTTTCTAGTCGTCTCCATCTTGGTTTCTGGTCCTCACCATCTTGGTTTCTAGTCTTCACCATCTTGGTTTCTAGTCGTCTCCATCTTGGTTTCTAGTCGTCTCCATCTTGGTTTCTGGTCGTCACCATCTTGGTTTCTGTTCGTCAACATCTTGGTTTGTAGTCGTCACCATCTTGGTTTCTATTCGTCACCATCTTGGTTTCTATTCGTCACCATCTTGGTTTCTAGTCGTCACCATCTTGGTTTCTGGTCGTCACCATGTTGGTTTCTGCTCGTCACCATCTTGGTTTCTGGTCGTCACCATCTTGGTTTCTGGTCATCACCATCTTGGTTTCTAGTCGTCACCATCTTGGTTTCTAGTCGTCACCATCTTGGTTTCTGGTCGTCACCATCTTGGTTTCTAATCGTCACCATCTTGTTTTCTAGTCGTTACCATCTTGGTTTCTAGTCGTCACCATCTTGATTTCTAGTCGTCAACATCTTGGTTTCTAGTCGTCACCATCTTGATTTCTAGTCGTCAACATCTTGGTTTCTAGTCGTCAACATCTTGGTTTCTGGTCCTCACCATCTTGGTTTCTAGTCGTCACCATCTTGATTTCTAGTCGTCAACATCGTGGTTTCTGGTCGTCACCATCTTGGTTTCTGGTCCTCACCATCTTGGTTTCTATTCGTTACCATCGTGGTATCTAGTCTTCACCATCTTGGTTTCTAATCGTCACCATCTTGGTTTCTAGTCGTCAACATCTTGGTATCGAGTCGTCACCATCTTGGTTTCTAGTCGTCACCATCTTGGTTTCTAGTCGTTACCATCTTGGTTTCTAATCGTCACCATCTTGGTTTCTAGTCGTCACCATCTTGGTTTCTGGTCGTCACAATCTTGGTTTCTGGTCGTCACCATCTTGGTTTCTAGACATCACCATCTTGGTTTCTAGTCATTACCATCTTGGTTTCTAGTCGTCAACATCTTGGTATCTAGTCGTCACCATCTTGGTTTCTAATCGTCACCATCTTGGTTTCTAGTCGTCACCATCTTGGTTTCTGGTCGTCACCATCTTGGTTTCTGGTCGTCACCATCTTGTTTTCTAATCGTCACAATCTTGGTTTCTAGTCGTTACCATCTTGGTTTCTAGTCGTCAACATCTTGGTATCTAGTCGTCACCATCTTGGTTTCTAATCGTCACCATCTTGGTTTCTAGTCGTCACCATCTTGGTTTCTAGTCGTCAACATCTTGGTTTCTGGTCATCACAATCTTGGTTTCTGGTCGTCACCATCTTGGTTTCTAGTCGTCAACATCTTGGTATCTAGTCGTCACCATCTGGGTTTCTGGTCGTCAACATCTTGGTTTCTGGTCGTTACCATCTTGGTTTCTAGTCGTCAACATCTGGGTTTCTGGTCGTCAACATCTTGGTTTCTGGTCGTTACCATCTTGGTTTCTAGTCGTCAACATCTTGGTATCTAGTCGTCACCATCTTGGTTTCTAGTCGTCACAATCTTGGTTTCTGGTCCTCACCATCTTGGTTTCTAGTCGTCACCATCTTGGTTTCTAGTCGTCAACATCTTGGTATCTAGTCGTCACCATCTTGGTTTCTAGTCGTCACCATCTTGGTTTCTAGTCGTCAACATCTTGGTATCTAGTCTTCACCATCTTGGTTTCTAGTCGTTACCATCTTGGTTTCTAGTCGTCAACATCTTGGTATCTAGTCGTCACCATCTTGGTTTCTAGTCGTTACCATCTTGGTATCTAGTCTTCACCATCTTGGTTTCTAATCGTCACCATCTTGGTTTCTAGTCGTCACCATCTTGGTTTCTAATCGTCACCATCTTGGTTTCTAGTCGTCACCATCTTGGTATCTAGTCGTCACCATCTTGGTTTCTAATCGTCAGCATCTTGTTTTTTGGTCGTCACCATCTTGGTTTCTAATCGTCACCATCTTGGTTTCTAGTCGTCACCATCTTGCTTTCTAGTCGTAAACATCTTGGTTTCTGGTCGTCACCATCTTGGTTTCTAGTCGTTACCATCTTTGTTTGTAGTCATCACCATCTTGGTTTCTGGTCGTCACCATCTTGGTTTCTAGTCGTCACCATCTTGTTTTTTGGTCGTCACCATCTTGGTTTCGGGTCGTCACCATCTTGGTTTCTAATCGTCACCATCTTGGTTTCTAATCGTCACCTTCTTGTTTTTTGGTCGTCACCATCTAGGTTTCTAGTCGTCACCATCTTGTTTTCTAGTCGTCACCATCTTGGTTTCTAATCGTCACCATCTTGGTTTCTGGTCGTCACCATCTTGGTTTCTAGTCGTCACCATCTTGTTTTTTGGTCGTCACCATCTTGGTTTCGAGTCGTCACCATCTTGGTTTCTAATCGTCACCATCTTGCTTTCTAGTCGTAAACATCTTGGTTTCTGGTCGTCACCATCTTGGTTTCTAGTCGTTACCATCTTTGTTTGTAGTCATCACCATCGTGGTTTCTGGTCGTCACCATCTTGGTTTCTAGTCGTCACCATCTTGTTTTTTGGTCGTCACCATCTTGGTTTCGAGTCGTCACCATCTTGGTTTCTAATCGTCACCATCTTGCTTTCTAGTCGTAAACATCTTGGTTTCTGGTCGTCACCATCTTGGTTTCTAGTCGTTACCATCTTTGTTTGTAGTCATCACCATCGTGGTTTCTAGTCGTCACCATCTTGGTTTCTAATCGTCACCATCTTGTTTTTTGGTCGTCACCATCTTGGTTTCGAGTCGTCACCATCTTGGTTTCTAATCGTCACCATCTTGCTTTCTAGTCGTAAACATCTTGGTTTCTGGTCGTCACCATCTTGGTTTCTAGTCGTTACCATCTTTGTTTGTAGTCATCACCATCTTGGTTTCTAGTCGTCACCATCTTGTTTTTTGGTCGTCACCATCTTGGTTTCGGGTCGTCACCATCTTGGTTTCTAGTCGTCACCATCTTGTTTTCTAGTCGTCACCATCTTGGTTTCTAATCGTCACCATCTTGTTTTTAGGTCGTCACCATCTTGGTTTCGAGTCGTCACCATCTTGGTTTCTAATCGTCACCATCTTGTTTTTTGGTCGTCACCATCGTGGTTTCTAGTCGTTACCATCTTTGTTTGTAGTCGTCACCATCTTGGTTTCTAGTCGTCACCATCTTGGTTTTTGCTCGTCACCATCTTGGTTTATAGTCGTCACCATCTTTGTTTATAGTCGTCACCATCTTGGTTTATAGTCTTCACCATCTTGGTTTCGAGTCGTCACCATCTTGGTTTCTAATCGTCACCATCTTGGTTTCTAGTCGTCACCATCTTGGTTTCTAGTCATCACCATCTTTTGTTTTGGTCCTCACCATCTTGGTTTCTGGTCGTCACCATCTTTGTTTGTAGTCATCACCATCTTGGTTTCTGGTCGTCACCATCTTGGTTTCTAGTCGTCACCATCTTGGTTTCTAGTCGTAAACATCTTGGTTTCTAATCGTCACCTTCTTGTTTTTTGGTCGTCACCATCTTGGTTTCTAGTCGTCACCATCTTGGTTTCTAATCGTCACCATCTTGGTTTCTAGTCGTTACCATCTTGGTTTCTAGTCGTCACCATCTTGGTTTCTAATCGTCACCATCTTGTTTTTTGGTCGTCACCATCTTGGTTTCGAGTCGTCACCATCTTGGTTTCTAATCGTCACCATCTTGTTTTTTGGTCGTCACCATCTTGGTTTCTAGTCGTCACCATCTTGGTTTTTGCTCGTCACCATCTTGGTTTCTAGTCGTCAACATCTTGGTTTATAGTCGTCAACATCTTGGTTTTTCAGTCGTCACCATCTTTGTTTCTTGTCGTCACTGCCAGTTTCCTCAGGACCTGGTTGTGGCACCATCGACTCCGGCCCTAGTGAACTTGATGTTTTTTGTTAGTGGTTTCGGGCAGAGATAATGAGGCGGGAAACACACAATCTAAAAATGACAAGTCTCCCCGAAACAAATGAAAAGATTGTTTGACCGGGTTTTGGTTCTGAAGCGGTTTGTTGATTCTCCTTTCCAGGCTTTAACACAGCCTTCGCCATCTTTGTTTATGAACCTCTGTCACTCAAACGCAAGTTTCCAGATAATATTGCATTTGACATTGTAGCAAAAACATCGTTAGGGTTTTCAGTAACTATCCCAAACAACAGAGAGAAAGACGTCCTACCAATGAGGACCCTGGCTATGTTCACAAAACCCGGGTCCCTCCCATGCTGATCAAAGCTCCCCCCCTCTCCCTTTACATAATCTGCGCATAGAGAAAAAGTCCCTATCCAGAGCGCTCCTCCAGCTCAGGTTCAGTAGGTGAGTGTGCTGAACTGTGACAGCATGTCTTTGCTGCTGGTGACTGAACACTGTGAATAATGTGCTCAGCTCAGGCTAAATGTTTTATATCTTTAACAACAGGAGGATCATGATGAACTCTACGCACGTTTCATATTTCACTCTAAGTGTCTACTTCGACACAGGGGTTTTTAAATACTTGTTCTTCATGATTGTCATGTGTTTATATGTGTGTATCATAGGTGCCAACGTGTTTCTGATTGTGGTTATCTGTGTGAACAGGAGCTTACATGAACCTATGTACCTTTTTCTGTGCAGCCTGTTTGTAAATGAACTGTATGGTAGCACAGGGTTGTTTCCATTCCTTCTGGTTCAGATCCTCTCTGACATTCACACTGTCTCTGCTCCGCTCTGCTTCCTGCAGGTTTATTCTGTGTATACATATGTGTGTGTGGAATATTTAAACTTAACCGTCATGTCTTATGACAGATATCTTGCTATCTGTTATCCTCTGCAATATAACACACGTATGACTTCTAACAAAGCTTATTTTCTTATTGCAGTGTCATGGTTGTTCCCTTTTCTTGCAATTGTTGTTCTGATATTCCTGACTGTGTCTTTGCAGCTGTGTGGGAACATACTTAATACAGTTTACTGTGGGAATTACTTCATTGTTAAGCTGGCCTGCTCTGACACCAGGGTCAATAACATTTATGGACTCTTTTACACGGTCATCTCCATCATCATTCCTCTGCTTTTAATCCTCTACACATACATGAGGATCCTCAGAGTGTGTTTCTCTGGCTCCAAACAGACCAGACAGAAAGCTCTCAGTACCTGCACACCTCACCTCGCTTCCCTCATCAATTTTTCTTTTGGAGTCTTGTTTGAAATATTACAGAGCAGGTTTGATATGAGCAGTGTTCCCAACATGCTGCGCGTTTTATTATCCCTGTACTTTCTAACATGCCAGCCTCTCTTTACCCCAGTCCTGTACGGGCTGAAGATGTCTAAAATCCGCATCATATGTAAGCGCCTGTTGTACGGAGAAGTGTAGGTCATCAAGAGATTGCAGAGAAAGAGAATGAAAGGACCCTGACTTCAGCAGTATGAACTCTAATGACGTGTCTCGTTCACTGTGTGCAGAGGAAGGAAATGAAACGTGCAGCTGTACATGTGCTGAGCTTGATGCTGCTCTCTCTTTCTGTTTCTTCTCTTGCTTTTCACTTTTCATATCAGCCTCAGTGATTTTAGGAGAACCCTGAAAGGTCCATGAGTCCGGACGTTAGGAGTGAAACTGAAGTTAAAGCTGAATGAAGCTCCTCGCTGTGAACAGACACAGAGCAGCTTCATATCAACTATGTTCCCAATATGTTGACCATATGTTCACCTTCGTATTCTCTCACATGTAATGTGTCCCAAATATACATCCTGTGTACAAATCTGCTGCTAGCCTGTGTTGGGAATAACATGTAACAGGATGGTTCAGTTTGAGTCAGAAGAGGAATAAAAATGCTGCAACAGATTGAACTGTTATCTTTCTTTATTCAACAGGGACCATGCAACTGATGCACCGGGAGTTTCCAGATAATTTTCAACTCTTAAATTCTGCTTTAAAATAAAATATCCAACAATACACTATGAATATAAAATCACTATTAAATGCACCTCACATTTTGTCATGACAGAAACTGCCGGACTGTAAATGCAGTTTGGGATTTCTCTCCACAAGCAGCAAACAATCAAACTGCAGATTATTATTTGTGTTTATTATCATCAAATGGTGTCTTTTCCATGATTGGAGTGTAATGAGTATACCAGGTGAAAGGCATTGTGGGAAACAAGCTATCTTTCAAAGTCAACTTTAAGAAGCTACCTTGCATCTCGGTTTAAACTGATATATTTATGCCACACATATGTTTACATTAATACACTATATAGTATTTTTCCAATGTAAATTATTATACATTCTGTTTTATTTTATTCTGTGTGCAAAAAATGCAAAATGCAAAATGCAGTCAGAGAGTTGAGC
Organism: Pogonophryne albipinna; assembly: GCA_028583405.1. Lineage (NCBI taxonomy): Eukaryota > Metazoa > Chordata > Actinopteri > Perciformes > Artedidraconidae > Pogonophryne > Pogonophryne albipinna. The sequence continues at coordinate 212,299 of JAPTMU010000085.1, forward strand.
ATGAACATGGCTCACAGTGTTAAGAAGGAAAAAAGAACAAGATGTTGTTCACATGTTTGTGGGGTGGATAACAGTCAGTCTCAGGGGGGGCGGGCCTTGTTGATGAGGCCGGTAGCGGAGGGGAAGAAACTGTTCAGATGGAGAGAGGTTCTGGTCCTGATGGAGAGAGGTCCTGATGGAGAAACGTTCTGATCTAGCGAGGTCCTGATGGAGAGAGGTTCAGGTCCTGATGGAGAGAGGTTCTGGTCCTGATGTAGAGAGGTTCTGGTCCTGATGGAGAGAGGTTCTGGTCCTGGAGAGAGGTTCTGGTCCTCTGGTCCTGATGTAGAGAGGTTCTGGTCCTGATGGAGAGAGGTTCTGGTCCTGATGTAGAGAGGTTCTGGTCCTGATGTAGAGAGGTTCTGGTCCTGATGTAGAGAGGTTCTGGTCCTGATGGAGAGAGGTGTTGGTCCTGATGGAGAGAGGTTTTGGTCTTGATGTGGAGAGGTTCTGGTCCTGATGGAGAGAGGTTCTGGTCCTGATGGAGAGAGGTGTTGGTCCTGATGGAGAGAGGTTTTGGTCCTGATGGAGAGAGGTTCTGGTCCTGATGGAGAGAGGTTCTGGTCTTGATGGAGAGAGGTGTTGGTCCTGATGGAGAGAGGTTCTGGTCCTGATGGAGAGAGGAGTTGGTCCTGATGGAGAGAGGTTCTGGTCCTGATGGAGAGAGGTTCTGGTGCAGGTGGAGTTGTGTAACAATATTCACAAAAAAACACTGAAATCAAATTTAAAAAAAGAGATTTGCTCTTTGCCCCTCGGGCCTCCATCCTTGCCCCGTGATTCTTCCCCCTCGATCCCCGCTCTTCCATCCTTACCGTTGGATCCTCGCCCCTCGATTCCCTTGCCCCTGGATCCTCACTCCTCGCCCCTCGGACCACGCCCCTAGATTCCCTTGCCCCTGGATCCTCACTCCTCGCCCCTCGGACCACGCTCCTAGATTACCTTGCCCCTGGATCCTCACTCCTCGCCCCTCGGAACACGCCCCTAGATTCCCTTGCCACTGGATCCTCACTCCTCGCCCCTCGGACCACGCCCCTAGATTCCCTTGCCACTGGATCCTCACTCCACGCCCCTCGGACCACGCCCCTAGATTACCTTGCCCCTGGATCCTCACTCCTCGCCCCTCGGACCACGCCCCTAGATTACCTTGCCCCTGGATCCTCACTCCTCGCCCCTCGGACCACGCCCCTAGATTACCTTGCCCCTGGATCCTCACTCCTCGCCCCTCGGACCACGCCCCTAGATTCCCTTGCCCCTGTATCCTCACTCCTCGCCCCTCGGACCACGCCCCTAGATTACCTTGCCCCTGGATCCTCACTCCTCGCCCCTCGGACCACGCCCCTAGATTACCTTGCCCCTGGATCCTCACTCCTCGCCCCTCGGACCACGCCCCTAGATTCCCTTGCCCCTGGATCCTCACTCCTCGCCCCTCGGACCACGCTCCTAGATTACCTTGCCCCTGGATCCTCACTCCTCGCCCCTCGGAACACGCCCCTAGATTCCCTTGCCCCTGGATCCTCACTCCTCGCCCCTCGGACCTCGCCCCTAGATTCCCTTGCCCCTGGATCCTCACTCCTCGCCCCTCGGACCACGCCCCTAGATTCCCTTGCCCCTGGATCCTCACTCCTCGCCCCTCAGACCACGCCCCTAGATTCCCTTGCCCCTGGATCCTCACTCCTCGCCCCTCGGACCACGCCCCTAGATTCCCTTGCCCCTGGATCCTCACTCCTCACCCCTCGGCCCACGCCCCTAGATTACCTTGCCCCTGGATCCTCACTCCTCGCCCCTCGGACCACGCCCCTAGATTACCTTGCCCCTGGATCCTCACTCCTCGCCCCTCGGACCACGCCCCTAGATTCCCTTGCCCCTGGATCCTCACTCCTCGCCCCTCGGACCACGCCCCTAGATTACCTTGCCCATGGATCCTCACTCCTCGCCCCTCGAACCACGCCCCTAGATTCCCTTGCCCCTGGATCCTCACTCCTCGCCCCTCGGACCACGCCCCTAGATTCCCTTGCCCCTGGATCCTCACTCCTCGCACCTCGGACCACGCCCCTAGATTACCTTGCCCCTGGATCCTCACTCCTCGCCCCTCGGACCACGCCCCTAGATTACCTTGCCCCTGGATCCTCACTCCTCGCCCCTCGGACCACGCCCCTAGATTACCTTGCCCCTGGATCCTCACTCCTCGCCCTCGGACCACGCCCCTAGATTACCTTGCCCCTGGATCCTCACTCCTCGCCCCTCGGACCACGCCCCTAGATTACCTTGCCCCTGGATCCTCACTCCTCGCCCTCGGACCACGCCCCTAGATTACCTTGCCCCTGGATCCTCACTCCTCGCCCACGGCCTCTCGCCAATCAGAATCAGGAATCCTTTATGAGTCCCACAGCGGGGAAATGGACAGTATTACAGCCAATGTTCCTATTGTATTATATCATTCTTCGCCCCCTGAACCCCACACTTTGCACCTTGGTCCTCACCCGCATCTCCTCGCTCCTCGACCCTTACCCCCCCCACAACCTCGCACCGTAAACCTCGCCCGTTGATCCATCTTCCTCGCAAACAGCTCCTTCCAGCTTGATCCTTGCCCCGGGATAATCACCTAAAGCTCCTCGCACATCAAACCTCGTCCCTCAACCCTTACCCCCTTAATCCTTACCGTTGGATCATCACCCCTCGGTTCACTTGCCCACCCATCCTCACTCCTTGCCCCCCTAGACATCCCCCTTGGATCCTCGCTTCTTAGAGCATTCAAAAGTGACAATCTACTCTACTCTCTACAGAGCTAGATGTGGTCAATGCTCATTTGCCATAAGTATGTTCGCGGAAACACGAGCAATCTGTCCCTCAGCTGGCCAAAAGGCATCATATTCATACGGAGAAATGCACCGTTTTCAACTTCCTTAACTCGGAGTTCTGTTGCTCTAATTACGTGTAAGGTGGGAGAAGTACTCAGATCAAGTACTTAAGTAAAAGTAGTATGCTGCAGGGTAGCTTGTGAATTTACTCCAGGTGGAACTAAAGTCTGATTTAAGAGTTGATTAGATTTCACATCATTCATCCACATCTGTAAAGTAACTAAAGGTATTAAATACATGTAGTGGAGTAGAAGTACACCATGTACCTCTGAACTGTAGAGGAGTAGAATTACAAAGAAGCAATAGTGGAAATACTTAAGTACCTCAATATAAGTACAGTACTTGAGTAAATCTACTTACTACCACCACTGCAGGTATTTTATGTGTGCTAGCAGCCCATAATCCACACTATACATAAAATGAATCAATGTGAATTCTGTTTCTAATTTGTTTAGTTTTTCCCCGAAAAAATAACCTATAAAAATACGGTTAAAGAACCGGATCGATAAGCAGTATTTGTAATTGTTTCAATTAGGCCTCATTATTTCACAGTGGCACAGGATCATCTGCCAATACAAGCACTTTTGTTCATGTTCAATCCATAATAAAACATACAATTATAGTTGGATCTTTTTGTCTTGTTATTATTAGCAGAGAAAATGTTATGTTTGTACAACTATATACAATGAATTCTACCAATCTCGGTGGGAATCAGATTAGGGGGGGGGCTCGAAAATATTTCCAATTATACAAGGGGGGCCTGACTGAAAAAGGTTGGGAACCGCTGTGTTAGAGGTTATTCCCAACGCAAGCTAGCAACAGATTTTTACACAGGATGTATATCTTGGACATGTTGAGGCCGTACATCATAGGGCTGAAGAGAGGCTGACAAGTGAGGAAATATAACGATAAAAATATTCTCAACGTGTTGGGTACACCGCTCATATTAAACCTGCTCTGCACTATCTCAAAGAAAACTCCAAAGGAGAAGTTGATGAGGGAAGCGAGGTGAGGGGTGCAGGTGCTGACAGCTTTCTGTCTGCTCTGCTTACAGCCAGAGAAACACACTCTGAGGATCCTCATGTACGTGAAGAAAAATACAGATAGCGGACCACAGACAGTGAAAAAAGTGGCAACAAGTCCAAACACATTATTGACTGTAGTGTCAGAGCAGGCCAGCTTAACAATGGAGTAGTTATCACAGTACACTTTGTTAATGATGTTCCCACACAGCTGCAAAGACACACTCAGTGATATCGTGACAAAGACAGCAAAAAAAGGAGGAAACCAAATGGCGGCAATAAGCACAACAACCATAGTATACGTCATACGTGAGTTATATTGCAGAGGATAACAGATAGCAAGATATCTGTCATAAGACATGACGGCTAAATTAGTAAATTCCACATTTGCATATGTATACACAGAGAAAACCTGCAGGAAGCAGAGCGGAGCAGAGACAGTGTGAATGTCAGAGAGGATCTGAAGCAGAAGGAATGGAAACAACCCTGTACTACCATACAGTTCATTTACAAACAGGCTGCACAGAAAAAGGTACATAGGTTCATGTAAGCTCCTGTTCACACAGATAACCACAATCAGCAACACATTGGCACCTATGATACACACATATAAACACATGACAATCATGAAGAACAAGTACTTAAAAACCCCTGTTTCAAAGTAAGCACCAAGTATAAAATATGAAATATGAGTAGAGTTCACCATGATTCCACTTTGGTTCAGAATACTGTGCACAGGAACAACAGGAATAATACTAAAGTCACATTTGGTCTGCTAAAACAAGTTGAAATGTTAACATGCATCACATAGTAAAGCTGCAATAACAATAAATACATGTTTGATGCAGAACATTAGTTTGTCAGCCTTTTAAATCTCCAGATGTTCAGCTTTTCTCTTTTAAAGATCAGAGTAAAGCGAGGTTCTGTGGACATTTAAGGACATTACCTTGGACATATCTCACACATGTTTTGCACAACACCATTATTCTACCAGATAATCTGCAGATCAAACCATATTCAATAAAGTGACTTTGCCTTGACAATGATAATAAAAGTAATCGAGTCGCAGCAAAAGCATCAACACAAACAGCATTCAGTCTCTCTGCAGTCAACACATTAAAAATGCATAATTAGTGCTAAGCATCTCAAGCTTACCCGTCTCTGGTTCAGACACAAAGGTTCGTGATATATCTGCAGACACAGTTGAAGCCTGAGAGGCCATCCTAACTGAGCCGAGACTCTGCGTGTTTTAAGCTTTTAACGTCAGAGGACGTCCCTATCCTTAAAGTCACAGGAAGTTCTCCCTCTGATTTATTATTGAACATTTGTGGGTATTCAAAGAGAGACATATAGAAATAACAGAACATTCATACTGCAGGAAAAACAAAGTTTATTATATACTTCACATCTTTCCATTGAGCAGTGAAATGCTTTGCTAGCACCTCCTAGTCGAAGAGTAGTAATGATAACAAAATATACGAAATAAAGTATTTACATGACAGAAAATAGAAGATTGTGATACATTTTAAACAATTTCAGCTGCTGTCAGAGTTTAAAACAGTGTAGCTAACCGTTAGCCTGAGGTTTAAATTCAACACAGTGTAGCTAACCGTTAGCCTGAGGTTTAAATTTAACACAGTGTAGCTAACCGTTAGCCTGAGGTTTAAATTCAACACAGTGTAGCTAACCGTTAGCCTGAGGTTTAAATTCAACACAGTGTAGCTAACTGTTAGCCTGAGGTTTAAATTCAACACAGTGTAGGTAACCGTTAGCCTGAGGTTTAAATTCAACACAGTGTAGCTAACCGTTAGCCTGAGGTTTAAATTCAACACAGTGTAGCTAACTGTTAGCCTGAGGTTTAAATTCAACACAGTGTAGCTAACCGTTAGCCTGAGGTTTAAATTCAACACAGTGTAGCTAACCGTTAGCCTGAGGTTTAAATTCAACACAGTGTAGCTAACCGTTAGCCTGAGGTTTAAATTCAACACAGTGTAGCTAACCGTAAGCCTGAGGTTTAAATTCAACACAGTGTAGGTAACCGTTAGCCTGATAATGACTTGTGGTTTCTCCTCCTTAGGCCATTTGTGCTGAAGTTCCTTTATAGCCCAACATTAGCCGCCTTTAGCTTAGCGGTGGTGACGTGAAGTCATGTGACCGTGCTGAAGTTCCTTTATAGCCCAACATTAGCCGCCTTTAGCTTAGCGGTGGTGACGTGAAGTCATGTGACCGTGTTGAAGTTCCTTTATAGCCCAACATTAGCCACCTTTAGCTTAGCGGTGGTGACGTGAAGTCATGTGACCGTGCTGTAGTTCCTTTATAGCCCAACATTAGCCGCCTTTAGCTTAGCGGTGGTGACGTGAAGTCATGTGACCGTGCTGAAGTTCCTTTATAGCCCAACATTAGCCGCCTTTAGCTTAGCGGTGGTGACGTGAAGTCATGTGACCGTGCTGTAGTTCCTTTATAGCCCAACATTAGCCTCCTTTAGCTTAGCGGTGGTGACGTGAAATCATGTGACCGTGCTGTAGTCCCTTTATAGCCCAACATTAGCCTCCTTTAGCTTAGCGGTGGTGACGTGAAGTCATGTGACCGTGCTGTAGTTCCTTTATAGCCCAACATTAGCCTCCTTTAGCTTAGCGGTGGTGACGTGAAATCATGTGCTTTAACAGGTGCTCAAAGCGCTTTACAATTGCACATTACACATATTAGACATGTAAGAGTCATTACTGTGGACATTACCCACAGGAGCAAAAACGGGTTAAAGTAAACAGATATTGTTCTAAACTGTATTAAAGTAAACAGGTATTATCTTGAACTGTATTGAAGTGAACATGTATTATTTGGGACTGTTTTAAAGTAATCCTATATATATAAACCTTCTTACTTACACTCACTGACCCAGATATCAGCACGCACATGTTCTCTTTCAAGGTTCTTTCTGGGGCCAATATAATCTCAAGCACCAATATATCTGTGTACAATGTTTGATACTAATATCTCTGTGTACAATGTTTGATACTAATATATCTGTGTACAATGTTTGATACTAATATCTCTGTGTACAATGTTTGATACTAATATATCTGTGTACAATGTTTGATACTAATATCTCTGTGTACAATGTTTGATACTAATATCTCTGTGTACAATGTTTGATACTAATATATCTGTGTACAATGTTTGATACCAATATCTGTGTACAATGTTTGATACTAATATATCTGTGTACAATGTTTGATACTAATATATCTGTGTACAATGTTTGATACTAATATCTCTGTGTACAATGTTTGATACTAATATCTCTGTGTACAATGTTTGATACTAATATATCTGTGTACAATGTTTGATACTAATATATCTGTGTACAATGTTTGATACTAATATATTTGTGTACAATGTTTGATACTAATATATCTGTGTACAATGTTTGATACTAATATATCTGTGTACAATGTTTGATACTAATATATCTGTGTACAATGTTTGATACTAATATATCTGTGTACAATGTTTGATACTAATATATCTGTGTACAATGTTTGATACTAATATATCTGTGTACAATGTTTGATAATAATATATCTGTGTACAATGTTTGATACTAATATATCTGTGTACAATGTTTGATACTAATATATCTGTGTACAATGTTTGATAATAATATATCTGTGTACAATGTTTGATACTAATATATCTGTGTACAATGTTTGATACTAATATATCTGTGTACAATGTTTGATACTAATATATCTGTGTACAATGTTTGATACTAATATCTCTGTGTACAATGTTTGATACTAATATCTCTGTGTACAATGTTTGATACTAATATATCTGTGTACAATGTTTGATACTAATATATCTGTGTACAATGTTTGATACTAATATATCTGTGTACAATGTTTGATACTAATATATCTGTGTACAATGTTTGATACTAATATATCTGTGTACAATGTTTGATAATAATATATCTGTGTACAATGTTTGATACTAATATATCTGTGTACAATGTTTGATACTAATATATCTGTGTACAATGTTTGATAATAATATATCTGTGTACAATGTTTGATACTAATATATCTGTGTACAATGTTTGATACTAATATATCTGTGTACAATGTTTGATACTAATATATCTGTGTACAATGTTTGATACTAATATATATGTGTACAATGTTTGATACTAATATCTCTGTGTACAATGTTTGATACTAATATCTCTGTGTACAATGTTTGATACTAATATCTCTGTGTACAATGTTTGATACTAATATCTCTGTGTACAATGTTTGATACTAATATATCTGTGTACAATGTTTGATACTAATATCTCTGTGTACAATGTTTGATACTAATATATCTGTGTACAATGTTTGATACTAATATCTCTGTGTACAATGTTTGATACTAATATCTCTGTGTACAATGTTTGAGACTAATATCTCTGTGTACAATGTTTGATACTAATATATCTGTGTTCAATGTTTGATACTAATATATCTGTGTACAATGTTTGATACTAATATCTGTGTACAATGTTTGATTGTTTGGGAAAGAATAGTTTGTGTGAAATCTTCCTTGAGAAATTAAAGGAGTGAAGTTAGGTGGAAGATAAAAAGTGATTCTGACCTTGACTAGTTCCGAGGCTCTCACGCTTCACTTAGGAGTAAAATGGGACGGAAGAGCCGACCCACATCTCCGCCCCAAATATGTCCATATATACTGTTGTTTATTCATGCAAAATGCCCCCTGTTTCTGACTGGCTGGTCCCGATACCTGTATCGCACGGCAGTGGAGCGGGGAGCCCGGAGTGCTCTGTTACAGGGCACTCTGTATTTCGTATTGTGTTTTTTACCATTAAAATCAGATTATTGTTATAACTTTTATGCCGGTGTTTTGAACTCCTTCTCTTATTAATCTGACCAGGCTCATCTAACGGACGGCGCGGAGCAGAGGTGGGCTTTAAGCCACCACTACTGTGTTTGTTCCAACAGGGTAAAGTGTCTTGCCCATTGATCTGATGATCAACGCTCTAACCACTGCGCTAAAACCACCCCATAATAGCCCAACATTAGCCGCCTTTAAGTTAGCGGTGGTGACGTGTCATGCAGTGACGTGTGGTGAGGTTCATGGCTGGTGAGACACGGACTCTTTCAGAGTCAGATATACAAATTATATTTTTACCTTAATCGAAATATTCAGTTATTTGCAAAAAGCTTTTTTAGTCTGATGTTTCGATAAATTGTAAACAGACCTTTCAACAAAAGGATACCCAAAAAATGTAGTTTCATTTAAATATTGGATTGTTCTTTCTTAGTAAGATCCCATTTTCATTACAAATGTGGTCTTACCTTGACTTGAAGATGAAGTCCATGCTCTCCTTCTGGACAACAATCTCTATTACTGGTTTGTAAAAGTCCTCCTTATCTTCCTCTAGTTTCAAAAGCCTAGCTTGTTGTTTGCGTCTACCGTCTCTGCGTAGAATAACAGTAGCAACAAGAACCTGTGGGCTCACTTGCGCCCCCTTCAGTGCGGCAGAGGTTATGGCTGCCTCCCTGGTGCTTTTTTCATTGCCGTTGTATGATGAGACCAGCGAGCTTAAATATCATATATACGTGAAATAAGTTATTTAGAGACTATGGATGGCGAGGATAAATGTAATAAAGGGATCTACAAACATTACATGTGTGACTGAGATGCTAACAGGCATGCGCTTAGGGCCCGCGCTCCGGGCCAGTTTCTGTGGGGTAACGCATCTGAGGTGAGGCAGATCTCATCTCTGCCTCACCTCACCCCACAGTAACTGGCTGGAGCGCGGGCCCTAAATAAGTGCCCGCGCTAATTTAGTGGCCGTGCTCCAGCCAGTTTCTGTGGGGTTACGTGAGGCAGAGCTCGTTCCTGCCTCACTTCTCAGCGCTCCGAGTTTGCCGATTTCGACACAGAAATCACTTTTACAACAGAGATCAGTGGAGACATTTATTTGTTGTTTCTCCCCTGACTGCATGTCGCTGCTGTCATGTGACCGTGCTGTAGTTCCTATATAGCCCAACGCTAGCTTCTTACTTCAGAAATCATAAAGTGGTGTTAATATGTGGGTATCTTCTGCTTCTATAAGGCCCAGAGAGTATGAGCTATTTTAATCAGATAGATAGAATCGGAGGGATGAAACCCTCTTTAATGGTCACACATACACAGCACACACAGTGACATTTGTTCTGTTTAACCCATCCTAGTACCAGGAACAGTGGGCAGCTATTGCACAGCGCCCGGGAGCAATGGGAGTGGGGGGGGGGTTGTCCGACGCCTGGCTCAAGGGTGCCACGGTAGGGCCCAGGAGGTGAACTGGGCCCTCTCCAAGTAGCAGTGCACACTCCATATTTAGGTCTGGTCGGGGACTTGAACCAGCGACCCTACGGCTCCCAGTCCAAGCCCCTACTTACTGAGCCACTGGAGGAATTAAGCACAGTTTGAGTGAGGGAAACTAACTCTATTAGAGCTATTATTATTTTTACTACTTTTAGGACCCTATGATTTAAATAAGGGACTGGGAAGTTAATGTACCTCAAAAAACTAAAGGCTTGTATTTTTGGGCCCCATATTATCACATGTATTAAACCATTTGTTGGTGGTATTGACATCATTCAAATTGAAATGTGTTGTTGTTACTCACTGTGAAACAGGCTGCACCTTTTTACACGACCATAACAACAAATGGCATCTAAGAATACAAATGGTAGTAATCCTATAATTATGAACTGTTGCATAAGACACACATCACACGTGAGCCTGCGACTTCTTTCATGCTGTCTAAAGTAAACTGCATGTTTGCTACAGGGGAATGAAACGTGCAAAATACACACACACACACACACACACACACACACACACACAACCAGTTTCATGAAAACAACATTTATTTGGAGGTAAATAGGAATGTCCATATTTCATACTCCTTGTTCACACTTTAATAATACACGTCTAAACTAAATAGAAACAGCTTTGAGGGAAAAAGGTATTTTCTTTTTGGAGGTTTAGACACAACAGAAGAACGTAGGGTCAGTGAAACATCATGTTGATCATATAGCTTTGCTTCATATAGAATATTAAAGTATAATTAAAGAAACATAAGAACAGACAACGGGAGGTGAGCTTTCAGTGAACGAGACACGTCATTAGAGTTAATACTGCTGAAGTCAGGGTCCTTTCATTCTCTTTCTCTGCAATCTCTTGATGACCTACACTTCTCCGTACAACAGGCGCTTACATATGATGCGGATTTTAGACATCTTCAGCCCGTACAGGACTGGGGTAAAGAGAGGCTGGCATGTTAGAAAGTACAGGGATAATAAAACGCGCAGCATGTTGGGAACACTGCTCATATCAAACCTGCTCTGTAATATCTGGAAAAAACCTCCAAAGGAGAAGTTAAGCAGGGAAGCGAGGTGAGGTGTGCAGGTACTGAGAGCTTTCTGTCTGGTCTGTTTGGAGCCAGAGAAACACACTCTGAGGATCCTCATGTACGTGTAGAGGATTAAAAGCAGAGGAATGATGATGGAGATGACCGTGTAAAAGAGCCCATAAATGTTATTGACCCTGGTGTCAGAGCAGGCCAGCTTAACAATGGAGTAATTCCCACAGTACACTTTGTTAATGATGTTCCCACACAGCGTTAAAGACACACTTAAGGATATCAGAACAACAATTGCAAGAAAAGGGAACAACCATGACACTGCAATAAGAAAATAAGCTTTGTTAGAAGTCATACGTGTGTTATATTGCAGAGGATAACAGATAGCAAGATATCTGTCATAAGACATGACGGCTAAATTAAAAAATTCCACACACACATATGTATACACAGAATAAACCTGCAGGAAGCAGAGCGGAGCAGAGACAGTGTGAATGTCAGAGAGGATCTGAACCAGAAGGAATGGAAACAACCCTGTGCTACCATACAGTTCATTTACAAACAGGCTGCACAGAAAAAGGTACATAGGTTCATGTAAGCTCCTGTTCACACAGATAACCACAATCAGCAACACGTTGGCACCTATGATACAAACATACAAAGCAAGAATGATCAGGAAATAAAGGTATTTCAAAACCCCCGTGTCAGAGTATGCAGTCAGTATAAAATAGGAAGCTTCCGTAGAGTTCACCATGATCCTCCTGTTGTTAAAGATTTAGAAGTTTATGTTAAAGATGAGCACAGATACAGCATTATTCAACAACTATACATCAACAACAGAAACCTGTGTCAAATGTGAAACAAATGTCAGACAACAGTTGTGTTTCACCTGCTACTCCTGAGCTGGAGTCACGGCCAGAGCTCATGACAGGGACCTTTACTATCTGACAATATGTGGAGGGGGGGAGACACAGTGTGGGAGGGGTTTCACTGGGCAGATCTCAAAGAACAAACTGTTTTCTAATAATTACTGACTGATGTGAAAACCTCAAAGATTTTTTGGTTAAATGTCATTAGCTTATCTCAGTAAAATGTCCCTGGTAAAAGATTGTCTCAATCGCTTCAGACAGCATCAGTGAACGAACCAAAACCCAGATGGTGGCAGCCAAGAACCACGAGGGGTACGCTCCAAAACCAAGGTGGCAATGTGCAAAGACGGAGAAAGTGACTGTCCCACCTTTGGATAGCCAAGGTGTAAAATGGGTTTGCTTCTTCCGCATTGACGCTGATAAACACTCCTTTGGGGGGCAAGTTCCCAGACCCATAGATCAGTGAGGGGTCCCTACATTGACTCCTTTTTCTTTTGGGCACTTTTTGAAAGAAAGCAAGGTTAAAGCATCTTCCGTTGCAAAAATACAGATTTTCAAAGTTTGGGCTTTTTTAAAGGCCTTTTTGCACAAATCCACCAGAAGGCCCCCTCTTTGAAGAGTTTCCACTGAACTCCCTCTACAGTGTAAATAGCTCAAAGAGCCCTATGGCTAATTTATTGATCAGAATGAAGCATCCTGAAGATACTTTCCCACCTTTCACTCCAGGGGAAGGGTGGGGGTCAGGCTGGGATTGACCCAGGAAAGGGCACTCTAAGTCGGATGTCAGGCCTGGCTCAATGACCCCCTTTCCTGGAAGGCTTGACTGAATGTAAGACAAATGGACTGAGTTCTGAAACTTGGAGATGTTGGTCTCTGGGGGCCCAGGAACGTGTCCTGTAATTTTCGGCCTCATGGAGGCATGCATCTTGAAGACACAGCCCCTGAGGGGCGAAGGCCACAGCGGGCGAACTCAGGGGGCCGAGCATGAGGGCAAAGGCAGCGGCTGGAAGAGTCAGGGGGCCGGGCCCGAGGGCGAGGGCCGCGGCCGAGAAAGTCAGGGGGCCGGGCTCGAGGGCGAAGACTGCGTCACTCAGGGGGCCGGGCTCGAGGGCGAAGACCGCGGCTCTCAGGGGGCCGGGCTCGAGGGCGAAGACTGCGGCACTCAGGGGGCCGGGCTCGAAGGCGGTGACGGGACAACTCCGGAGTACGGGCAGGAAGGCGCTGACGGGACAGCTCCGGAGGCCGGGCGGGACCCGGTGTCGGCCGGACAGGAAACAGAGCTGGTGGGACAGGCTTCGGCAGGATCCCCCACGGAAGAGGACCAGGAGTTGGCAGGACCCCCGGCGAGACAGGTGATGGCGGGACCTCCAACGGAACAAGACATGGGATTGGCAGGACTCTCAGCGGGACCTCCAACGGAACAGGACATGGGGTTGGCAGGACTCTCAGCGGAACCCCCAACGACACAGGACATGGAGTTGGCAGGACCCCCGGCAGAAGAGTTGTCGGCGGGACCTCCAATGGCACAGGACATAGGGTTGGCAGGACCCCCGGCAGAGGAGTAGTCAGCGAGACCCCCAATGGGACAGGACATAGGGTTGGCAGCAGGGTTTCCGTTAGCCGGTAATTACCGGTTTTTAGCTGGTAAAATGTATTAAAAACCGGTAAATTCAAAACCTGCCGGTCAAAATGTCTGGTAATAATTAGGGATGCTCCGATAGATCGGCCGCCGGTCATTATCGGCCGATATTCACTCTTGATAGTTTGATCGGTGCTCTCTATAAAGGCCGATCAGGAGAGCTGGATCTGATCGATATGGACATAAACGCGAGTGAAGTATAACCGGACGCGAGAGAGAGATCAGATCAGCTGCTGAGTCAGACCGAGACAGCAGCTCTGCATAATCACCTGAAGCCCCGCCTCTGTTTAGCGAGCTGCAGGAGCTGCATGAGAAACTGACGGGCTGTCAGGAGAGAGAGGGAGGGAGAGAGAGAGAGAGAGAGAGGGAGAGAGAGGGAGGGAGGGAGAGGGGAAAAGAGAGGATACGTTTCTCCCGTGTTATTATTCAAAGTTGATGTAAACTTTTCAATAATGTACGTTATCTACTACAAGTAGTTTGTTTGAATGTAATAATTATGTTGTTTGTTGTGGAATAATTTATTGAAAAATGAATCTGAATTTTTCGATCTGTTACGATTATAAACTGAAGCAATATAAAAATGAGCCCTGTGAACTGAGTTTTAAACATCAGCATATCCGCTCATAGTCCGGTAATTACCTGCTAACGGAAACTCTGCTACACAACTCTTATTATTATTAGTGAAATATGAGGTAAGTTTCAAATTTGTCCGTTAAAATAAATTCTGCCCGGACATTTGACCGGCGAGAAAAAATCCTAGCGGAAACTCTGGTTGGCAGGACCCCCGGCAGAAGAGTAATTGGCGGAACCCCCAACGGGACAGGACATGGAGTTGGCAGGACCCCCAGCGGAAGAGTAGTCGGCGGGACCCCCAATGGGACAGGACATGGAGCTGGCAGGACCCCCAGCGGAACCTCCAACGGCACACGACATAGGGTTGGCAGGACCCCCGGCAGAAGAATCGTCGGCGGGGCCTCCAACGGCATGGGACATAGGGTTGGCAGGACCCCCGGCAGAAGAGTAGTCGGCGGGACCTCCAACGGCACAGAACATAGGGTTGGCAGGAACCCCGGAAGAAGAGTAGTCGGCGGGGTCTCCAACGGCACAGAACATAGGATTGGCATGACCCCCGGCAGAAGAATCGTCGGCGGGGCCTCCAACGGCACGGGACATAGGGTTGGCAGGACCCCCGGCAGAAGAATCGTCGGCGGGGCCTCCAACGGCACAGGACATGGAGTAGGGACTTGAGAGGGGACTCGAGAGGTGACTTGAAAGGGGACTTGAGAGGGAACTTGAGAGGAGACTCGAGAGGGAACTCGAGAGGAGGCTCGAGAGGTGACTTGAGAGGGAACTCGAGAGATGACTTGAGAGGGGACTCGAGAGGTGACTTGAGAGGGGACTCGAGAGGGAACTTGAGAGGGAACTCGAGTGGGAACTCGAGAGGAGACTTGAGGGGAGACTTGAGAGGGGACTTGAGGAAACTGGAGAGGGGACTCGAGAGGGAACTCGAGAGGTGGCTTGAGAGGGGGCTCGAGAGGGGACTCGAGAGGGAACTTGAGCGGGGACTCGAGAGGAAACTGGAAAGGGGACTAGAGAAGTGACTAGAGAAGGGACTAAAGAAGGGACTTGGGAAGGGACTAGAGGAGGGACTAGAGGAGGGACTAGAGAGGGGACTTGAGAAGGGACTAGAGAAGGGACTAGGGAAGTGACTAGAGAAGGGACTTGAGAAAGGACTAGAGAAGGGACTAGGGAAGTGACTAGAGGAGGGACTTGAGAAGGGACTAGAGAAGGGACTAGAGAAGGGACTTGAGTTGAGACTAGAGGAGGGACCATAGCTGCTGGGGCCGGAACCAGGGCCGGAACCATGGCTTCTGGGGCTGGGACCATGGCTGCTGGGGCCGGTACCGGAGCCGGAACCATGGCTGCTGGGGCTAGGACCGGAGCCGGAACCATGGCTGCCGGGGCTGGAATCCTGAACTTGCGTTTCCTTCCATGCTGCCTTGAAGCCTTGTGGAGGCTCAGAGGTCCTCCAAAGGCCAGACGAGACCCAGCGAAAGGGTCCTTGAAAGGAGCCTTATTGGGAACTGAAGCTGGCAGGGGGCTAGCATGCCTGGGTCTAGCAGGCCGGGAAACAGGTTTGACCTCAAAGCTACCGAAAAAGTCCTCCACCCACTCGGGTAGTAACTCCTTTAACCAGGGCCTTGAGGTTACTTCTTGGCGTGCCGTTGAGATAATTGACTGCCTCTCTTCTCTACTGGAGGCATATCGACAGTCGTTTATAAAGCATATTAAATTGTACGTCACCTCGTACAGGCTGTCTGCTGGGTCCATCTTTTGGTTGGTTCGTTATGTTACGGGTGAGCGAAGCAAGCAGGACCCAAATGCAGATAACACTGAAAATACCTTTATTTCAAGGATACACGGACAAACAGAACACTGCCCGGTGAACACAGTCACAGAGAAACGACGAACCAACAATGACAGACAGAAAAAACAGAACTTAAATACACACAGGAATAATCAAGGAAACAAGAGACAGGTGAGGAGGGAGGAGAAAACACAGGGGCACCAGGTGAACACAATCAAGAAAACAGGTAGGAGGGAACACACACAGACAGGAAACCAAAGACAGATCTAAACAAGACAAAACACAACGCAGACAGAAAACCAAAGACAGATCTAGACAAGACAAAACACAACACAGACAGATCGTGACATGACCCCCCCCCCCCCCTCAAGGGACGGATCCCAGACGTCCCAAAACACCAAAAAAGTCCAATAAACGTCCAAAAAAAACAAAAAAACAACGTCCAGCCGGGTGGGTGGAGGGGGACCGGGGGAGGGACACAAAACTAGGGCCACCAGGGTGGGTGGAGGGGGTCAGGAGGACGGGTTTGGGCTGACTGCCCAGGAGCACAGCGGAGGGCCCGGAAGGGATCTCGGGCGGAGGGCCCGGGGGCCAGGCAGAGACCATGGAGGGGGTCTCGGGTGGATGGCCCGGGTGCAAGGCAGAGTCCATGGAGGGGCGAAGGCCACAGCGGGCGAACTCAGGGGGCCGAGCATGAGGGCGAAGGCAGCGGCTGGAAGAGTCAGGGGGCCGAGCATGAGGGCGAGGGCCGCGGCCGAGAAAGTCAGGGGGCCGGGCTCGAGGGCGAAGACTGCGGCACTCAGGGGGCCGGGCTCGAGGGCGAAGACCGCGGCTCTCAGGGGGCCGGGCTCGAGGGCGAAGACCGCGGCACTCAGGGGGCCGGGCTCGAAGGCGAAGACCGCGCCTCTCAGGGGGCCGGGCCCGAGGGCGAAGAAGGCGGCGACGGGTCAACTCCGGAGGACGGGCAGGAAGGCGCTGACGGGACAGCTCCGGAGACCGGGCAGGACCCGGTGTCGGCCGGACAGGAACCAGAGCCGGTGGGACAGGCTTCGGCAGGATCCCCCACGGAAGAGGACCAGGAGTTGGCAGGACCCCCGGCGAGACAGGTGACGGCGGGACCTCCAACGGAACAAGACATGGGATTGGCAGGACTCTCAGCGGGACCTCCAACGGAACAGGACATGGGGTTGGTAGGACTCTCAGCGGAACCCCCAACGACACAGGACATGGAGTTGGCAGGACCCCCGGCAGGAGAGTTGTCGGCGGGACCTCCAACGGGACAGGACATGGAGTTGGCAGGACCCCCAGCGGAAGAGTAGTTGGCGGGACCCCCAACGGGACAGGACATGGAGCTGGCAGGACCCCCAGGGGAACCTTCAACGGCACACGACATAGGGTTGGCAGGACCCCCGGCAGAAGAGTCGTCGGCGGGGCCTCCAACGGCACGGGACATAGGGTTGGCAGGACCCCCGGCAGAAGAGTAGTCGGCGGGACCTCCAACGGCACATAACATAGGGTTGGCAGGACCCCCGGAAGAAGAGTAGTCGGCGGGGTCTCCAACGGCACAGAACATAGGATTGGCATGACCTCCGGCAGAAGAGTAGTCGGCGGGGCCTCCAACGGCACAGAACATGGAGTTGGGACTTGAGAGGGGACTCGAGAGGTGACTTGAAAGGGGACTTGAGAGGGAACTTGAGAGGAGACTCGAGAGGGAACTCGAGAGGAGACTTGAGAGGTGACTTGAGAGGGAACTCGAGAGATGACTTCAGAGGGGACTCGAGAGGTGACTTGAGAGGGAACTCGAGTGGGAACCCGAGAGGAGACTTGAGAGGGGACTTGAGGAAACTGGAGAGGGGACTCGAGAGGGAACTCGAGAGGTGGCTTGAGAGGGGGCTCGAAAGGGGACTCGAGAGGGAACTTGAGCGGGGACTCGAGAGGAAACTGGAAAGGGGACTAGAGAAGTGACTAGAGAAGGGACTAAAGAAGGGACTTGGGAAGGGACTAGAGGAGGGACTAGAGAGGGGACTTGGGAAGGGACTAGAGAAGGGACTAGGGAAGTGACTAGAGGAGGGACTTGAGAAGGGACTAGAGAAGGGACAAGGGAAGTGACAAGAGGAGGGACTTGAGAAGGGACTAGAGAAGGGACTAGAGTAGGGACTTGAGTTGAGACTAGAGGAGTGACCATGGCTGCTGGGGCCGGAACCAGGGCCGGAACCATGGCTTCTGGGGCTGGGATCATGGCTGCTGGGGCCGGTACCGGAGCCGGAACCATGGCTGCTGGGGCTAGGACCGGAGCCGGAACCATGGCTGGCGGGGCTGGAATCCTGAACTTGCGTTTCCTTCCATGCTGCCTTGAAGCCTTGTGGAGGCTCAGAGGTCCTCCAAGGGCCAGACGAGACCCAGCGAAAGGGTCCTTTAAAGGAGCCTTATTGGGAACTGTGGCCGGCAGGGGGCTAGCATGCCTGGGGCTAGCAGGCCGGGAAACAGGTTTGACCTCAAAGCTACCGAAAAAGTCCTCCACCCACTCGGGTAGTAACTCCTTTAACCAGGGCCTTGAGGTTACTTCTTGGCGTGCCGTTGAGATAATTGACTGCCTCTCTTCACTACTGGAGGCATATCGACAGTCGTTTTTAAAGCACATTAAATTGTACGTCACCTCGTACAGGCTGTCTGCTGGGTCCATCTTTTGGTTGGTTCGTTATGTTACGGGTGAGCGAAGCAAGCAGGACCCAAATGCAGATAACACTGAAAATACCTTTATTTCAAGGATACACGGACAAACAGAACACTGCACGGTGAACACAGTCACAGACAAACGACGAACCAACAATGACAGACAGAAAAAACAGAACTTAAATACACACAGGACTAATCAAGGAAACAAGAGACAGGTGAGGAGGGAGGAGAAAACACAGGGGCACCAGGTGAACACAATCAAGAAAATAGGTAGGAGGGAACCAGAGGTCGCGTTAAGCAAATATTTTCCGTCAATGACGGATTTTTTTTTTGACGTAAAAATCTGAAAGCAGTCCGTCATTTTGACGGATTAGAACACAACTCGGAACAGCGCCAACATGTCCACCAGCGGCCCACATTATATTACATCCTTAGTGGACAGGTCGACTGAGGGCGATCTACTCTACTGTAGTCTGTAACTATTATTTAGTCATTCACACCCCTGTCCAGTTGGTGGCGAGTGTGTGTGTATTAAGTAGCTATTGTCTAGTCTTGTTTTTGACCTCGTTGATTACCTCGTTGTTTAACCGGCTTTAGCAATCGCAAAATGTCACGGCAGCTCATCGTCCGAAGCTTTTTTAATAAGCCCAGTAATTGTGATGGTGTGGATACACGAGGTGAAAAGAGGGGTTGATGCGGTGGAGGATGAAGGACAAACCAGTAAGACTAAAACTGACAACGTTCAGCCAGCGGCAGAGGGGCAAGCAAGTGGCAAGGAGTTCAAGCGGGAGTACCGGGTTCAGTGGGAGCAAGAGTTTAAGTGGCTGAGAAGGGAAGATGGCAGAATGTTCTGTGACACCTGTCGAGAAGCTAAGATGAGTAACGGATTTGTCCGAGGGTGCACAGCGATGCAGGAATCAGCGTTCAGGCTACAGCAGGTCAATTGAGTTGTTCTTGTAAATGTTTTGTTCATATTTTGATTGTAATTGTCTCATTTAAAACGATGGCATTGTTCATGTTTGCCTGTTGAGGCCCAATGGTCGTGGTGTTTTTAGCGGCCTCTGCCCCCTCTGCTCTGCTGTCAGTGCAGGAACAAAGAAATCATTCATGTTCGTGTTGACATGAAAAGTGACCACACTCTGTTCATCTTTTTTTTTCTCCATGCCCTTAAAAGTTCTGTATGAATCATTAAAACATGAATGAATGAACATTTGCTGCTCAGTACCCAAACATACATATTAAATATGTCTCATCTCATCATTAAAACATGAAAAATAAAAGGACGAGTAAGATTATGACGGAAATTTTACGATCCTGTCCGTCAAAATGAAAAAACGAAAATGTCTAACGCAACCACTGGAGGGAACACAACGCAGACAGGAAACCAAAGACAGATCTAAACAAGACAAAACACAACGCAGACAGGAAACCAAAGACAGATCTAAACAAGACAAAACACAACGCAGACAGGAAACCAAAGACAGATCTAAACAAGACAAAACACAACGCAGACAGAAAACCAAAGACAGATCTAGACAAGACAAAACACAACGCAGACAGAAAACCAAAGACAGATCTAGACAAGACAAAACACAACGCAGACAGAAAACCAAAGACAGATCTAGACAAGACAAAACACAATGCAGACAGAAAACCAAAGACAGATCTAGACAAGACAAAACACAACGCAGACAGAAAAACCAAAGACAGATCTAGACAAGACAAAACACAACGCAGACAGAAAACCAAAGACAGATCTAAACAAGACAAAACACAACGCAGACAGATCGTGACAGTTTTTAATGCTTCCCTGATCTGTAAATTAGAGGTGAACTGTGTTTTTAGTGCTGATGAGCTTATCTCCATGTTTGACTCGACATGCATACTAATACTGGATTCTGTTGCTCCTTTTACGCTTAGACGCACCAAAGTTCTCTCAGAGCCGTGGCTTAATGACTGTACTCGCGCTCTCAGACGCGCTTGCAGGCGTGCAGAGAGAAAATGGAAAAAGGATAAACTCCATGTCTCCTTAGAAATCCTTCGTGCTTGCCTTTCCGACAACCAGACGGCAGTCAAAGCAGCCAGAGCACATTTCTCTGTTAATCTCCAAAAACAGCCATAAACCCCAGGTTCTTTTTAATGTCCTCAACTCGATCATTAATCCCTGTGATGTTTCTTCTATTGTGCCATCACCTACGATAAGTTTCTGTCAAAATCCCTCAACCAATAGGAGGCCAGGTGTCCTTGCGGGTGCGTTCGCTTTACTTATTACAGCGTCCCGTAAGGGTGGTTACTCTTTAGTTTATAAACTACCGCCCTCCACGGCTTTATACCATAACATGTTCTTCACTTGTTTAATTTACAACTTTTGGGGGGGGAAAGCACGGTTAGTATATATATACCAGCACCTTACATAATAGCTACGTTTTCTTTTTGCACGTGGAGATGTGGACGCGTAAATCGCGCAGATTACATACATATAAACCTGTGACGGAAACCCCTCTTGTCTGTCAGTGTGATTATGACTGATTTTATAAAAGTAGCGAAGTAACGCGTGTCGGGGCAATGTTAGTAACTGTAGTGTGATTACTGAATTATAAAAGTAGCGCATTACACTACTCCGTTACCGAGAAAAGTAATATTATTACAGTAACGCGTTGCTTTGTAACGCGTTACACCCAACTCTGCTAATAAACACCTCTCTTAGCTCAGGATGTGTCCCAGCTGCCTTCAAACATGCCGTGGTTAAGCCACTACTTAAAAAGAAAAATCTCGATCCCTCCATTTTCGCAAATTTCAGGCCCATCTCCCAGCTACCTTTTTTATCTAAAGCCCTGGAGCGAGTAGTCTACGCCCAGCTGCAGTCTTTTTTAACCACGCATGGCATCCATGAAAAGTTTCAGTCTGGCTTTAAACCCATGCATAGTACTGAAACAGCCCTTTGAAGAGTTTTTAATGATCTGCTCCTAGCTGCCGACTCAGGCAGCCCAGCTGTTCTGGTGCTGTTGGACCTGACAGCTGCCTTTGACACTGTGGACCATAGCATCCTGTTGTCACGGCTTGAACAGTCCGCAGGCATCACAGGCTCTGCTCTTGCATGGTTCAGGTCCTACCTGACAGACCGCAGCTTCTCAGTGCAGCTAGGTACCTTCTCCTCTGCCAAAGCCCCTCTTACCTGTGGGGTTCCCCAAGGCTCGATCCTGGGCCCCATCCTCTTTTTACTGTACATACTGCCCCTAGGTTCAATTCTCACTAAACACAATATTCCCTTCCATTGTTACGCTGACGATGTACAGATCTATCTGCCTCTCAAAGCAAACACTCATTACAGCAGTTGATGGACTGCTTGACAGAGATCAAATCCTGGCTGAGCCAAAATGTCCTCAACCTCAATGAGAGCAAGACTGAGGTCATCTTTTTTGGACCCCAACCTCCAGCCCAAAACATCCTCCCCTCTGTCATGAACCTTGGAGTGACCTTCACTAGCACTTTTAAATTCGACAAGCAGGTCAGCACCGTAGTCAAGACCTGCTTTTTTTTTTAAATAAGACTATTGGCTAAGACCAAGTCGTATTTACCTTTTAAAGACCTAGAAAGGGTTATTAATGCCTTTGTTATCTCAAGACTGGACTATTGCAATGCTCTGTATGTGTGTATGGACCAGGCCTCAATTAGACGCCTGCAGCTAGTCCAGAACGCAGCTGCACGTCTTCTGACTGGCCACAAAAAGGCGTGTGGTGCAGTGGGTTGAGCGTTGGTGTTGGGATCAGGAGGTCACAGGTTCAAACCCCACTGCAGTCAGCATGACATTGTGTCCCTGAGACACTTCACCCCAAATTGCTCACTGCACTGGCTTCCAATTCGGTACAGAATTGATTTTAAACTTATTTTATTTGTTTTCAAAGCCCTAAATGGGCTGGCTCCGGCCTATATAGTTGAACTCCTCCAGCGCTACACCCCAGGCAGAGCCTTAAGGTCTGCTGACCAGCTGCTGCTGGTAGTGCCCAAGACCAGGCTCAAAACTCGACGGCACCGAGCCTTCGCAGCAGCTGGCCCCAGGCTCTGGAACACTCTGCCGATGTGAGGTCGGCCCAGACCCTGGATACGGGTCCAGGTTCCTGCTGTGCGGACTGAGGCTGGGAAAAGGAGTATTTTTCATTATGGTCCTTGGTCTTGGAATGACCTTCAATCACGCCTCAAACTGAGGGCACTTGTCTCAATAGCATGTTTTAAATTGAAGTTGTCTGAGGTCCTTACCTCCAGCTGCTCTTGCAGTAATAAGCAGTGCACCTTTCTTACTGTCCTGATGTGCTCAATGTAGGGACTGCTTTTCCTCTTTTGTTTTCTTAGTTATGTTCTCTGTATTTTATATGTCTGTGTTCTGTGTAATAATGTGTAACGTTGCTGCCTTCTTGGCCAGGTCAGCTTTGCAAATGAGATTCTATCTCAATGCTTTTATCTGGTTAAATAAAAAAATAAATAAAATATTGCATGTTTTAGTGCATACATTTTTATGTATGCTCTCTATGACATCAAGTCAAATTCCTCGTATGTGTAAACCTACCTGGTGATAAACCTGATTCTGATTCAGAGACATCCGGCATCAGACGCCATGTTTGTTTACTGCTTCTCACTGGGTTCATGCTTCAGGAGAACTTCCTGATAGGTTTATGGTAGTAATCACTTCAAAACAGTGTTCATTTTGTGAGTTATATTCAAATGTAGACTCAAAGAAAGAACAAAGTATCACATGCTTTAGGGCGGGGCTAGCTGTGATTGTTAGGTTCCAAAAAACCGAGACGGCGTCGACCAGTTTCTCTGCTTTTTTTTTGCATTTTCACTGCCCCTTGGTTCATGGTAGAAATCCACCCTGGAGTTACGGGAGGACATTTGGGTCAAACTTGTTGATATGATTCATCTTTGTAATGTTTTATTAAAGCGTTGAGGTTTCCAGATCACAGCCCTAGTGTTTATATATTCAGTTGTAGGTTTAAACGAAATGTAATAATGTATATGTATATGTGAATGAACTACGTATAAACGCCCGTAATGTTTAATGTTAGAATTCTTTAGCTTTCTCTCTCTATTGGAATATATTCACCTTCATGTTTTATTCGTTATTTACCTCGAAAAGTTTCAGTTTATCCGAAAGTTTATTGTTCTTCATTTAGTTGCAGGAAAGGACAGTATCACCTTTGAGTTGAGTCTAACTAGTATGAAAACCCTGGGATGGATTGTGTGTGTGTGTGTGTGTGTGTGTGTGTGTGTGTGTGTGTGTGTGTGTGTGTGTCCGAGGGGAGGTCATTACCGGACTCTGATTGGTCCCTCTGGTCCTCGGCTCGGGGGGGTTATTGGAAACTGTTCAACATGACAAACAAACATGTTGACGGTCTGACTGACCTCTGACCTCAGGGACTTCATTAACGAACCGCGGTAACTTTGACCAGATGTTTAATTTCTAATTTACTTTACCAAGAAAGAAGAACCACGATTAAAGCAGCGGTCGGAGGAAGGGTTCCCGATGTACCAACATGTCCCTTATTTATACTAACTTATACTAAAGTATGGCTGTGTTAGGGTGAAGAGGCCCTTCTTCTTCTGTGGTGTTCCTCTCCTGTAGTTCTACAGGTGTTACTGCGTGTAAATGGTCTGAAAGGCTAAAATCCTTGAGTTTCAGTAATAGCACCACATGCATATGAAGAATGAAGATGATGTTTTTGACTTTTTAAAAGTAAAAAATTATTTTTACATATCTGTTTTACTTGAACTCATAATTTTTAAAGGTCTTTGGTGAAAGTAAAGCAGCAGTAAACCCTGGCAGACCCCCACACTCACACAACTTAAGACTAAGACTAAGACACCACTGTTTTGCAATTTGTAAATTAGTAGAATCTACTTCGACTGTAACTTGTACATTTGAATAACTTAGGTCGCATTCACACCTAATAGTCCGTTTTCAGGTGCGCACCAGACCACAGTTTGTTACATTGCTTCATTCTTCAGAAGGTTCGGTTTGCGTTCACACGGGCAAAACTAGAACGGACTACAAACTTTAAACGCACGTCATGTGCACGGAAATGCTGTTCAACCATTGGTCAGACATTAAGGGGTAAAAAAACGCAAATCCTGGCAATTTCTACTTTACACGACACTGTTCAACTCTTCATTCTGCTTCACTCTTTAACTAAACAACCGCGGATGTCTTGAAAGACTCTTTCGCTAAAGATTTGGAAGACATCCGCATTCTTGTGACACGTAAAGACTACGCTTCCTGTGTTTTGGTGCGGACTGCGTTCACACCAAGCGGCAAACTCTGGGGAAGAGCCGGGACGCCAATACGGAAGTGCCACATACTGCAGTTCATATATTGGCCGATAGGCGATGGCTGCAGAAAGGAGCAGTTTCCATAGACCCCCATGTTAAAATGCCCAACTTTACAGCAGAAACAAACATGTTTCTACCCCTGGCTCCATACATTTTTATTATGGATATAGTTAGATTCCACCTTCATGATTATGGATCTGTGAGTGAATTGTTTTCTAACACGACCCTTTTATTTATATTAGGTCTTAAAGTTTTTGCATAAATTAGGGCGTGGTCACTTTGATGGACATGTACATGCCTCACTGTCAGCTAACAGCAACTTGTCCACTCTGCTAGGCTACAACCATAGAGGCTACAACGTTAGTTAGTCATAGTACTGTACTTGACCCTTTAGCTTTAGCCGTGTTCGTGGTGATTGTGCCTTTTAGGGAATATTGTTACAAATACCAGACAATTAAAATGTCGTGCTGTGCGCTTGAATGTACTAACAGAACTTCCAAGAAGTCTAAAATGATAATATTATACATGTTAACCCCGTTCGCAGGTGTTTGTGTGCTTGGTAGCTTAGCTTGTTATGTAGCTTATTAGCCAGCTAAGGACGTAACCCTTTATACATGTGTATATATACAGTTTAGTTTATGATTCAGCCTTGGGTAAGACTTTTATAGTCTATGGCTATGACGCCCATAATGCTAAATGGGAGCAAATGTTAAAAGGGGACCCAATTATCCCAGTGGTGGCCGCCGGAGTCCGCCGCCGAAGCTAACCGGAGCCGTAGCTAGCCCTTTGCGGCTCCGTTAGCTTCGGCCAGCGGCGGAGCCCAGCGTTATAACTGGAGATGAAGGAATGCAGCGAAACGCGGAATTGGTTCGCCTGCAGCCTTCTATAGTATTAGCTAAAGAAATGATGTTGAACAAGGCTTATTAAGCTGAACATCGCCACAATTGTTCTGCTATGTATCGGTACTTATTTTATTTTCTTAACGTGTGAATGACAAGCATTAAGAATAATAACAAATAGCTATTTATCTTGCATATTGTCTCGTTTGATTATGAATGTAACGTTTATATAGTGGAACTACACTGTTTTATCAAAACCAAAGTGCCACGCAGTAACTTGGCCCATGCATGTATTTCAGCAGGAAATAGATGACATTTACCAACAGACTATATAGACATATTTGTAAAAGTTGTTCATGCGTTATTAAGTGAATATGGCATTAACCCTCCTGTTGTCTTTGGGTCGGTTTTCATGTATTTTTGAATAAAGGTTTCCTTTAGGTGATCCAGACAGGCTGGACCAGTGGGTGCTGAACATGGACCCCCAACGTGTCTTCTCGCCTGTGCAGTGAACACTTTGAGAGTCATCACTTCAGCACGGACTCATGGGTACAGATCCTTTTTTTTTTTAAATAACTTGGTTCCATTTGTGAGTGTAAATTGTTGTTACTAATTAAATACATGTTATACATCATACAATGCTAAATAATTGTTATGGCACAGCTTGCTCATCAGTGATAGTAATGTTCTTTTGATTAAAGGCCAAATTAACATTTTGCCAGTTAAGTATAGAAACATAGAAATGGAATTTTTTTGCCAACCATCACATTTCTCTTCAATTTATGCAAAGACTCTTTATCAGAGCTAGAGAATTGCCATTTTCCCCACTATGTTAAAAACAGATGAATTATATTACCTTTTTTTACATTATTTTAATAGCAACATTCATTCATCTGTTGTCATCTTATAACTTATTTATCTTAACAGCTGTAAAAAAAAAAGGATTTCATTTCATTTTACGATACAATATTTATCTTTACATTCTGTTCTTGCATATGTCTTATTATATTTACGTGTATATAGATTTCTGCCTGCACTCATTTATTATTCTTAATTTAATTTTGAATTTCTTTTATTGTTTTATGTCTTATATAACGATGTTCTTGGAAACACGTAATTGTTGAATGGATTAACTCATAGTTAACATGTTGGCCCTCTATTGTCTTTTATAATGCACTCTTACATTTAAAACAACATTATTCAAAAGAAAGTTGAATATCTACAGACCTCAAAAAGTTATTTTATGTGTTTTTGTTTATTATTTTTATTAGGGAAGGAGATGCCTGAAAAACACTGCAGTGCCCACCATTTTCTATTCCACCAAAGAACACCAGCCTAGAAGGAGAAGCAGGTGAGTAGCAATGACGAGGTCAGTGACAGTCCTAGTTCCACTGTTAACAACAATGAGGAGGTAAGTGACAGTCCTAGTTCCACTGTTAACAGCAATGACGAGGTAAGTGACAGTCCTAGTTCCACTGTTAACAGCAATGAGGAGGTAAGTGACAGTCCTAGTTCCACTGTTAACAGCAATGACGAGGTAAGTGAGAGTCCTAGTTCCACTGTTAACAGCAATGACGAGGTAAGTGACAGTCCTAGTTCCACTGTTAATAGCAATGACGAGGTCAGTGACAGTCCTAGTTGGACAGTTAACAGCAATGACGAGGTAAGTGACAGTCCTAGTTCCACTGTTAACAGCAATGACGAGGTAAGTGACAGTCCTAGTTCCACTGTTAACAGCAATGACGAGGTAAGTGACAGTCCTAGTTCCACTGTTAACAGCAAGGAGGAGGTAAGTGACAGTCCTAGTTCCACTGTTAACAGCAATGACGAGGTCAGTGACAGTCCTAGTTCCACTGTTAACAGCAATGACGAGGTCAGTGACAGTCCTAGTTCCACTGTTAACAACAATGACGAGGTAAGTGACAGTCCTAGTTCCACTGTTAACAGCAATGAGGAGGTCAGTGACAGTCCTAGTTCGACTGTTAACAGCAATGAGGAGGTAAGTGACAGTCCTAGTTCCACTGTTAACAGCAATGACGAGGTAAGTGACAGTCCTAGTTCGACTGTTAACAGCAATGACGAGGTAATTGACAGTCCTAGTTCGACTGTTAACAGCAATGAGGAGGTCAGTGACAGTCCTAGTTCCACTGTTAACAGCAATGACGAGGTAAGTGACAGTCCTAGTTCCACTGTTAATAGCAATGACGAGGTAAGTGACAGTCCTAGTTCCACTGTTAACAGCAATGAGGAGGTAAGTGACAGTCCTAGTTCCACTGTTAACAGCAATGACGAGGTCAGTGACAGTCCTAGTTCGACTGTTAACAGCAATGAGGAGGTCAGTGACAGTCCTAGTTCCACTGTTAACAGCAATGACGAGGTAAGTGACAGTCCTAGTTCCACTGTTAACAGCAATGAGGAGGTAAGTGACAGTCCTAGTTCCACTGTTAACAGCAATGACGAGGTAAGTGACAGTCCTAGTTCCACTGTTAACAGCAATGACGAGGTCAGTGACAGTCCTAGTTCCACTGTTAACAGCAATGAGGAGGATGTTGCAGATGTAGACCATGGTAGTGGTGAAAACAGTGTTGCTGCTGATCAGAGCAATATCATTATGATACAAGACACACCTGAAGACGCCTTTGTTGTTCCACATGTGGAGCAGAATGACATTCCAACAGTCAATGCTTGTGAGGATGTTGGTTTGGGTAGCAGCAGCCAACAAACAAAACACATTGGAAAGCAGGCAGACTCCGCCTCTGTTCACTCTTACACTTGGGCTTTAAACTAAGACGGGTCATACTGAATAGTTTGTGCACACATTTTTAACATGTGATCTTTCATGTAGGACGCTTGAGGGAAGTTGCAACGCCTCGGCCAATGTGATGTCTTCTCCACGTGAAAGAGATTGAAGGCATCATTTATAACTTTAGACAATTTTCCAAAAGTTATGACTTTTATTGGCTTCGGCAGTAATGGATTACATCTAACACGAATCAAGATCGTATAGAAACAAAGGAAAGTGTAATCCTTAGTTACATAGGAAAAGATGTAATCGGATTAGTTTGACTTTTTCTAATAATAGGGAAACTCAGGATTACAATCTTATTCAAAACCTAAAAACAGCTGTTTGTTGTAAAATGATCAAATTGTATCTCTTCTCTGGAAGCCGTTCTGTTCTGTAGGCGAATACTTTCATCGTGAATCTATACACCTACTGCCTGAATCTGCTTTATGGTATTATATTATACATTTAAGTAAAAAAATCATATTAATATTTCTTCTCTCCTGTGTTTATTTGCATTGCATTTGATATTGAGGTAATCCAAAAGAAACAGAAAGTTACTTTGATATCTTGATACTCACATTAAGTTACTGGCTGTGTTTTTGGCAAGTAGCCCTCCCAACCCTGAACATAAGTTATATCATTTTAATTACTGATACAGTTGTTGCACATCTTTCATTTATTTTCTAGTGCACTTAAGTCATAAAATGATTTGAAACCTTTACTTTTCATAAAATGCAAGATGTAACTTTCAATGTGTGTATTTATCACATTTCCAATGTGAAATAGATCTGATTAAATAAAGAGTAAAAGCACAATCTTAAATGTTGACATTTATCATGTTCCTATGCTTATTGTTAATGTCGTGGTGTTATAAACATGTTGTCTAAAAGAAATTAAGATGTTTTTTATTTGTTGACAAAAGATGTAAAGTTGATGCTCACAACATGTGGGAACATTTATGGAGAAAAATGTTTCTATTGTAAAACAGATATTTATCTGCAAACTGAAGGAAACTCTCTAAAAGGTATTATCTGCTGTGACCTTACGACCCTGGAGGGATTGTGGGTATTGCACTTCATAATCACATTCTATGGAATGCTTATGACATATTTGATGCAGAAACACATGGGATTAGGGGAGACCTTCTTGGTGTTTGCATTGTCACTGATAAATGACAGCGTAGTATTCATTGTCAAGATGTTGTGTTTTTAAACGTGGGACTCTTTGCAGACTGCTACGGCTTGGGAGAAGTCTTGAGCCTTAATGTGTAATGTTTTCTGTATTGTATGGTAAGCTTTCATTTGATAGTCCCATTTGGATGTGATAGCTAACACTTTCAGTAAGCAGTAGACAAAAGAAGTGAAAATATGAATGTAATTTATTTTCAATATTTACATAAATACAGAATTATTTTAACAAATAAAATAACAAAACACATCATAACAAATACAAAATAAAAGGTTTGACAGACAGAGCTACAGAGTCCATTGGGGGAAGAGGGAGAGCAGCCATGGCCAGCATGGGCCTGGAGAGCTACAGAGTCCATTGGGGGAAGAGGGGGGGGGGTGGGGGGGAAGAGGAAGAGCAGCCATGCTAACAGTGTTATGGCTACAGATGTAATATCTAACTCAACATTAGCCATGACAGTCTGGGCTTAGCAAGGGCCTTAGAATACATACTCTAAAGGCCAAATCCAAAGACAGTGATACTGACATTGTAGCAGTTCACAGTCTTTGGAGGTGGTCTTTCAGGCAATTGGCTAGTGACTTTAAAAACATATAATTTCCCCAAGGGGTGAAATGAACTCTATCTCACAAAAAAAGCCCAGGACTGTCATGTCTAATGTTGGAGTGGTCAACAATGACACCATTTAGGCTATGAACAAAAGTAGCCATAACACTGTTAACAAACTTCCGGGCCTTGTCAATTTTGACAGGATTTGCACCAGCCCTCCACCGGCGCCTCTGGTTGATCTGGGAGAGCATGATCTTCATGCCAGGGTGCCGATGGTGAAGCTGGTGCAGCTCCTCCTTCATCTGGTTCAGCAACTGAACACTGGGCACATCCCCCAAGTCATTGCCGCCACAGTGGATGAGGAGGACATCCGGGACTGCTCTTCCTCACAGGGAGTAGGAAAAGAAAGGGAGGACACCTCTCCAGGCCAGTCCACCCCAACCGAACCAGCACACCCTCAGGTCGAGGCCAAGGTTGCTGCCGATGGTCTCTGTAGCTCTCTGGGCTCCACGCCGGACATGGCTGTCTCAGATTATCCATACAGTCACTATGGGAGGAAAATAAATGAGAGTAACAAATGCTTCAGATAATGAGGAATATCAAATTAAGTATAAAGGGTTGCTCATTTTGTTCCTTTGACAATAACATACAAAATAACTATGAAATCACACCTGGTTAAAAGTAACAAGAGAGCAAAACCTCAAAAAACAGATTAACAGCACACAGTTTATATATATATATATTTATATACTGTGTGCTGTTTATCTACAATTGTGCACACATGTATATATAAATATACATATATGTATAGTATGTTTGTGTGTGATGTCAACCATCTGAAGTCATGTAAAGTAAGCCAGGACCATCAGCGTACAGGTCGTGCAGTTTGGCGTGGAGGAGGTTTCCATCTTCTTTTTTCTTAATGCTGAAAGAAATAAAAATGGTTAAATCAATATAAAAGCACCTTTCTTTTTCTACAGTCAGATTTCATTAATTACATTTAATTCACGCAGCACTGGCCATATCTCTGCTAGTTTACAAAGTTTAGTTACAAATGACATTTATATTTGAGAAACGGTGAAGCACTTAAAAAACAATTGTATAGTGTAGGTTCAAGAACATTTAAATCAAAAGGACAAGTTTTGTAAAGTTACAGGGTATCTCTTACCTTCAGGATACGCCGGGAACGAGGAGCAGTGACCGCAAGCTGGGTTGTTAGCATAGACTGTGTTGTTAGCATAGGTTGTTAGCTTAATACTGAGAGCATGTTAGCTTAGCTTCTTAGCCTGAGCTAGGTCTGGAACGTCACGCTCGTTGGCAGCAGGTCCCGCCTCGGCTCCGCCTCTTTGCCCTTATTTGGAGCAGGCAGGATTAGACTCTGACGTCACAGTCGAGCCGTTAGTGGCCGACTCCGCCTACTAAGGGCTTCACGGCAACTCTGCAGAATCCTATGGGTGACGTCACGGACCCTACCTCCATTTATATATACAGTCTATGGTTCACACCAGCGATGAACCGCTCCAGAGTTCACTTGCAAGCGGTCCGAGACCACCTATTTTAGCGGACCAGAGTCCGGTTGTTTAGTTCACTTCATTACATTACATGTCAGGGGTCTCGGACTGCGTTCACATAAACCCAAACGAGGGGCACCAAGCGGCTAAACGCACCAGGGTCCGATTCAACCGGACGATAAAAGGCTGGTGTGAACGCACCCTTAATCTAATAGTGTTTTATTTATTAATGTGTTGTCTCTATCTTCACATTTGCTGTAACTACAGTATGTACATTTCCCCTCTGTGGGACGAAGGTATTCTGATCCTGAGAATGTTCCAATAATAAATATAAATACACAGTTCACAGATTTATTATATTTCATGGGATGAATGACGGCAGAAATTTTCATATTTGTTTTAATATGAGCTGAAAAGGTAACTTCATGCAATAAGCCACAGAGTTTAAAACTACTGAATGAGGTCAACTACATGTCCCAGAGTGCACTGGGGCTGGAAGTATCCAATCAGAGAGTCGGGTGCTGCTGATCTTTGGAATTTATCTAGAAATCTAAATTCTTTCATGTTGTGCAGCAGATTACAGCGAGAGGCGGATAACACCTGTTTGAATCGTGAATTACAGATATGATGTTTGTGCATTTCAAAGATGAACGTGTACTTAAAGTCGCACTTTGTGGAAATACTGATGAAACCTAAGAGTGAAAATATACGAGGAGAAAGATTTCACACACGGAAATCACCCGGAGTTTGTTATGTGCTCTTATGGGGCTATAAAACTCAGAATCTACGTTACCTACCAAATTACAAAATGATATGTTTACATACAAAATGTTGGCCATTCTTGAGATTATAAATGCCGAAACACAAAACCATGCAAATTACAACAAATAAAAAAAAAACTCAAGGTCGCATAAGTGACTTCACAACTTTCTCTAATGGGGTTTATACAATTATGAATTTCCAAGATTTAAGTCGTATATTTACGTGAAAAAACATTAAGAAATGTACGAGAAAAAACGTTCTGGATTATTGTAATGCAATCTGGAGAAATTGGGAAATTTCCGAGTAAAAAATGTTTTCAGGGAAAGAAAGATTTGGGTTTTCTGTAAGATTAGAAAGTCATATTTTACGAGAACTCGCAGTTTGTGGTAAAACTGATGAAACCACGACTGAAAATTCATAACAAGAAAGAGATCAGAAGTCACATTTAGTGACGCCACTAAATGTGACGTAATTTGTGGTAAAACTGTCGAAATGCATGACAGTGAAAATGCATAATCAGAAAAACGGGGGTATAGTGGGGTTATACAAATATGAATTTTGTGGATTTAAAGGTAGGGTATGTAATTCACTTCAGAAACACTTGTTGTTATATTCCATGGAATGCTCTTAACATCCCGATAGCAATGAATACATTAAATGCTTTGACAATAAATACATAAAAAATCTGTGGAAGCCGTAGAAAGCACGACCAATCATCTGAGCCGGCTAAAGTAACTGGATGGCCTACCTGCCTGTCAGCCTTCCATCTGTGCACAAACTGATCTCGTGCCCTCATTGGTCATGTGCGCGTTCGTGTGTGTTGGAGGAGGGGCTCTGTGAGGAAGTCTGAAGGAAGGGGCAGATTTTTTCCGGTTGTGTATTTTCAAATTCTAGCCACTCGAGCTGCTTTCTCCATTCTTACCTACCCTACCTTTAAGTTGAATAAAAACAGAAAAAACCGTTCACCGGGATAACTTTCAATCTAAAGAAGTCGCGAAACTGTGTGCGACTGAAAATGCGTAATTATAAAGACCACAACATTTCGGTTTCATAACTTTCTCTGGTGGGGTAATCTTCTTCGAGTCCGTAGCAATCTCAGATGTCGTTCTGCCAGTATCGGGCACAGGCCACAGCCGATGGGGTAGGTTCTGCCAGGTCTTCTGGACTGCACCGGGGGGCATCGGCACATTCCAGTAGGTGGGACATTGTCTGCACTGATCCACAGCTGCACGTATCTTCTGTGGTGTAGTTCCACACTTTCATCAGTGCTTTGCACCTCCCCTGTTCCACACGCAGTCTGTTAAGTGACTTCCAGGTTGTCCAGCCAAGGTCGTGGCCACGAGGCTTTCAGTTGGTGTGATTCCTCTGTCCAGCCATTCAAGAGCTCGTGTGTCATTTCTTTGCCATTCATCTTCCCAGATGTTGGTCCTTGCTGCTTGTTTGGTTGTCTGGAGGGGCAGGACTGTCTGCACAAAACTGGCTCTGGATCGGAGCCTGCGTGGGGGTGCTATGTGGCCATGCAAGGGGTGTCTGATGTCTGTCTCCTGTGTTCTCCGTTCATATTGAGCGATACCTAGTCATCTGATGTGCGGGGGAGAGATGCCGGCTAGTGCATAGAGGCACGGGACAGGTGTTGTCTTAACGCATCCCGTGATGATGCGGCAGGTGTCATTCAAGGCTGTGTCGACCAGTTTGGTGTGACGTGATCGGCTCCAGCTTGAGCAGGCATACTCTGCTGTAGAGAAACACAGGGCCATGGCAGTTGCATGGATTGTTGGTGGATCTGCGCCCCACTTGGAGTTCACTAGTTTGCGCAGGATGTTGTTGCGGGTGTTGACCTTGGCTTTGGTGTTCTCCAGGTGTTTCTTGAAGGAGAGTGTCCTATCCAGTGTAACACCAAGATACATGGGATGCGTATGGTTGGACAGTTTGTGGCCATCCCAGGTGACGCTCAGTTCTTTTTTAGCATTTTCCTCAGGTGGAAGCTACATAGTTGGGTTTTTGATGGGTTGGGTTTCAGGTGGTTGTTTTTGTAGTAGCTTGACATTTCTGGTCAGGAGGGGGGCCAGTACGCTACCTTGTGGGAGGCCGTTCTTTTGGGCTTTCCACTTGCTCCTCTGGTCATTTAACTGGACGTAGAAGCGGCTGTTGTTGAGGAGGCTTTTGATGACTTGACACAGATTCAGGTCACCAGTCATGTCCAGTAGTTTCCTGACTATTGTACGGTGTTGGACAGTGTCATAGGCAGCAGAAAGATCTGTGAATGCTGCTCCAGTTATTTGTTTTCCTTCAAACCCATCCTCAATGTGTTGGGTGAGGTTGAGTAGCTGTCCAGCACAGGAGCGGAAACCAGCTTGGTCTTTAGTCAGCTTGGTGTATGAGTGGCATAAGGCGTTGGAGTAGCAGCCTCTCGTAGAGCTTGTAAGTGATGCAGAGGAGGGAAATGGGTCGGTAGCTCTTTGGGGATGATGGGTCTTTGCCGGGTTTGGGGATTGCAACCACTTTGGCCTTTCTCCAGACAGGAGGGATGGTTTTTTGTGCCATACATGTGTAGGGCTCGACAGTAACTGTTGCCAGGTTGCCATTGGCAACCATGCAGAAAAAATGTCAACCACTTTTTAACATGAAGAAATAAGGACAGCTAAATGTGTTCCCCAAAATAGATAAATGTTCATTATTTGTTGTATTAAGAGTGATATTTAATTATTGTTGTGACCAAAAAATGGCGAAGCAAATTAAGTTGTTTGATTGTGGGGTAAAAAGTTCGGCCAACCCGTCAACATCTCAAACGAATGTTCAAAGTGATTCAACTGATAAAGCTCAAGATGAACCCGAACGAAAAGCAGAGAGGAAATGTGTAAAGTCTTGGGAGGCAAAATATATATTAAGTACATTCTGCTCCGTTGTGCATTCACCGGTAAAAGTTCCTTCAAAATAAGAGTCCCGATCTTATTACTACCAAAATAAAAGTGCAAAACGAAACTTTAACATAGGAAAATATTGGCATACAAATATAATCACTTCTATAAAAAGGTAACACATTTTAAATATAGTTAGACGTATTAAGGTAATTTATAGCATTCATAATTAATATCTAATTCTTAACTGTGAATGGTTTTCATTTATTAAACATTAGAAATGTTTTAGTCTGGCCAATCAAGACTTCAATGCTGAAGGGCCATTGGATCTATGGTGGGGGTCAGCACCAAGGTCAAGACTTCAATGCTGAAGGGCCAATGGGTCTATGGTGGGGGTCAGCACCAAGGTCAAGACTTCAATGCTGAAGGGCCAATGGGTCTATGGTGGGGGTCAGCACAGAGGTCAAGACTTCAATGCTGAAGGGCCAATGGGTCTATGGTGGGGGTCAGCACAAAGGTCAAGACTTCAATGCTGAAGGGCCAGTGGATCTATGTTGGGGGTCAGCACAAAGGTCAAGACTTCAATGCTGAAGGGCCAATGGGTCTGTGGTGGGGGTCAGCACCAAGGTCAAGACTTCAATGCTGAAGGGCCATTGGATCTATGGTGGGGGTCAGCACAAAGGTCAAGACTTCAATGCTGAAGGGCCAATGGGTCTATGGTGGGGGTCAGCACAGAGGTCAAGACTTCAATGCTGAAGGGCCATTGGATCTATGGTGGGGGTCAGCACCAAGGTCAAGACTTCAATGCTGAAGGGCCATTGGATCTATGGTGGGGGTCAGCACCAAGGTCAAGACTTCAATGCTGAAGGGCCATTGGATCTATGGTGGGGGTCAGCACAAAGGTCAAGACTTCAATGCTGAAGGGCCAGTGGATCTATGGTGGGGGTCAGCACCAAGGTCAAGACTTCAATGCTGAAGGGCCATTGGATCTATGGTGGGGGTCAGCACCAAGGTCAAGACTTCAATGCTGAAGGGCCATTGGATCTATGGTGGGGGTCAGCACAGAGGTCAAGACTTCAATGCTGAAGGGCCATTGGATCTATGGTGGGGGTCAGCACCAAGGTCAAGACTTCAATGCTGAAGGGCCATTGGATCTATGGTGGGGGTCAGCACAAAGGTCAAGACTTCAATGCTGAAGGGCCAATGGATCTATGGTGGGGGTCAGCACCAAGGTCAAGACTTCAATGCTGAAGGGCCATTGGATCTATGGTGGGGGTCAGCACAAAGGTCAAGACTTCAATGCTGAAGGGCCAATGGATCTATGGTGGGGGTCAGCACCAAGGTCAAGACTTCAATGCTGAAGGGCCATTGGATCTATGGTGGGGGTCAGCACAAAGGTCAAGACTTCAATGCTGAAGGGCCAATGGATCTATGGTGGGGGTCAGCACCAAGGTCAAGACTTCAATGCTGAAGGGCCATTGGATCTATGGTGGGGGTCAGCACAAAGGTCAAGACTTCAATGCTGAAGGGCCAATGGATCTATGGTGGATCTAGTGACTTGCTCAATTCATGTTTGAGGGATCTGTGAAGAACATATGGTACTTGCGTACCATGCTGTGAATGGATCTGGCCCTTCCTACATCCAGGACATGGTTAAACCGTACACCCCAGCACGTGCACTCCGCTCTGCATCAGCCAAACGGCTCGCTGCACCCTCGCTGCCAAGGGGACCCAAGTTCCCATCAGCAGAAACACGTGGGTTTGCTATCCTGGCTCCAAGATGGTGGAATGAGCTCCCATTGACATCAGGACAGCAGAAAGCTTACACACCTTCCAGACTGAAAACTCATCTCTTTCGACTCCACTTCGAGCCATAGAACTATTAACAAAGCACTTATATACTAATAAAGAGCTGGCTTATCTAAAGCCAGTTGAGAAGCACTTGAAATGTGTGGCTCTATGAAACCTGATGTACTTTATGATTCTGTTTTCTTCAGGTTTGTGTCTTCCTGGTCGAATGCACTTACTGTAAGTCTCTGGATAAAAGCCTCTGCTAAATGCAATGTAATGTAACATGACAGCAGCTGCACTACTGGTATTTAGTATACCAGCAATTGAGGGTGGACAAGTTTCCTACCACTTTGGTTTCAAATAATTGTGTTAATGACTTATTGTAAAGCATTTGAACATTCTTTTGTCACATTTTCATTATTAAGTTGATGTATAACTGTATAGTATCTTAATTATTTAAAATATAAGGTGACTAAAAATGGCAACCGTATTTTCAGTTTTGGCAACCAAAAGCTGATGCCTGGCAACCACTTTTAAAAGTTAGCGTTGAGCCCTGATGTGTTCAGCATCTCCAGGAGCCAGGTCTTGGCGTTAGGTCCCAGGTGCTGTATCATTTCTGCCAGTATGTCATCAATCCCTGCTGCTTTTCCGGGTTTCACCCATTGCAGTTTCGAGTTCTTCTACGTCGAAGGGTTTGGTGAGAGGGCTGGCTGGTTGTGGTTGGTCTGTTGTTGGCGGCGGTGTTGGTTCGGGCCGTTGGCCACCAGCTGTGATGCAACCGAGTTTGCTGTCACCGTTGTGATTATGGGTGGTGTGGTGTGGTCTTCGCCAAGACACATGCCTTCCTGCTGTTATTTGTCATATTGGTGTTCTCTATCATTTCCTTCGTTCTTCCCCAACTTCCCTGATCAGGGTCTCTCCAAGTTCCATGGTGGCAGAGGAGAAAGGGTCCTTATTATATTGCTCATAGTAGGCTTTCAGCAGGTCGCTGGATATTTCTGATAGCCCAGGAATACCCTGTGCCTGGCATCCCCTGGGTATGTGACGTCTGGCTGTGGGTAATGAAACTCAGGATTTTACAATATATATATATTTTAATTAACAGGGTTTTTGTAAGATTATAAAGTCATAGGGACTGGCGAGGTTAATACAATCCAGGGCTCCATGACAGAAATTGTAAATATTTAAGAAAAACATGTGAAATTTACGGGGAAACAAACTTTGATATTTACCGAGATTATAACAAATCTGAACATCTACGAGAAAAACATTGAGAAAATGGTGTTGACATCGTTCATGAGAAAATGGTGTTGACATCGTTCACGAGAAAATGGTGTTGACATCGTTCACGAGAAAATGGTGTTGACATCGTTCATGAGAAAATGGTGTTGACATCGTTCATGAGAAAATGGTGTTGACATCGTTCATGAGAAAATGGTGTTGACATCGTTCACGAGAAAAAGGTGTTGACATCGTTCGTGAGAAAATGGTGTTGACATCGTTCGTGAGAAAAAGGTGTTGACATCGTTCGTGAGAAAAAGGTGTTGACATCGTTCATGAGAAAATGGTGTTGAC
>JAPTMU010000085.1:258862-303862 GCA_028583405.1 Pogonophryne albipinna
AACAATGTCGGACACCGTAATCTTCTCTGGTCCCCTCCCCAATCTGATCAATGACGACATGTATAGCCCCATGTCATCATTTCAGCGCTGGTTGTCTTGGTGCCCAGCAAACAATGTGGGCTTCGTAAATAATTGGACAGCCTTCTGGGGAAAACCTGGTCTGATTAAGAGAGACGGCATTCATCCTACTTTGGAAGGTGCAGATCTCATTTCGGCAAACATTTCAGGGCTTTGTGGCTTTTTATGCCGTTTGCTAAGACTTGATAAGTCGCTCGTAAAACACAGGAGGTCTGGAAGCTAAGAACACCATGTGGGAAACTGTACAGCTGATATAACACAACACATTAGTTGTATTTCCTCTAACTGGTGGATATAGAGTTGCTGCAGTGGAGACGCTGCGCACAGCTGATCGACAGCTGGGACACAAACCACCAAATACAAACACATCATTCAGATCCAGTCGTCATGACTCCACTCCGGAGGGATTCCCCGATCACTTCTTACAGTCTCTCATCAAGGAGGGGTCTCCTGTCCTCGGGACAAACACACTGCCTGAGGAAGGCTATGTGTATTTTTTTTGTCATGAACCTTTTTCGGACCACTTATTTATTTATGTTGGTGACGATCCGACCTCCATGCTGCTCCTCTGGTTCAAACTGCATCCACCAAACAATATGATTTATCTCCACCTCCCCAAAATAACCAACATCTGACACGGTGTGAGACGTCTGTTTTAGCTGTTCCGTCCTCATTTCCTGCGATCTCCTTCCTGCAGTCAGTCAGAATGAATGAATGAATGAATGAATGAATGAATGAATGAATGGGCGTTACGTGAAGCCCGCAAAAGCTGCACCGCATTTCGAGTCGATTGTGATTTATAAAGGGAAACCGGCGTAGGAAGTGCCGTACGCACTTTCCTCGCCGGTACGCAATGTTTGGTGAATCGGAAAATGTTGGGAAATTTCTGTACCTATTTTTTGGATTTCTACTACGTAAGCAACCTTCCCACGTGAATCCTACGCACGGCGTTATACATGAGGCTCCAGGAGGCAGAGGCGCAGTTTTATATGTTTCTCTGCGCTCTCTTCAATAAAATACCCAATATTAGCGGTGTGTGTGTCTGCCCAAGGACAACTAAAGGTCAAACCTAATAGAGGTGTCATACATAAAAACCTAATAAAAGTAAATGTAACAACTACTACAGTGCAACAAAACAGGAAGATTAAATGTGGTCTCTTAAACATAAGATCTCTAGCATCTAAAGCACTATTGGTAAATGATTTAATATCAGATTATAATATTGATATATGCTGTCTCACTGAAACTTGGTTGAGACATGAAGAATATGTCAGCATAAATGAGGCCACTCCACCCAGCCATATCAATACTCATATTGCCCGAGGCGTGGGCCGAGGAGGTGGAGTTGCAGCAATCTTTGACTCAAGTTTACTTATCAATACTAAACCAAAATTAAATTATACCTCCTTTGAAAGTCTCGTTTTTAGTCTTACGCATCCGACCTGGAAAACTTTGCAGCCAATCTTATTTGTTACAGTGTACCGTGCACCAGGTCCTTATTCAGAATTCTTATCAGAATCCTCTGAGTTTTTATCAACTTTGGTTCTTAAAACAGATAAAGTAATTATCGTAGGTGACTTTAATATTCATGTTGACGATGATAAAAATAGCCTTACTGTTGCATTTAACTCTATATTAGATTCTGTTGGTTTCTGTCAGAGTGTAAATAAACCAACCCACTGCTATAATCACACTCTCGACCTTGTTCTGACTTATGGTTTTGAAATTGAGCAACTATTAGTGGAACCGCATAATCCTGCTTTATCCGACCATTTCTTAGTAACTTTTGAAGTACTGTTACTAGACTACAAAGCATTAGTCAAAAGCTCCTGCAGCAGAAACCTATCTGTTAGTGCTATAGCCAAATTTAAGGAAGAGATTCCACCAATACTTAACTCGATAGCATGTCTGCATGTAGGGGAGGAAACTTATACAAAATGTACACCACCCCAAATTGATCATGTTGTTGATAGTGCTACAGATGCGCTGTGAATAAAATTGGACTCTGTTGCTCCTTTGAAAAAGAAGAAAATAAAACAACATAGATTAGCTCCATGGCATAATGCCCAAACCCGCAAAATAAAGCAAAAGTCGAGACAACTTGAAAGGATATGGCGTTCCACTAAACTTGAAGAATCTCGTTTAATTTGGCATATTACTCTCAATGAATATAAGAAAGCACTGCGTAAAGCGAGAGCAGCCTACTACTCTTCATTAATAGATGAGAATAAGAATAATGCAAGATTTCTTTTCAGCACTGTAGCCAGGCTGACAGAGAGCCACAGCTCGATTGAGCCTTCTATTCCCATAGCACTCAGTAGTAATGATTTGATGTGCTTTTTTAACCATAAAATTGTTACTCTTAGAAACAAAATGAATGACCTCTTGCCTTTGACCAGTATAGTGTTATCAACAGCTCCCGGAAACCGTAAGTTCTAATATTACACTAGATAGTAAACTAGAATGCTTTTCAGCCATAAACCTTGAACAATTAAATTCAATGATTCTCTCTTCTAAACCATCAACGTGTATGTTAGACCCAATTCCAACTAAGCTGTTGAAGGAAGTCTTTCCATTAATTAGCACTTCTTTATTAAATATTATGAATATGTGCAACTCGATGTTGACAGGATAACAACTGGTGACTTCTAGAATTGTGTGAGTAACATTCTGTTTGTAGACTTCTCTGTTTCAGTGTGTGTACTCTGTATACTTCTCTGTTTCAGTGTGTGTACTCTGTATACTTCTCTGTTTCAGTGTGTGTACTCTGTATACTTCTCTGTTTCAGTGTGTGTACTCTGTATACTTCTCTGTTTCAGTGTGTGTACTCTGTAGACTTCTCTGTTTCAGTATGTGTACTCTGTATACTTCTCTGTTTCAGTGTGTGTACTCTGTATCAATGCTCTGGAGTTGATCTGACTGAAATTGTGATTTTAAATCTCTAAACCGCTACAGTATCTGTCAGGCAGAAACTTGGGACAAGTCATTTGACTGAAACCTTCAAACTGAACTAACTGACTGCTAGGGTTAACTTTGATTTAAACATTTGTAGAATACTAAGAGCTTTATTGAGTAGGTGTAACTGTATTAAGGGTTAAACTCATAACTTTATAACTTAGGGTTTCATGTCATTGTAAAACCATTAGGCCACTGAAAAGATACAATAGCAACTCAGGAGGGAGCCAGTCTAGATTTCCTTTTGAGGGCCACCAGCTGCAGAGAGTTAACTAATTAAAGGGGCGTGGCCCCACAGCTGTGAGAACTCAGCAATCAGGCGTCCATTTTAGGTAGCACTTTCCTGGAGCTTCAGCTTCAGACAGACGAAGACAATAGAGTCCTGCTGGAGTAAGACTGACAAAGACAATAGAGTCCTGCTGGAGTCACGAGGGTGGCAAAGAGGAGGCAAATCCTACTTTGATTGAGCTAAGTATCGCTGGTGTTTTATTTGGTTGTTTAGCCCCTCATGCTATAATCATGTGTATTTTCTCCATTCCTGTTCATGTGTCCTCTCTCAATCATCACTGGCCCCGTGTATCTCCTAATCGATATAACCGGCCTGCTCTCGTCTATCCCACATGCTCCACTGAGATCCAGCATCTAGTTTCAGGCGGCCTGTGGAACTGCCAGTCAGCTGTTCCTAAGGCTGACTTCATCTCTGGCTACGCTTCCCTGCAGTCTCTGGATTTCCTTGCTCTCACTGAGACCTGGATTACTCCATCCAACACATCCACCCCAGCAGCTCTCTCCACAGCATATTCCTTCACCCATACACCCAGACCCACTGGCAGAGGAGGTGGCACTGGTCTCCTGCTCTCTCCCAAATGGAGCTGTTCCCTCTTCAAGCTACCTAACTTCACTCCTTCCACCTTTGAATTCCATGCCGTCACTGTAACCCATCCTATACAATTAACCATTGTTGTTCTCTACCGTCCACCAGGCGCCTTGGGAGACTTCTTGGAGGAATTAGATAATCTCCTCTCACACATCCCTGAAACTGGCCCTCCCGCTGTACTTCTCGGAGACTTCAACCTCCAGACAGGGAAGATAGACGAACTAACATCTCTGTTAACCGCCTTTGCTTTCTCACTGTCTCCATCCCCACCAACTCATAAAGCTGGCAATGTCCTTGATCTCATATTCTCAAGGAACTGCACTACTTCTAACCTCTCTGTAAACCCGCTCCACACATCCGATAACTTCTTCATTTCATTCTCTCTACCCCTTTCCAAACAT
Source organism: Pogonophryne albipinna (assembly GCA_028583405.1). Taxonomy (NCBI): domain Eukaryota; kingdom Metazoa; phylum Chordata; class Actinopteri; order Perciformes; family Artedidraconidae; genus Pogonophryne; species Pogonophryne albipinna. The sequence continues at coordinate 263,174 of JAPTMU010000085.1, forward strand.
AAAAAACTAATCTCTTCCCCATCCTGCACCTGTCCGCCGTAACCTTCGTTCCCTCTCCCCCTCTACCTTTGCCTCATCGGTGCTCTCAGCCCTCCCTTCCTCTGACTCGTTCCAACTCCTGCCTCCAAACTCTGCAGCAGAAACTCTCCTCTCTACTCTCTCATCCTCTCTGGACTCTCTCTGTCCTCTCACATCTCGGCAGGCTCGTCAGTCCCCTCCTGCTCCCTGGCTAAATGACGCACTGCGTGCTAATAGAACCGTCCTTCGGGCAGCAGAGCGGAAACGGTGGAAATCCAAACACTGTGACGACCTCCTAACCTATCAGGCTCTCCTCTCCTCTTTCTCTGCTTTGATCTCTCAGGCAAAAAGCACTTTCTTTCAAGATAAGATCCAATCTTCCTATTCCAATCCCAAAAAACTATTTTCCATCTTCTCCTCCCTCCTGGACCCCCCCAGAGCCCCTTCCCCCTCCTGGACCCCCCCAAAGCCCCTTCCCCCTCCTCCCTCCTGGACCCCCCCAAAGCCCCTTCCCCCTCCTCCCTCCTGGACCCCCCCAAAGCCCCTTCCCCCTCCTCCCTTCTGTCAAGCGACTTTGTTAACCACTTTGAAAAAAAGGTTGATGATATTCGCTCTTCTTTTTCTGACTCACCTTTACTCACCGCTGGGTCACCAGACCCTCCTTCCACCCACACACTGACCTCCTTTTCCCCTCTCTCTCCAAGTGAGGTACCCTCATTACCTCTGCCCGCCCTACCACCTGTCCTCTGGACCCTATCCCTTCAAACCTCCTTCAGACTATCGCTCCTGATATTCTACCGTTTCTCACCCATTTCATCAACACTTCTCTAACTTCTGGTCACTTTCCAAACAGTCTTAAGGAGGCAAGAGTAAACCCTCTCCTAAAGAAACCCACTCTCAACCCGTCTGATGTTATAAACTACAGGCCTGTCTCTCTCCTCCCGTTCCTGTCTAAAACACTTGAACGCGCTGTCTTTAAACAACTCTCCTGTTATCTCCATCAGAACAACCTTCTGGATCCGCACCAGTCTGGTTTCAAGGCGGGTCACTCCACAGAAACTGCCCTCCTTGCTGTCACTGAGGAACTGCACACTGCCAAAGCAGCATCCCTCTCCTCTGTCATCATCCTTCTGGACCTGTCTGCTGCATTCGACACGGTGAACCATCAGATCCTCCTTCGCACTCTCCAAGAACTTGGAGTTTCAGGCTCTGCACTTTCCCTCCTCACCTCATACCTCAAAGACCGCACCTACAGGGTTACTTGGAGAGGGTCGGAGTCCGACCCTTGTCAATTAACTACAGGGGTCCCTCAGGGCTCTGTCCTTGGTCCCCTCCTCTTCTCCTTGTACACAAACTCGCTCGGATCAGTCATTAGCCCGCATGGTTTTTCATACCACTGCTACGCTGACGACACCCAATTAATTCTGTCCTTTCCCGGCTCAGAGACCCAGGTCGTCGCACGCATCTCTGCTTGTCTAGCTGACATCTCTCAGTGGATGTCTGCTCATCACCTCAAGCTCAACCTTGACAAGACTGAACTGCTTTTCCTTCCGGGAAAAGATTGTCCCACTCTTGACCTGACGATCATTACATTACATTACATTGCATTTAGCTGACGCTTTTATCCAAAGCGACTTACAATAAGTGCGTTCGACCAACAAAATAGAAACTTGAAGAAAACAGAATCATATAAGTACATCAGGTTTCATAGAGCAAAAACATTTCAAGTGCTACTCAACTGGCTTTAGATAAGCCAGCCCTTTATTAGTATATAAGTGCTTTGTTAATAGTTCTATCGCTCGAAGTGGAGTCGAAAGAGATGAGTTTTCAGTCTGGAAGGTGTGTAAGCTTTCTGCTGTCCTGATGTCAATGGGAGCTCATTCCACCATTTTGGAGCCAGGATAGCAAACCCACGTGTTTTTGCTGATGGGAACTTGGGTCCCCTTCGCAGCGAGGGTGCAGCGAGCCGTTTGGTTGATGCAGAGCGGAGTGCACGTGCTGGGGTGTACGGTTTAACCATGTCCTGGATGTAGGAAGGGCCAGATCCATTCGCAGCATGGTACGCAAGTACCATTGTCTTGAAGTGGATTCTAGCAGTTACCGGAAGCCAGTGGAGGGAGCGGAGGAGCGGAGTGGTGTGGGAACATTTAGGAAGGTTGAAGACCAGACGAGCCGCTGCATTCTGGATGAGCTGCAGAGGTCGGAGGGCACATGCAGGTAGACCAGCCCTAACATCGGCACCTCTGTTGTTTCCCCGACTCAGACTGCAAGGAATCTGGGGGTGACCCTAGATAACAACCTGTCCTTCACTGCAAACATCGCTGCTACAACCCGCTGCTGCAGATACACGCTTTACAACATCAGGAGGATACGTCCCCAGCTGACCCAGAAAGCCACGCAGGTTCTGGTCCAGGCTCTCGTCAACTCACGCCTAGACTACTGCAACTCCCTCCTGGCTGGTCTACCTGCATGTGTCATCCGACCTCTGCAGCTCATCCAGAATGCAGCGGCTCGTCTGGTCTTCAACCTTCCTAAATGTTCCCACACCACGCCGCTCCTCCGCTCCCTTCACTGGCTTCCGGTAACTGCTAGAATCCACTTCAAGACAATGGTACTTTCGTACCATGCTGCGAATGGGTCTGGCCCTTCCTACATCCAGGACATGGTTAAACTGTACACCCCAGCACGTGCACTCCGCTCTGCATCAGACAAACGACTCGCTGCACCCTCGCTGCCAAGGGGACCCAAGTTCCCATCAGCAGAAACACGTGGGTTTGCTATCCTGGCTCCAAGATGGTGGAATGAGCTCCCATTGACATCAGGACAGCAGAAAGCTTACACACCTTCCAGACTGAAAACTCATCTCTTTCGACTCCACTTCGAGCAATAGAACTATTAACAAAGCACTTATATACTAATAAAGGACTGGCTTACCTAAAGCCAGTTGAGTAGCACTTGAAATGTTTGGCTCTATGAAACCTGATGTACTTTATGATTCTGTTTTCTTCAAGGTTGTGTCTTCCTGGTCGAACGCACTTATTGTAAGTCGCTTAGGATAAAAGCGTCAGCTAAATGCAATGTAATGTAATAATGTAATGTCTTTATTATCAGGCTATGTTCCACAATCATTCAAAGTAGCAGTGATAAAACCGCTTCTTAAAAAGCACAACCTCGATCCAGAGGTTTTAGCCAACTATAGACCTATTTCTAATCTTCCGTTCCTCTCAAAGATTCTTGAGAAAGCAGTCGCAAAACAGCTGTGTGATTACTTAAAACACAATGATCTATTTGAAGATTTTCAGTCTGGCTTTAGAACACATCATAGCACAGAGACAGCTCTGGTTAAAGTCACAAATGACATTCTAATAGCCTCTGACAAGGGACTTGTCTCTATTCTTGTTTTGCTCGATCTCAGTGCTGCATTTGATCCTATCGATCATGATATCTTATTGCAAAGACTAGAGCACTTAGTTGGCATACAGGGAACTGCTTTAGGCTGGTTTAGGTCCTATCTATCTGAACGCTCTCAGTTTGTACGTGTCAATGATGAATCTTCCACGCAAACCAAAGTTAGCCATGGAGTGCCACAGGGCTCAGTGCTCGGACCTATTTTGTTCACATTATATATGCTTCCGTTAGGCAATATTATAAGGAATCATTCTGTAAACTTTCATTGTTATGCGGATGATACTCAAGTATATTTATCAATCAAGCCTGATGAAATTAATCCTCTAAATAAAATTCAAGACTGCCTCAAGGACTTAAAAACGTGGATGACCTTAAACTTTTGATGTTAAACACGACCAAAACTGAAGTTATTGTACTCGGCCCGAAGAATCTACGAAACAAATGATCTAAAGATATACTAACTATGGATGGCATTAATTTGGCCTCCAGTGAGACTGTGAGGAATCTTGGTGTTATATTTGATCAGGATTTATCCTTTAACGCCCACATAAAATCAATTTCAAGGACCGCCTACTTCCATCTACGTAACATTGCAAAAATCAGGCATATCTTGCCTCAAAACGATGCAGAGAAACTAGTCCATGCATTTGTTACTTCAAGGCTGGATTATTGTAACTCTTTATTATCAGGGTGTACCAAGAAGTCAGTCAAGTGGCTTCAGCTGATTCAAAATGCTGCAGCTCGTGTACTAACCAGAGTTAGGAAAAGGGACCACATTACTCCTGTTCTGGCTGCCTTACACTGGCTCCCTATAGAACACAGGATAGAATTTAAAATTCTTCTTCTCGCCTACAAAGCCCTTAATGGGCAGGCGCCATCTTACCTTAAAGAACTCATTATACCCTACTGTCCTACTAGGGCATTGCGTTCCAAGAATGCAGGGTTGTTGGTTGTTCCTAGAGTCTCTAAAAGTACAATGGGAGCCAGAGCCTTTTCTTATCAAGCTCCACATTTGTGGAATCAGCTTCCAGTTTGTGTTCGGGCGGCAGACACCCTATCCGTTTTTAAGAGTGCGCTTAAGACCTTCCTTTTTGATAAAGCTCATAGTGATAAAATAAAATAATCTAATAAGAGTGCATTGACGTAGATACGTTGTGCCTCTTCACCTATACATTTGAGTTCTTACTCTTTCACTTAAATCCTAAAAACTTAGATCTTATATTTAAAACTTTATCCAAACCTTTCCCCTCTCTGACCTCTCGAGGTTATTAGAGGGTAACAGGTTGCAGAGAGGCCTAGCCCGGCCGGGGAGTGTGGAGCGTAGCCACTGACCTACTCCTTACCTCTCACCAAATCAGGTTCCAGTGGGGACCTCTCTCCCTGTGTGCCTCTCCACCTCTGTTTCCTACTTCTTACCTACTACCCTTTTCCCTCAACCTATCCTAAGGGAGTGCATGTATGTAGACACGTTAGTTTAGCTGCTATAGGCTTGGACTGTTGGGGGGGGGGCACCTTACTCCGTCTTTCTGGTTGTTTGTACCTGTGTACTCTCATGTTCCGATTAACCCAGCTTCCCCCAAATCTCTTTTTTGTGTCCATATCTACGCCGGGATCCTGAGTCGAGGCTGATCCTGTTGCTGTGGTCGTGTGTCCTGGATCCTCTATCCTGTGTCCTGGATCCTCTATCCTGGATCCTCTATCCTGAGTACTGGATCTGAGTCCTGGACTTCGAGTCGTGGCTGAACCTGTCTCTGCGGTCCTGCCTGACTCTCACCATACTACTTCCCTGATGGCTCCCACAGGATTGTTGACATCCTCGTGGATTCATCTTCTTATTACAGACACATGCATTTCCAAACATTTGGACTACCTTTGTTGCAAATGTATTATCTCTTGGATTTACACACGGCATCTATTGCACGTCTGTCCGTCCTGGGAGAGGGATCCCTCCTCTGTTGCTCTCCCTGAGGTTTCTCCCATGCTCCCCTTAAACTGTGGGTTTTCTCCGGAAGTTTTTCCTTGTACGATGTGAGGGTCTGAGGACAGAGGGTCTGAGGACAGAGGGTCTGAGGACAGAGGGTCTGAGGACAGAGGGTGTCGTATTGTCATACTGATATTCTGTACAAACTGTGAAGTCCACTGAGACAAATGTAACATTTGTGATATTGGGCTATAAATAAACATTGATTGATTGATACTGCAAAACACACAGTACATGTATGTTGTTATATTTATGCATATGCATTAATCATATATAATACACATTTATTTATTATAAAAGTACTAATAGCCCACTGTAAAAAGTGCTCATGTAGAGGTTTCTCTGGGGACAAACGTGCACAGGTACACACTTTTATGTATTAGTACACGTACGGATGTGTATTAGTAAACATACGCATGTGCGGTCGGCGCGGCTGCTGTCGTATCCCGTGGTGACGTCGCGGACGTTAGCGACACGCACGCCGCCGCAGCGCTGGGGGTACGAGTCCTCGCCGTGGAAGTTCCTGAGGCGGTGGAAGATCCTGCTGACGGTGGGGGGGTCGTCACAGATCACATAGGACGTCTGCGACAGGTGGGGCCCGTACCTGCACACAGGAAGACACCACACACCCCGCCAAAATAAGAGATGGAACTCGGGTCATTAAACATTATTACATTTAGTTTTTTGTCTTTTCAAAGTAATAATTGTTCGCCTGCGTGTTAAACAGGAAGTACGTACGTGTGGTAGATGTTGAGCAGCTGCTGGTTCAGACTCAGGCTTTTATTGTGAAGGAACGTCGCCATCTCAGCCACGACCGCCGCCGCGCTCACGCCGTCTTTATCCGGGATCGAACCGCCACACAGGAACCCTGCCGACAGGAAGTACATCATCACTAAAGAGGTGTGTGCCGTGGTAAAGGATACATATATACATATAAGAAGGATAAATAGTGAAATTCTGAGAAAAGATATTAGGGTTAGAATAAATAAAAACATTAAATTATATAATATAAAATTATATAAGACAATAAATACAATTTCAAAAATATTTAATATGATAAATGATGATGTGTATATATATATATTTATAGATATGGTGTTACCGATGGACTCCTCGAAGGCGAAGATGACGCTGTTTCCTGCTTTGGAAAGCTCGTGGATTCTGTTCCCGATCCACTTAAAGCCCGGCAGAGTCTCCTGAAGAGCGACACACACGAAACACTTGATAACATATTCTATATTTAAATAAATACGGAAAGATGTAAACTCTTATATTCTCTGAGGATGATTTGGTAAATGTATATCACAAGAAGTTACAAGAAGAAAAACACTGCATTTCTCTGTATTAAAGTTGTAAATTAATGCCTGGGCGTAGGAAGCATCCTCAATGTGGGTGGGACAATTTGACGGGGGGTGTGGGCAGGTGGTGGACCTCCTCTAGGGGGGTCCGGGGGCAGGCTCTATGTGAAACAGCACTGTTTAAAACAGACATACTTTACTAATCACTCCTCTTTTAAAATGTATTTCTGTTGGAATTATTTCATACCTGTTATTCTCTTATTTTGTATATTGATCATATAAAAGGTGTGCCTTGGAAATACTTGTTTACATGAGATAACTTAGACTAAAGTCAACGATCTAAACACTCAGAGAGTCCTGTACCTCCCTGAGCTGACAGGAGACAGCTCTCCTCCTCCTGGTTGTAGAAACAACTCCTTATGTACGTTAGCGCTCTCTCGTTCTCTCTCGCACTCGCTCACACAAAATGCGCTCGTGCCACACACGCAGCCGAGCTATGACACACAAAGACCCATCCATCCATCCATCCATCTTCTTCCGCTTATCCGTGGTCGGGTCGCGGGGGTAGCAGTTCCAGCAGAGAGCCCCAAACTTCCTTTTCCCTGGCGACATCAACCAGCTCTGACTGGGGGATCCCAAGGCGCTCCCAGGCCAGCGAAGAGATATAATCCCTCCACCTGGTCCTAGGTCTACCCCTTGGTCTCTTCCCAGCTGGACGTGCCTGGAACACCTCCCTAGGGAGGCGCCCAGGTGGCATCCTAACTAGGTGCCCGAACCACCTCAACTGGCTCCTTTCGACGCGAAGGAGGAGCGGCTCAACTCCGAGTCCCTCCCTGATGACCGAACTTCTCACCTTATCCCTAAGGGAGACACCAGCCACCCTGCGGAGAAAACCCATCTCGGCCGCTTGTATCCGCGATCTCGTTCTTTCGGTCATGACCCATCCTTCATGACCATAGGTGAGGGTAGGAACGAAAATGGCCCGGTAGACAGAGAGCTTTGCCTTCCGGCTCAGCTCCCTTTTCGTCACAACGGTGCGGTAAAGCGACTGCAGTACCGCTCCCGCTGCTCCGATTCTCCGGCCCATCTCACGCTCCATTGTTCCCTCACTCGAGAACAAGACCCCGAGATACTTGAACTCCTTCACTTGGGGTAAGGACTCATTCCCTACTTGGAGTGGACAGTCCATCGGTTTCCTGCTGAGAACCATGGCCTCAGATTTGGAGGTGCTGATCCTCATCCCAGCCGCTTCACACTCGGTTGCGAACCGATCCAGTGAGTGCTGAAGGTCGCAGACCGATGAAGCCATCAGAACCACATCATCTGCAAAAAGCAGTGGTGCAATCCTTAGTCCACCGAACTGCAGACCCCCTCCCCCATGACTACGCCTCGAAATCCGATCCATGTATATTACAAACAGGATTGGTGACAAAGCGCAGCCCTGGCGGAGGCCAACCCTCACCGGAAATGGGTCCGACTTACTGCCGAGGACCCGGACACAGCTCTCGCTTTGGGAGTACAGAGATTGGATGGCCCTGAGTAGAGACCCCCTCACCCCATACTCCCGCAGCACCTCCCACAGTAACTCCCTGGGAACCCGGTCATACGCCTTCTCCAAGTCCACAAAACACATGTAGACCGGATAAGCGTACTCCCAGGCCCCCTCCAGGATCCTTGCGAGAGTAAAAAGCTGATCCGTCGTTCCACGACCAGGACGGAATCCGCATTGTTCCTCCTCAATCTGAGGTTCGACAATCGGCCTGACCCTCCTTTCGAGTACCTTAGAGTAAACACAAAGACCCAGAATAACTTAATGCTGTATCCTACTATTTTCGATGGCTTTATTGTATGATATGACGGATGAACAGATCGCCACTGGGCTTACAACTAAAGACACAGCTACGCAAAACACGCAGCATGTGCACGGCTCGTGTGCACGGCTCTGAGAATCTGCCTTGGTACAAAGCAGCAGGGAAAACATGGGACGGAGTTTCATTGATTTGGGCATTCTCTCAATAAGCAAGTGGAACTGATTTGATAGTGAAGCTCTGACACAGCGCTCTACAAAGAGCGGCGAGTGGAGAGACCGATGCACGGACTTTCCACATGGTAAAAGTGGGGGGGTCTAAACTAATCATTTTAAAAGGTGGGGGGGAGTTGTCCCATGGTAAATTGGTAATTTCTGTAAAAACCCCACAAAAGTAGAAGTTCAGACTAGGGCTGAACGATTAATCGATTTTAAATCGAAATCGCGATTCGAGATGATGCGATTATCAAATCGCAAAGCCTGCGATTTAAAAAAAAAAAAAAAAAATTGACAATTTTTTTTTTTTTTTTGACAATTTTTTTTTTCTTCTTCTTGTGTGTCAGTCATCCACACCAATCAGAAGTGCTGTGCTCCACATGTGCCAGCCATTGTTAATCAATCAGAAGTGGCCCATGATAGAAGGTGATAGACAGATTGATCCAATCACCTGCCAAGTATTTTTGAAAGTGCCTGCCCTTTCCAAATGGCTTCCAATGGAGCTTTCCTAGATAGTTTGGTGAACTATCAGAGTCAGGTTAGTAAAGCTCCATCACATGTTTCTATTACAGGGTGAATCTTAAACTGAAGCTTGACTTTAAAGCAACCCAACGGAAGTTTCATGTAAGTTTAGTTATTTAACTCGTAGCTCGGGCTGCGGGGGTGCTAGAGACGGGAGTATGTTGATACGACCTTCCTAGCCGGAGTTATGGCCGCATTTTACAATAAACATCCGTTGGGTCGCTTCAAAATAAATATCGCAATTCGAATCGCAATATTTGTCAGAAAAATCGCAATTAGATTTTTTCCCAAAATCGTGCAGCCCTAGTTCAGACCTCGAAGTGGAAGCCCTCGATGCGGGCGAGGGCCTGCAGGATCTTGGAGGACACGGTGGTGGAGATCATGAAGAGCTTCTGGAGGTCTGCAGGGTCGGGGTGAGCCTCCTTCCAGTGGACGAACATCCACCAGCCCAGCAGCGCCGCCAGCTCGTTCCCCGAGAACACCTTCCACCCACCCCTGGAAAATAGAAATTTAATTTTTATGGAGAATGTGCAAATTCTGAAAGAAAAGTGAAATCTGAAAGAAAAGTGAAATCTGAAAGAAAAGTGAAATCTGAAAGAAAAGTGAAATCTGAAAGAAAAGTGAAATCTGAAAATGTTTTGGAAGTTAAAGATCTGGTTAAAAAGTCAAACTCTGAGAAAACGGTGAAATTCTTATAAAAAGGCACATTCTTAAAAGTGAAAATCTGAGACAATCTGGGAAATTTTGAAATAAGTGAACATTCTGAAAAAAGTGAAGTTAGGAGAAAAAAGTAACATTTTGAAAAAAGTCAAAATCTGGGAAAACGTTAATTATGGGGGAAAAAAGTCACATTCTGGGGGAAAAACTTTTTTTTATCAAAAAGTGAAATTTGGAATAAAAGGGAAATTCTTAAAAACATTTCAAAATTCGGGAAAAATTCAAATAATAAGACAAAAGTAACATTTGTAAAGAAAAAGTCAAATTCCTAGATCTCAATTCTGAGATTTTTCAAAGCCAAAAGAAATTCGAGAAAAAGTTGAATGAAACTCAGCCTTTGCTGACCATTGACATGCACTAACTTCTAATAACACACTACAGGGAGGGCAATGATAGAAATAGAACATCTAATTCATGGGAATAGCTAAAAGCAACATCTTAACAAGCAAAACAATGAATAAATGATTGAAAAAGCTGAAGGTAGGTGTTTGATAACAGCTAGATGTGTGACTCCGCAGTGCCTTTGAGCAAACGTTACCCGTCACATCGCTCTGCCGCAGCGAGCCGGTCGGCGTCGGGATCCGTCGCCAGAACGATGTGAGCGTTTTCCCGCTCTGCCAGGAGGAGAGAAAGCTCCTGGAGAGGACATTCAAACAGAAATACTACAGTTACTGGAGGAAATACTTAGTCATTCAAACACAACATTCCACCGCCAAAATAAAGCCTCTGAACATTTGGAAAAAAGTGAATATTTTGACAAAAAGTCAAATTATGAGAAAATAGTAGATAGATAGAAATTCAGAAAAAAAAGTGGACATTTTGAAAAAAGGGAAATTATGAGAAAAAAAGTCACATTTCAGGAAAAAGTCTTGAAATGTTTTGAATGTGTGTGTACCAGCACGGACGCCCCCTCCTCGGGGTTGGGGCAGCGCAGCGAGGGGAACTCCGGGTCGGGGTCCTTCTGCTCCGGCACCGCGAGCGGAGGAACGAAGCCGAACGCCTCGAAGGCTTTCTGAACGAAGACGTGACCGACACCGTGGAACGAAGAGTGGACGAACTTCAGAGGAGAGGCTCTGTTCAGATCCCTGAGAAAACACACACACACACACACACACACACACACACACACACACACACACACACACACACACACACACACACACACACACACACACACACACACACACACACACACACACACACACACACACACACACACACACACACACACACACACACACACACACACACACACACACACACACACACACACACACACACACACACACACACACACACACACACACACACACACACCAGGGTCAGGGTAAAGGTGGGTTTAAGGACTGCAGGGTTTAGTGGTCTGATGGTGGGATGTTTAGATGATGGCTTGGATATTCTCTCTCTAATATATAATGTGACTGAAAGCAGAACTTCTTGATCCTCTGAGGAGGAAGTTGCTCCGTTCCTGCATTTGAGATCCATTTCACTTTATATTGGACAGGTTCTGGATCTTTCTGAGACCTGTAATGCAGTGATGAAAAACAGGGGGACCTTTAAGGGGACGCAGCGCCGCGGACAGTCTGCACCACAGGGGGTCAGCAAAGTGACACAAGTACTGGACATAAAATGCACTGTTTTCACATGTAAATATATCTAATATGTATATAGGACACAATATGTACACATGTTCATTTTCATTAATTTCTTATTTCATACTTATTTTATCCTTTTTCATTTGAATTTTTGATTTGATCTTTAAATGTATTAATCTGAGCTGTTTTTCATCTTTACCCTGTTGCTGTTCAAATACTGCATACACCGCCTGCAGCTCATCTGTGTGTGTGTGTGTGTGTGTGTGTGTGTGTGTGTGTGTGTGTGTGTGTGTGTGTGTGTGTGTGTGTGTGTGTGTGTGTCTGTGTGTGTCTGTGAGGTTATTGTGTGTCTGTGTGTGTCTGTGTGTGTCTGTGTGTGTCTGTGAGGTTATTGTGTGTCTGTGTGTGTCTGTGAGGTTATTGTGTGTCTGTGTGTGTCTGTGTGGTGTTATTGTGTGTCTGTGTGTATCTGTGAGGTTATTGTGTGTCTTTGTGTGTCTGTGTGGTGTTATTGTGTGTCTGTGTGTGTCTGTGAGGTTATTGTGTGTCTGTGTCTGTGAGGTGTTATTGTGTGTCTGTGTGTGTCTGTGAGGTGTTATTGTGGGTCTGTGTCTGTGTGGTGTTATTGTGTGTGTGTGTGTCTGTGTGGTGTTATTGTGTGTCTGTGTGGTGTTATTGTGTGTCTGTGTGTGTCTGTGTGGTGTTATTGTGTGTCTGTGTGTGTCTGTGAGGTTATTGTGTGTCTTTGTGTGTCTGTGAGGTTATTGTGTGTCTGTGTGTGTCTGTGAGGTTATTGTGTGTCTGTGTGTGTCTGTGTGGTGTTATTGTGTGTCTGTGTGTGTCTGTGAGGTTATTGTGTGTCTGTGTGTGTCTGTGTGGTGTTATTGTGTGTCTGTGTGTGTCTGTGAGGTTATTGTGTGTCTGTGTGTGTCTGTGTGGTGTTATTGTGTGTCTGTGTGTCTGTGTGGTGTTATTGTGTGTCTGTGTGTGTCTGTGAGGTTATTGTGTGTCTGTGTGTGTCTGTGTGGTGTTATTGTGTGTCTGTGTGTCTGTGTGGTGTTATTGTGTGTCTGTGTGTGTCTTTGAGGTTATTGTGTGTCTGTGTGTGTCTGTGTGGTGTTATTGTGTGTCTGTGTGTGTCTGTGAGGTTATTGTGTGTCTTTGTGTGTCTGTGAGGTTATTGTGTGTCTGTGTGTGTCTGTGAGGTTATTGTGTGTCTGTGTGTGTCTGTGTGGTGTTATTGTGTGTCTGTGTGTGTCTGTGAGGTTATTGTGTGTCTGTGTGTGTCTGTGTGGTGTTATTGTGTGTCTGTGTGTGTCTGTGAGGTTATTGTGTGTCTGTGTGTGTCTGTGTGGTGTTATTGTGTGTCTGTGTGTCTGTGTGGTGTTATTGTGTGTCTGTGTGTGTCTGTGAGGTTATTGTGTGTCTGTGTGTGTCTGTGTGGTGTTATTGTGTGTCTGTGTGTCTGTGTGGTGTTATTGTGTGTCTGTGTGTGTCTTTGAGGTTATTGTGTGTCTGTGTGTGTCTGTGTGGTGTTATTGTGTGTCTGTGTGTGTCTGTGAGGTTATTGTGTGTCTGTGTGTGTCTGTGTGGTGTTATTGTGTGTCTGTGTGTGTCTGTGAGGTTATTGTGTGTCTGTGTGTGTCTGTGTGGTGTTATTGTGTGTCTGTGTGTGTCTGTGAGGTTATTGTGTGTCTGTGTGTGTCTGTGAGGTTATTGTGTGTCTGTGTGTGTCTGTGAGGTTATTGTGTGTCTGTGTGTGTCTGTGAGGTTATTGTGTGTCTGTGTGTGTCTGTGTGGTGTTATTGTGTGTCTGTGTGTGTCTGTGAGGTTATTGTGTGTCTGTGTGTGTCTGTGTGGTGTTATTGTGTGTCTGTGTGTGTCTGTGAGGTTATTGTGTGTCTGTGTGTGTCTGTGTGGTGTTATTGTGTGTCTGTGTGTGTCTGTGAGGTTATTGTGTGTCTGTGTGTGTCTGTGAGGTTATTGTGTGTCTGTGTGTGTCTGTGAGGTTATTGTGTGTCTGTGTGTGTCTGTGTGGTGTTATTGTGTGTCTGTGTGTGTCTGTGAGGTTATTGTGTGTCTGTGTGTGTCTGTGTGGTGTTATTGTGTGTCTGTGTGTGTCTGTGAGGTTATTGTGTGTCTGTGTGTGTCTGTGTGGTGTTATTGTGTGTCTGTGTGTGTCTGTGAGGTTATTGTGTGTCTGTGTGTGTCTGTGAGGTTATTGTGTGTCTGTGTGTGTCTGTGAGGTTATTGTGTAGATGACCCCTGACCTGTGGAAGCAGAGGCTCTGCAGCTCCTCCATGTAGCACAGGTTGATGTGGGGCAGAGGGTCTGTCCTCAGAGGGTTCACCTGCACCTCCTCCTCCGCCCAGCAGGAGGCGCTCCAGGGCTGCAGCTCCTCCTCGATGCTCCTCACGATCTCCTTATCGTGAGGAGCGCAGATCTGAGCGCCGTTACACCAGTACACCTGCAGGGGGCAGCGTTCCATCAGGGACTCAAAGGTTTCATCATATGCTCAGCAGCCTGAGAACAAATACAAAGGATCAACAGGATAACTGAGGTCCTCACTAAGCTGTAAAACAAAACTACCCACACACTCCGATCCCCTAACCCACTCTCACTGGGGTCTCCTCCGCTTTGATGTTATTTTAAATATGTTAGTGTTTTCATTTCTAGCTTTTTATTTCCCTTTATAAGATCTATTAATTAATTGTATTCCCTCTCCACACAGTCTTTCTTTGTCTTGTGTTTTTATTTGACTGTATTTACTTGTTTAAAATGAATTGTGTCTTTATGGTGACTTATCAAATCTGTCCAGGGACGACAGATGAAATGTTGATGAGTCAGAGAGCGCCTCCTGGTGGTCGCTCGGTCACTTCCTTTACTCACACATCACGGCTCATCTGTGCTGCATATGATTAAGAAACAGCTTCCTGACCTTGAACCCGTTGTCTTCTTTGGGGTTGTGTGAGGCGGTGATCATCACTCCAGCTGCTGCACCCAGCTTCTTCACAGCGAACGGCTGGAACACACACACACTTAATAACTCACACACACACACACTTAATAACTCACACACACACACACTTAATAACTCACACACACACACACACACACACACACACACTTAATAACTCACACACACACACACTTAATAACTCACTCACACACACACACTTAATAACTCACTCACACACACACACTTAATAACTCACACACACACACACTTAATAACTCACACACACACACACACTTAATAACTCACACACACACACACTTAATAACTCACAGACACACACACTTAATAACTCACACACACACACACACTTAATAACTCACACACACACTTAATAACTCACAGACACACACACACTTAATAACTCACACACAGACACACACACTTAATAACTCACACACAGACACACACACTTAATAACTCACACACACACACACTTAATAACTCTCACACACACACAGAGATACACACACAGAGAGACACACACACAGAGAGACACACACACAGAGACACACACACACACAAACACACACACACAGAGACACACACACACACACACACACACACTTAATAACTCTCACACACACACAGAGATACACACACAGAGAGACACACACACACAAACACACACACACACACACAGAGACACACACACTCAGAGACACACACACACACAGATACACACACACAAACACACACACACAAAGACACACACACACACACAGAGAGACACACACACACACAAACACACACACAGAGACACACACACACAGATACACACACACAGAGACACACACACACAGAGACACACACACACACACCTAATAACTAAGACACACACAGCGCAGCGGACAGGAAGTGATGCGTGTTTGCTCACCACGTACGGCGTGGGGACGAAGGCGGAGAAGAGATGGACGGGAACGCCTCGGCTCAGGAGCACGGCGGCCACCAGGCGAGCCAGCCTGGGGGGGGGGGGGGGGTTAGAGTGTTTTCTCTTAATTGCTTTTACAAATGTTGTAATTCAAATGTGTGATTTTTTTTTGTTGTGAATTTGTGATTGACATTCAGGAGAATGTTCCCTTAAAATGTTGACATTAATTCCCCCGTCTCACTGTCCCCCTGTCCCACTGTCCCCCCGTCTCACTGTCCCCCCGTCTCACCTGCTGCTGCTGCAGCCGCTCTCCTTCTGTCCTCTCGTATCGAAACCAACCACCACTCCTCTGCTGGAGACGTCTGAACAACACTTGAGCAGGTAGGAGAACAAGCCCTACACACACACACACACACACACACACACACACACACACACACACACACACACACACACACACACACACACACACACACACACACACACACACACACACACACACACACACACACACACACACACACACACACACACACACACACACACACACACACACACACACACACACACACACACACACACACACACACACACACACACACACACACACACACACACACACACACACACACACACACACACACACACACACACACACACACACACATTATATTTGGTGGCAGTGGGTTGTCCGTTGGTGTTGGGATCAGGGGGGCTCAGGTTCAAACCCCACTGCAGTCAGCATGTCGTTGTGTCCCTGAGACCCTTCACCCCAAAGTGCTCCTGGGATCGCCCACAGTATGTGAGTCGCTTTGGATAAAAGCGTCTAACAAGTAACATGTGATGTCATATTTAATAAAAACATTTTTAGACACATATTTGTTCATATATTTTACTCATAACAACATGGCTGAATTTAATTTGTGACAATCACACACAAACACATGGGAACACCTGGACTAACACCTGTATTACCAATGGACTAACACCTGGACTAACACCTGGACTAACACCTGGACTAACACCTGGACTAACACTTGTATTAACACCTGTGTTTACACCTGTATTAACACCTGTATTAACACCTGTATTAACACCTGGACTAACACTTGGACTAACACCTGGACTAACACCTGGACTAATACTAGGACTAACAACTGTGTTTACACCTGTATTAACACCTTGACTAACACTTGGACTAACACCTGGACTAACACCTGGACTAACACATGGATTAACACCTGTGTTTACACCTCTATTAACACCTGGACTAACACCTGGACTAACACATGGATTAACACCTGTGTTTACACCTCTATTAACACCTGGACTAACACCTGGACTAACATCTGGACAAAAACCTTGACTAACAACTCGACTAACACCTGGACTAACACCTGGACTAACGCCTGGAATACCACCTGGACTAACACCTGGACTCAAACCTGGACTAACACCTGGACTAACACCTGGAATACCACCTGGACTAACACCTGGACTCAAACCTGGACTAACACCAGGACTAACACCTGGACTAACACTTGTATTAACACCTGTATTAACACCTGGACTAACACCTGGACTAACAACTGTGTTTACACCTGTATTAACACCTGGACTAACACTTGGACTAACACCTGAACCAACACCTGGACTAACACCTGTGTTTACACCTCTATTAACACCTTGACTACCACCTGGACTACCACCTGGACTAACCCCTGGACTGACATTTGGACAAACACCTTGACTAACAACTCAACTAACACCTGGACTAACAGCTGGACTAACAACTGTGTTTACACCTGTATTAACACCTGGATTAACACCTGTATTAACACCTGTATTAACACCTGGACTAAAACTTTGACTAACACCTGGACTAACAACTGTGTTTACACCTGTATTAACACCTGGATTAACACCTGTATTAACACCTGGATTAACACCTGGACTAAAACTTTGACTAACAGCTGGACTAACACCTGTGTTTACACCTGTATTAACACCTGGACTAACACCTGGACTAACACCTGTGTTTACACCTGTATTAACACCTTGAATAACACCTGGACTAACACCTGGACTAATCCCTGGACTAACATCTGGACCAACACCTAGACTAACAACTCGACTAACACCTGGACTAACACCTGGAATAACACCTGGACTAACACTTGGACTAACACCTGGACTCAAACCTGGACTTACACCAGGACTAACACCTGGACTAACACCTGTATTAACACCTGGACTAACACCTGGACTAACACCTGGACTAACACCTTGACTAACACCTGGACTAACACCTTGACTAACACCTGGACTAACACCTTGACTAACACTTGGACTAACAGCTGGACTAACACCTGTATTAACACCTGGACTAACACTTGGACTAACACCTGGACTAACACCTGGACTAATACTAGGACTAACACCTGTGTTTACACCTGTATTAACACCTTGACTAACACTTGGACTAACACCTGGACTAACAACTGGACTAACACATGGATTAACACCTGTGTTTACACCTCTATTAACACCTGGACTAACACCTGGACTAACACATGGATTAACACCTGTGTTTACACCTCTATTAACACCTGGACTAACACCTGGACTAACATCTGGACAAAAACCTTGACTAACAACTCGACTAACACCTGGACTAACACCTGGACTAACACCTGGAATACCACCTGGACTAACACCTGGACTCAAACCTGGACTAACACCTGGACTAACACCTGGAATACCACCTGGACTAACACCTGGACTCAAACCTGGACTAACACCAGGACTAACACCTGGACTAACACTTGTATTAACACCTGTATTAACACCTGGACTAACACCTGGACTAACAACTGTGTTTACACCTGTATTAACACCTGGACTAACACTTGGACTAACACCTGAACCAACACCTGGACTAACACCTGTGTTTACACCTCTATTAACACCTTGACTACCACCTGGACTACCACCTGGACTAACCCCTGGACTGACATTTGGACAAACACCTTGACTAACAACTCGACTAACACCTGGACTAACAGCTAGACTAACAACTGTGTTTACACCTGTATTAACACCTGGATTAACACCTGTATTAACACCTGGATTAACACCTGGACTAAAACTTTGACTAACACCTGGACTAACAACTGTGTTTACACCTGTATTAACACCTGGATTAACACCTGGATTAACACCTGGATTGACACCTGGACTAAAACTTTGACTAACAGCTGGACTAACACCTGTGTTTACACCTGTATTAACACCTGGACTAACACCTGGACTAACACCTGTGTTTACACCTGTATTAACACCTTGAATAACACCTGGACTAACACCTGGACTAACCCCTGGACTAACATCTGGACCAACACCTAGACTAACAACTCGACTAACACCTGGACTAACACCTGGAATAACACCTGGACTAACACCTGGACTCAAACCTGGACTTACACCAGGACTAACACCTGGACTAACACCTGTATTAACACCTGGACTAACACCTGGACTAACACCTTGACTAACACCTGGACTAACACCTTGACTAACACCTGGACTAACACTTGGACTAACAGCTGGACTAACACCTGTATTAACACCTGGACTAACACCTGGACAAACACCTGGACTAACAGCTGGACTAACAACTGTGTTTACACCTGTATTAACACCTGGATTAACACCTGTATTAACACCTGGACTAAAACTTTGACTAACACCTGGACTAACACCTGTGTTTACACCTGTATTAACACCTGGACTAACACCTGGATTAACACCTGTATTAACACCTGGACTAAAACTTTGACTAACACCTGGACTAACACCTGTGTTTACACCTGGACTAACACCTGTGTTTACACCTGTATTAACACCTGGACTAACACCTGGACTAACCCCTGGACTAACATCTGGATCAACACCTAGACTAACACCTGGACTAACACCTGGAATAACACCTGGAATAACACTTGGACTAACACCTGGACTCAAACCTGGACTTACACCAGGACTAACACCTGGACTAACACTTGTATTAACACCTGTGTTTACACCTGTATTAACACCTGGACTAACAACTGTGTTTACACCTGTATTAACACCTGTGTTTACACCTGTATTAATCCCTGGACTAACACTTGGACTAACACCTGGACTAACACCTGGACTAACACCTGTGTTTACACCTGTATTAACACCTTGACTAACACTTGGACTAACACCTGGACTAACACCTGGATTAACACCTGTGTTTACACCTCTATTAACACCTGGACTAACATCTGGACAAAAACCTTGACTAACAACTCGACTAACACCTGGACTAACACCTGGAATACCACCTGGACTAACACCTGGACTAACACTTGTATTAACACCTGTATTAACACCTGGACTAACACTTGGACTAACACCTGTGTTTACACCTCTATTAACACCTGGACTAACAGCTGTGTTTACACCTGTATTAACACCTGAACCAACACCTGTGTTTACACCTCTATTAACACCTTGACTACCACCTGGACTACCACCTGGACTACCACCTGGACTAACACCTGGACTAACCCCTGGACTGACATCTGGACAAACACCTTGACTAACAACTCGACTAACACCTGGATTAACACCTGTATTAACACCTGGATTAACACCTGGACTAAAACTTTGACTAACACCTGGACTAACACCTGTGTTTACACCTGTATTAACACCTGGATTAACACCTGTATTAACACCTGGACTAAAACTTTGACTAACACCTGGACTAACACCTGTGTTTACACCTGTATTAACACCTGGACTAACACCTGTGTTTACACCTGTATTAACACCTGGACTAACACCTGGACTAACACCTGTGTTTACACCTGTATTAACACCTTGAATAACACCTGGACTAACACCTGGACTAACCCCTGGACTAACATCTGGACCAACACCTAGACTAACAACTCGACTAACACCTGGACTAACACCTGGAATAACACCTGGACTAACACTTGGACTAACACCTGGACTCAAACCTGGACTTACACCAGGACTAACACCTGGACTAACACCTTGACTAACACCTGGACTAACACCTTGACTAACAGCTGGACTAACACCTGTATTAACACCTGGACTAACACCTGGACTAACAGCTGGACTAACAACTGTGTTTACACCTGTATTAACACCTGTATTAACACCTGGATTAACACCTGGACTAAAACTTTGCCTAACACCTGGACTAACACCTGTGTTTACACCTGTATTAACACCTGGACTAACACCTGGATTACACCCTTAAAATTACAATATATCAACAGCATTTGTTATAAGAAAATATATTTTTTTTTTAAATAAAAAGAAGGAAAGACAAGTAGATACCGGTGTGAGGATAAACAACACACGTTACTATATACAGTACATGTCACATAGAGCACATCACAATCACATCACAGAAACGAGGGGCAACATCCATGATCACAACATGTAACACAACATGTAACACTCACGCCATACTCAACACAGACTAGTGTGTGCAGGTGTAGTTCTCAGTGAACCATGTTTTTAAGTGAGCTGTGAAGGTGGGATGTGTGTCTTTGATTTGAGTGGGTAGAGAGTTCCAGTTTTGAATTGCTGTGACCGAGAATGATGACTGACCAAAAGTACTCTTCCTGAATGGGACTGATAGGTCGCCACGTGTGCAGCTTCTAGTGGTCCGTCTGGTGTTGTTACGTTGAGTAACCAATGAGCTAAGAGGTGGAGGGGCTGTATTGTGCAGGACTTAGTAAACCAGAACGATGTTCCTATACTTTATTAAATCTTCCCAACTCAGGATGTTATGCTTGTTGAGGATGGTACAGTGATGGGAGCGGTTAGGTTTCTGGTCCAGTACTTTGAGGGCTTGTTTGTACAGGGTTGCTAGTGGCTTCAGTGTGGAGCTGTTAGTTTGCCCCCAGCTTGTGAGACAGGATGTTAGATGTGACATGATCATGGCATTCATGTATAATTTGGCAGAATTCAATGTCATTGTGTTTCTTATGTATTTAAAATGTGCTAGGCTAAACTTGACTCTTTGGGTCACTTTTTTGACTTGTGTTTTGAATGTTAAATTAGAGTCAATAATGATTCCAAGGTACTTAACCTGAGGCACAATGTTAATATGTTCACCTGAGATGCTTATATTTGACACAATGTTGCATTTTCTTTTTGTGAAAAACATTCCAACTGTTTTGTTGCCATTAAGCTGAAGACAGGAGCGGTGTAGCCAGCTAGTGATCAGCACTAAAGCTGAGGTCAGTTTATCAGCAGCCTTTTGCTTTGTGTTGGCATGCACATATACCACAGTGTCATCGGCATATAGCTGTGTTTCCACATCAGGAGACAGATGGCAGGTCATTAATATATAGGGTAAAAAGAAGTGGACCAAGTATTGAACCTTGTGGTACTCCGGTGCTTAAGTCTAGAGCTGGAGAGAGTCGATTATTGACGATAACATGCTGACGCCTACCAGTGAGGTATGATTCAATCCAACTGAGTGTTAATGGAGAGCAGTTCAAAGCCGACAGTTTGGACAGAAGGACCTTATGGTTGACTGTATCAAAGGCTTTGCGTAGATCCAGGAATACTGCACCAACAACACCTCCTTTGTCAACCATTGCTTTGACCTTTTCTATAAAAAAGCAGTTGGCTGTTTCGGTTGAATAATTTGCCCTGAAGCCAAACTGCATGGGATGAAGTTGAAATGGACTGTTGTTTAAGAAGGAGACAAGCTGTTCTGACACCCACTTCTCAGCCACCTTGGATACTACAGGTAAGATGCTAATTGGGCGGTAGTTGTTGATGTTCAGAGGGTCACCTGACTTGAAAATGGGGGTTATAATTGCAGTCTTCCATGCACTTGGGAATGTCCCATGTAATACAGATGAATTGATGATTTGGGTAAGAGGGCAGACTAAGTAATCTTGCAGTGATTTAAGCATTGTAGAATCCATAGCGTATGTGTCCTTAGCTGTCGAAGTTTTAAGAGAATTAATAATTGCTTTGGTTTTTAATTCCGATATGGGTTGAATGCAAAAGGACATCTTACTTTCGTCGACTTTGATAATATGTTCTGCTCTCAAAGGGAAGTTCTGTGCGATCTCATCTACAGAGTTGATAAAATATGTATTAAAAGCTATGGCAAGTTGTTCTGGGTCTTGCACTAGGTTACCATTCTCTTTTAGTTCTAGTTGCTTTTTTGGCCTGTGCTTGATTCCCAGTAAGGTTTTAATCTGTTCCCAAATTATTTTAGTGTTACCTTTTGCCTCATTAATTATTGTTATGAAGAAGTTGGCTTTGGCCTTTCTGATTGTTACTTTGTTACGTAATGAAGTAAACCTATGCCTGTCAGTAGTTCATTTAGTTTTCAGTGCTCTTTTCAGTGCAAAGTCTCTTTCCTTCATCAAGTTCAATATGTCCGTATTGAACCAAGGAAGTGCATTGTTTTTGTTTTTTCCACTTTTCATTTTTCTGGAGAACATCTGCACTAAATCATGTAGCTTGGTCGCAAACATTTGGCTGTCTGTTTCTACACTGCTCCCAGTTAGCATACTTTCCCAGTCAGTCTGTTGCACAGCTTGCTCAAAGTTTGCAAATTCATTTTTTGGTATTCTTAATTGTTCCAGAGGTTTGTAAGAGTGGTGGAACCGTTTCTTTGTGAGTTTTCTGGATATTAATATTAAGTTGTGGTCAGATAGTCCAGTGATGAAATTAAATGTTTTATCCACTCTCAGGTTTATTACTTAATATTAAGTCTATTTGTGAGGATGAGGTTATTCTGGTTGGTCCTTCTGTCATTTGTGTTAAGTCTAAACTATCTGTGATTTGCTTAAGGGCTTTCCTACCTGTCTTGTCAAACCAGTTACAATTCAGGTCACCAAGCAGTATTACTTCTGTTTTGAAATCACATGCTTTAAGAAGTTTTTTGAATGTGGTGTAGAAGTCATTATTTGAAGATGGTGGGCGATAAACAACAATGAGCACAAATGACATTTCAGGGGACAGCATTATTTTTAATCCAAGACATTCCAAGTCATGGTTAAAAGGCCAGCATATTTGATGACAGTTGAGATGGTCTTTGACATAAATCATGACCCCACCCCCTCTTCCGTAAGATCGATCTTGTCTAAAGCTTTGATAGGCACATGCAATGCAGCGGATGGAGTGTTGGTATGAAGCCATGTTTCTGATAGGCAGAGAAAATCTACATTGGAATCATGAAGAAGATGATAAACTTGATCAGCTTTAGGTTTGAGGCTACGGATGTTCAAATGTCCTCCAAGGATGCCCTTCGGTTTATGTTGTTGATCCCAGATCACTAAAGAGTGATTAACAGTTTTAAATAAATTGAATTTGCGGTGTTTTTTGAAAACAGGATTTATGGTCCTGTTGCTTTTGTAAGCATGTTTTTGTTTGTCGAACGGACTGACGCGCTGAGTTTGCACCTGAAGGCAACATCCAACTTCCGGGTTTGCTGGACAGCACAAGCCGGTCAAGTTAGAAATGCCATACGGGTCAGAGGACACTTCCTCCATGGCCATCGGTGTATCCTCGACGCTGTGCCCGAACGCAGCAAGCCGGTCCCGGTCCCCGCCGCTCCCCTCGTCCACAGCCACGGCCCCCGGCGTCCCAGATCTCCGCTCCCCCGCACCGGCAGCTCCACTTCCCAGTCGACACAGCCCAGCCAGTCCGTCTCCGGCAGCTCCACTTCCCAGTCGACACAGCCCAGCCAGTCCGTCTCCGGCACCTCCACTTCCCAGTCGACACAGCCCAGCCAGTCCGTCTCCGGCAGCTCCACTTCCCAGTCGACACAGCCCAGCCAGTCCGTCTCCGGCAGCTCCACTTCCCAGTCGACACAGCCCAGCCAGTCCGTCACCGGCAGCTCCACTTCCCAGTCGACACAGCCCAGCCAGTCCGTCTCCGGCACCCGGACAACAAACGCAAGGCATCACACCAGGTTGGTGTATGTATTCAATCACTGTGCTTTCTCTGTGAGTGTCACGTACCTGAGAGACAGGGTTGTTGCTCTTCGTGATTTCACGGTTGATGTTTCGAGTTGTGGGGCCTGGGCACTGATGTACGTCTCCAGATAGCAACAGGTAGAGTGTGATGATGATACGGCAGTTACCTTGACGTTTGTCTCGGACTTCATTATTTCGCATAAGGTTTTGTTGTTGATGTTGGCCCGCGGTGAGAACAAATGTTTGCATCAGAGCATGTTTCCCGTACCCAAAGTGCTTCAATTTGTCTGTGTGCACTGCTAAGATGCAGGGCCCATTATTCGGATTTAAGAATGGACCCGTGTTTAAAAAGTTTAAAATGAAGGCATATGTTAAAAATGCAAGGAGAGCTCCTGTTACACCTGACCTGCCTGCCACCGCCATCTTAAAAAAAAAGATACAAGTAAACCAACTCTGCTTATTATCTAAGATACTCGCCACATCATTCACCACTTTCATTGTGGCAGTGATGGTGCTGTGTTGCTTTCTGAAGCCTGACTGATGTTTAGACAGGATGTCATTTGTACATAAAAACACCTTTACCTGTTCACTCACTAGGCGTTCAAGAACCTTAGCCAGAACTGACAACTTAGAGATTGGTCTATAGTTATTTAATAAGGTGGCCTCCCCTCCTTTTAGCAAAGGCAGGACATACGCCGACTTCCATACTTTTGGAATTGTGTTAGTGCTGAGGGAGAGGTTCAAAAGAGTAGTGAGAGGTGGAGCAATAAAATCTGCAGCTATCTTTAAAAAGAAAGGTTCTACGTTGTCCGGGCCAGCCGGTTTCTTAGGATCTAACTTGGTTAAGACTTCACGAACAACATCAACAGTAAAAGGGGTAAAACTGAAAGGGTTTTCCAACACACGTTTTTCAGAGTCACCGACTGTAGTGTTCACAGAAGCAGAGTTAGTGACAGAATGAAATAGAGAGCCACAGGACACAAAATGCTCATTAAAGTAATTTAACATAGTAGCCCTGTCCGATATAGAGCCAGATGCTGTGGTAAGGCACGGAGGTAGCTCATTACGGATATCACCAGTGGAAATCGATTTAATGGCTTTCCAAAATTTCCTAGGATTATTCAGGTTTTTTGTGGTAACTGACAGATAATACTTAGACTTAGCACTTTTTATTTGAAGTGAAGCTATTTCTTAGCTGCCTAAAACGCAGCCATTCTACCTCTGAGCCTGATTTCCTAGCCTTTGCCCAGGCCTTGTTTCTCTCATGAAGGAGACTGGACAGTTCAGCAGGAAACCAGGGATTGTTTCGTCCCTTCACTCTAAATGTACGCAGGGGTGCATGTCTATCAATGATCTCCATAAAACCAAGATAAAAATAAGACCATGCAGTTTCTACATCAGCACACAGATCCATTTTACCCCAATCAAACCCAAACAGATCATGAACAAAACCCTGCTCCACAAAATGTTTTATGACTCTCTTTGTGATGATACGTGGTTTAACCTTTTGGACCTTAGTGTCCCTAACTGTGGCTACAGCACAGTGATCACTCAGATCATTCACAAATACTCCCACAGATGAGTATTTATGGGGAACATTTGTTAAAATTAGATCAATTAAGGAGGATTTATTAGGGGACTTAATATTTGGGCGAGTAGGACTGTCTATAATCTGGGTAACATTCAAAGAGATACACAGGTTTTTAAAATCCTCTGACAGAGAAGTTAACCAGTCCCAGTTAAAATCACCAAGCAGCACTATTTCCCTGTAGGAAAGTTGTGATAACAGTTTTGCCAATGACGATAAAGAGTCCTTGACAGCCGAGGGGGCCCTGTAGCAGCCCACCACCATGACCTGTTGACCCTTTGTTACCTCAATATTCACGGCTACACATTCTAGCTGTTTACTAACAGATTTGGAAACCATATTAGTTACACAAAACTTATCTTTCACATAAATGGCAACGCCACCACCTTTTTTAGGCCGGTCAGTACGATATACACTGTAACCATTTATGTAAATGTCAGAGGCCAAAATGGATTTATCTAGCCACGTTTCTGATAGGACAATGACATCAGCATCAGTCGAACTCGCCCAAATACGGAGAAAATCTAATTTAGGTAACAGACTACGCACATTTAAATGAATTAAACCTAGCCCAGATCTAGATCTAAAATCAGCAGGAGTAGCTATTTGACTAATACTGCTAGGTGGACCTGGATTTGGCTGTTCATTTCCTGATAGTAACAACAATACAAATACCAAGCACCTTTTCCTCTTAATCAACACACATACATTGTCAGCTGTTCTAGAGTCACCAGCAAACTTCACGAAAGTGAGATTAGAGTTTAAAAAACCATTTTGAAGGACCATCGTGGCAGGCATGTGAGAAAGACAAACCTTTTCCGAAATGAATGTCCGCGACAGTGCAACCAGCAATTGTTTGTGCAACACCTCCGAAACTGGACAGGGGATGTCCACTGCGGGCACCTGTCTGTCTCTCACCTGTCTCACCTGTCTGTCTCTCACCTCTCTCTCACCTCTTTCACCTGTGTCTCTCACCTCTCTCTCACCTGTGTCTCTCACCTGTCTCACCTGTCTGTCTCTCACCTCTCTCTCACCTCTCCCACCTGTGTCTCTCACCTCTCTCTCACCTGTGTCTCTCACCTGTCTCACCTGTCTGTCTCTCACCTCTCTCACCTGTGTCTCTCACCTCTCTCTCACCTCTCTCACCTGTGTCTCTCACCTGTCTCACCTGTCTGTCTCTCACCTCTCTCACCTGTGTCTCTCACCTCTCTCTCACCTCTCTCACCTGTGTCTCTCACCTGTCTGTCTCTCACCTCTCTCACCTGTGTCTCTCACCTCTCTCTCACCTGTGTCTCTCACCTGTCTCACCTGTCTGTCTCTCACCTCTCTCTCACCTCTCCCACCTGTGTCTCTCACCTCTCTCTCACCTGTGTCTCTCACCTGTCTCACCTGTCTGTCTCTCACCTCTCTCACCTGTGTCTCTCACCTCTCTCTCACCTGTGTCTCTCACCTGTCTGTCTCTCACCTCTCTCACCTGTGTCTCTCACCTCTCTCTCACCTCTCTCACCTGTCTCACCTGTCTGTCTCTCACCTGTCTCTCACCTCTCTCTCACCTCTCTCTCACCTCTCTCACCTGTGTCTCTCACCTGTCTGTCTCTCACCTCTCTCACCTGTGTCTCTCACCTCTCTCACCTGTGTCTCTCACCTGTCTGTCTCTCACCTCTCTCTCACCTCTCTCACCTGTCTCTCTCACCTGTGTGGTCTGTATGACGGTGAGGTCGTTGACCCTGTTGAACCCGGCTCCCATTGGTCCTCGCAGCCCGGCGGTGCCGAAGCTCATTCTGCTGCAGAGCCGCGAGCGAAGCTCCTCCCACTTCCTGTCCGAGAGAAACACCTCCACCTGGGAGCGGGTCAGCACGTTCTGCACCACAGAAGAAGAGCTCAGGTCAGACACACACACACACACACACACACACACACACACACACACACACACACACACACACACACACACACACACACACACACACACACACACACACACACACACACACACACACACACACACACACACACACACACACACACACACACACACACACACACACACACACACACACACACACACACACACACACACACACACACACACACACACACACACACACACACACACACACACACACACACAGCCCTGACCCAGTGTGAATACAATCATAATGCATTCTATTTAGAGGCTCCTTTCAATTCATAACATATCCTAAGGAAAGCTTTAGGACAGGACTAAAGGACTATCAGGGGACATGTAGCTCTACAGCGAGCAGGCTGACCTGGAGGGGGGACAACATGCTCCTTTAGTCTGAATGCTGGTCTTTGAGGGGGTCTGGTCTTTCATTTAAATACAAATAACTGATATATTAAGCGTCTTTGAGCAGTAGGAAAAGCGCTATAAAAGTCCAAAGTATATGTAACTAATGGGCCTGTTGAACCCCCAGTCGGGCCTGACCCAGTATATGAACATAAACCCGGATCCAGAGCCCTTGGTGTGGATCAACTTGCTCCGTAAGTTTAACTGCTGTTCCTCTCACCCGGTCCCAGCTCAGCCACTGCTCCACGGCCCGGTCCAGGTGCGGGTCTCCGGGTCTCCGGTGCTCCACCACCCGGTCCAGATGCGGGTCTGCGGGGCTCCGGTGCTCCATGCTGACCGGCTCTCTGCGGGGAACACACGCCGCCTCTGGTGCTCTCTGCTCGGCCTCCTGACCCAGAACACGCCCCTCTCTCTCCGGAACTCCGAAGCTAATGTTAGCCACAAGCTAACGGCATGTTAACTTTTCTTTTTTCTTCCAAACTTTATTAACAATGACTCCAAAACATCAGAATCAGACCCACAACAACAAAACAAAACAACACACACTACTTTAAGGGTGCATTGCTGATGTGTTCTGCTGATCCACTGTGTGCTGCAGATCTGTGTATGAGCAGGTACGGGCTATTGTTGCCCGGGCAACGGCCCGTTTGCCACTTTTGTCTTACCTGCCCCTCTGGAGAGTGCGAGAGGGTTTTTCTATTTTCTGTTGTGGCCGAATAAACATGATAAGCCCATAATTAGTATTGTACTGTCTCGCTGCGGGAAACACACCGGAAGTCAGCGCTGTCATCTGCTCCCAGTCACGTGACTTTGTTTACAATCTGACAGCTGGAAGCAAAGGAAAGCCCTCTGAGTCCGGCCTCATATGGCTATGGTGATCACACCAAATGCCCGCGTGGCTGTGGTGGCCAGTCCCACGGCGGTCCACTCAGCCGTCTCTCAAATGTGCACTTCTTCATTTTTGAGTGCGCGATTTAGCGCCTTTACGGTAATCGCTGAGAAGCGGCACTGACGCAAAGGTACAAGAATGCGTGTTTTTCTGCTTCATGCGATACAAATTATTTTTACCATAAATTCTTAAAAAAACTAACACTATTTGACTCAGTCCTAGTTTGACTGCTACCAACAATAAAATGAAGTACTTGTACTGTCTTTTTCCTGGGTAATACTCTCAAATTCCCTGAGAACAACATCATGCCACTTCTGCTGTATTTGATGAGATAAAATGATTTTTAGCCATACATTCTGAATTGGACTACTACCAAAAGTACAATCAAGTACTTGTATCGTGTACCTTTGGAGTAATACCCTGTCAAACTCCCC
Source organism: Pogonophryne albipinna (assembly GCA_028583405.1). NCBI lineage: Eukaryota > Metazoa > Chordata > Actinopteri > Perciformes > Artedidraconidae > Pogonophryne > Pogonophryne albipinna. The sequence goes on from JAPTMU010000085.1 coordinate 292,865, forward strand.
TCCAGAGTACAGTCATGCATGTTTTCTGCCATCTTTGATGAGAGATAAAATGATGTTTTGCCATAAGTTCTCAGTGAACGTGGTACTGCTGGACAGAGTACTACTTGGACTACTACCACAAGTACAATCAAGTACTTTTATCGTGTACTTTTGGAGTATTTCCAGCACACTTTCCCTGTACAAGGCTCATGCCCCATGATCAAAAAACGATCCCTGTATAGTCTGAGTACCAATGACCTCATATTATGTCTCATTCAAGTTACATCCCCCATTCTAACAATAGTGCTTTCCTTTATTCTCTTGTCTCTTCTCTCGACTGAGTTACAATAGTCTTTCCTTTATTCTCTTGTCTCTTCTCTCGACTGAGTACAATAGTCTTTCCTTTATTCTCTTGTCTCTTCTCTCGACTGAGTTACAATAGTCTCTCCTTTATTCTCTTGTCTCTTCTCTCGACTGAGTTACAATAGTCTTCTCCTTTATTCTCTGTCTCTTCTCTCGACTGAGTTACAATAGTCTTTCCTTACTTCTCTTGTCTCTTCTCTCGACTGAGTTACAATAGATCTTCCTTTATTCTCTTGTCTCTTCTCTTCGACTGAGTTACAATAGTCTTTCCTTTATTCTCTTGTCTCTTCTCTCGACTGAGTTACAATAGTCTTTCCTTTATTCTCTTGTCTCTTCTCTCGACTGAGTTACAATAGTCTCTCCTTTATTCTCTTGTCTCTTCTCTCGACTGAGTTACAATAGTCTTTCCTTTATTCTCTTGTCTCTTCTCTCGACTGAGTTACAATAGTCTCTCCTTTATTCTCTTGTCTCTTCTCTCGACTGAGTTACAATAGTCTTTCCTTTATTCTCTTGTCTCTTCTCTCGACTGAGTTACAATAGTCTTTCCTTTATTCTCTTGTCTCTTCTCTCGACTGAGTTACAATAGTCTTTCCTTTATTCTCTTGTCTCTTCTCTCGACTGAGTTACAATAGTCTTTCCTTTATTCTCTTGTCTCTTCTCTCGACTGAGTTAACAATAGTCTTTCCTTTATTCTCTTGTCTCTTCTCTCGACTGAGTTACAATAGTCTTTCCTTTATTCTCTTGTCTCTTCTCTCGACTGAGTTACAATAGTCTCTCCTTTATTCTCTTGTCTCTTCTCTCGACTGAGTTACAATAGTGTTTCCTTTATTCTCTTGTCTCTTCTCTCGACTGAGTTACAATAGTCTTTCCTTTATTCTCTTGTCTCTTCTCTCGACTGAGTTACAATAGTCTTTCCTTTATTCTCTTGTCTCTTCTCTCGACTGAGTTACAATAGTCTTTCCTTTATTCTCTTGTCTCTTCTCTCGACTGAGTAACAAAAGTCTTTCCTTTATTCTCTTGTCTCTTCTCTCGACTGAGTTACAATAGTCTTTCCTTTATTCTCTTGTCTCTTCTCTCGACTGAGTTACAATAGTCTTTCCTTTATTCTCTTGTCTCTTCTCTCGACTGAGTTACAATAGTCTCTCCTTTATTCTCTTGTCTCTTCTCTCGACTGAGTTACAATAGTCTTTCCTTTATTCTCTTGTCTCTTCTCTCGACTGAGTTACAATAGTCTCTCCTTTATTCTCTTGTCTCTTCTCTCGACTGAGTTACAATAGTGTTTCCTTTATTCTCTTGTCTCTTCTCTCGACTGAGTAACAATAGTCTTTCCTTTATTCTCTTGTCTCTTCTCTCGACTGAGTTACAATAGTCTTTCCTTTATTCTCTTGTCTCTTCTCTCGACTGAGTTACAATAGTCTTTCCTTTATTCTCTTGTCTCTTCTCTCGACTGAGTAACAAAGTCTTTCCTTTATTCTCTTGTCTCTTCTCTCGACTGAGTTACAATAGTCTTTCCTTTATTCTCTTGTCTCTTCTCTCGACTGAGTTACAATAGTCTTTCCTTTATTCTCTTGTCTCTTCTCTCGACTGAGTTACAATAGTCTTTCCTTTATTCTCTTGTCTCTTCTCTCGACTGAGTTACAATAGTCTTTCCTTTATTCTCTTGTCTCTTCTCTCGACTGAGTTACAATAGTCTCCTTTATTCTCTTGTCTCTTCTCTCGACTGAGTTACAATAGTCTTTCCTTTATTCTCTTGTCTCTTCTCTCGACTGAGTTACAATAGTCTTTCCTTTATTCTCTTGTCTCTTCTCTCGACTGAGTTACAATAGTCTTTCCTTTATTCTCTTGTCTCTTCTCTCGACTGAGTTACAATAGTCTTTCCTTTATTCTCTTGTCTCTTCTCTCGACTGAGTTACAATAGTCTTTCCTTTTATTCTCTTGTCTCTTCTCTCGACTGAGTTACAATAGTCTCTTCCTTTATTCTCTTGTCTCTTCTCTCGACTGAGTTACAATAGTCTTTCCTTTATTCTCTTGTCTCTTCTCTCGACTGAGTTACAATAGTCTTTCCTTTATTCTCTTGTCTCTTCTCTCGACTGAGTTACAATAGTCTTTCCTTTATTCTCTTGTCTCTTCTCTCGACTGAGTTACAATAGTCTTTCCTTTATTCTCTTGTCTCTTCTCTCGACTGAGTTACAATAGTCTCTTCCTTTATTCTCTTGTCTCTTCTCTCGACTGAGTTACAATAGTCTTTCCTTTATTCTCTTGTCTCTTCTCTCGACTGAGTTACAATAGTCTTTCCTTTATTCTCTTGTCTCTTCTCTCGACTGAGTTACAATAGTCTTTCCTTTATTCTCTTGTCTCTTCTCTCGACTGAGTTACAATAGTCTCTCCTTTATTTCTCTTGTCTCTTCTCCTCGACTGAGTACAATAGTCTTTCCTTTATTCTCTTGTCTCTTCTCTCGACTGAGTTACAATAGTCTTTCCTTTTATTCTCTTGTCTCTTCTCTCGACTGAGTTACAATAGTCTTTCCTTTATTCTCTTGTCTCTTCTCTCGAACTGAGTTACAATAGTCTTTCCTTTATTCTCTTGTCTCTTCTCTCGGACTGAGTTACAATAGTCTTTCCTTTATTCTCTTGTCTCTTCTCTCGACTGAGTTACAATAGTCTTCTCCTTATTCTCTTGTCTCTTCTCTCGACTGAGTTACAATAGTCTCTTCCTTTATTTCCTCTTGTCTCTTCTCTCGACTGAGTTACAATAGTCTTTCCTTTATTCTCTTGTCTCTGCTCTCGACTGAGTTACAATAGTCTTCCTTTATTCTCTTGTCTCTTCTCTCGACTGAGTTACAATAGTCTTTCCTTTATTCTCTTGTCTCTTCTCTCGACTGAGTTACAATAGTCTTTCCTTTATTCTCTTGTCTCTTCTCTCGACTGAGTTACAATAGTCTTTCCTTATTCTCTTGTCTCTTCTCTCGACTGAGTACAATAGTCTTTCCTTTATTCTCTTGTCTCTTCTCTCGACTGAGTTACAATAGTCTTCCTTTATTCTCTTGTCTCTTCTCTCGACTGAGTTACAATAGTCTTTCCTTTATTCTCTTGTCTCTTCTCTCGACTGAGTTACAATAGTCTTTCCTTTATTCTCTTGTCTCTTCTCTCGACTGAGTTAACAATAGTCTTTCCTTTATTCTCTTGTCTCTTCTCTCGACTGAGTTACAATAGTCTTTCCTTTATTCTCTTGTCTCTTCTCTCGACTGAGTTACAATAGTCTTTCCTTTATTCTCTTGTCTCTTCTCTCGACTGAGTTACAATAGTCTTTCCTTTATTCTCTTGTCTCTTCTCTCGACTGAGTTACAATAGTCTTTCCTTTATTCTCTTGTCTCTTCTCTCGACTGAGTTACAATAGTCTTTCCTTTATTCTCTTGTCTCTTCTCTCGACTGAGTACAATAGTCTCTCCTTTATTCTCTTGTCTCTTCCTCTCGACTGAGTTACAATAGTCTTTCCTTTATTCTCTTGTCTCTTCTCTCGACTGAGTTACAATAGTCTCTTCCTTTATTCTCTTGTCTCTTCTCTCGACTGAGTTACAATAGTCTTTCCTTTATTCTCTTGTCTCTTCTCTCGACTGAGTTACAATAGTCTTTCCTTTATTCTCTTGTCTGCTTCTCTCGACTGAGTTACAATAGTCTTTCCTTTATTCTCTTGTCTCTTCTCTCGACTGAGTTACAATAGTCTTTCCTTTATTCTCTTGTCTCTTCTCTCGACTGAGTTACAATAGTCTTTCCTTTATTCTCTTGTCTCTTCTCTCGACTGAGTTACAATAGTCTTTCCTTTATTCTCTTGTCTCTTCTCTCGACTGAGTTACAATAGTCTCTCCTTTATTCTCTTGTCTCTTCTCTCGACTGAGTTACAATAGTCTTTCCTTTATTCTCTTGTCTCTTCTCTCGACTGAGTTACAATAGTCTCTCCTTTATTCTCTTGTCTCTTCTCTCGACTGAGTTACAATAGTCTCTCCTTTATTCTCTTGTCTCTTCTCTCGACTGAGTTACAATAGTCTTTCCTTTATTCTCTTGTCTCTTCTCTCGACTGAGTTACAATAGCTCTTTCCTTTATTCTCTTGTCTCTTCTCTCGACTGAGTTACAATAGTCTCTCCTTTATTCTCTTGTCTCTTCTCTCGACTGAGTTACAATAGTCTTTCCTTTATTCTCTTGTCTCTTCTCTCGACTGAGTTACAATAGTCTTTCCTTTATTCTCTTGTCTCTTCTCTCGACTGAGTTACAATAGTCTCTCCTTTATTCTCTTGTCTCTTCTCTCGACTGAGTTACAATAGTCTTCCTTATTCTCTTGTCTCTTCTCTCGACTGAGGTACAATAGTCTCTCCTTTATTCTCTTGTCTCTTCTCTCGACTGAGTTACAATAGTCCGTTTCCTTTATTCTCTTGTCTCTTCTCTCGACTGAGTTAACAATAGTCTTTCCTTTATTCTCTTGTCTCTTCTCTCGACTGAGTTACAATAGTCTTTCCTTTATTCTCTTGTCTCTTCTCTCGACTGAGTTACAATAGTCTTTCCTTTATTCTCTTGTCTCTTCTCTCGACTGAGTTACAATAGTCTTTCCTTTATTCTCTTGTCTCTTCTCTCGACTGAGTTACAATAGTCTCTCCTTTATTTCTCTTGTCTCTTCTCTCGACTGAGTTACAATAGTCTTTCCTTTATTCTCTTGTCTCTTCTCTCGACTGAGTTACAATAGTCTTTCCTTTATTCTCTTGTCTCTTCTCTCGACCTGAGTTACAATAGTCTTTCCTTTATTCTCTTGTCTCTTCTCTCGACTGAGTTACAATAGTCTTTCCTTTATCTCTTGTCTCTTCTCTCGACTGAGTTACAATAGTCTTTCCTTTATTCTCTTGTCTCTTCTCTCGACTGAGTTACAATAGTCTTTCCTTTTTCTCTTGTCTCTTCTCTCGACTGAGTACAATAGTCTTTCCTTTATTCTCTTGTCTCTTCTCTCGACTGAGTTACAATAGTCTTTCCTTTATTCTCTTGTCTCTTCTCTCGACTGAGTTACAATAGTCTTTCCTTTATTCTCTTGTCTCTTCTCTCGACTGAGTTACAATAGTCTTCCTTTATTCTCTTGTCTCTTCTCTCGACTGAGTTACAATAGTCTTTCCTTTATTCTCTTGTCTCTTCTCTCGACTGAGTTACAATAGTCTTTCCTTTATTCTCTTGTCTCTTCTCTCGACTGAGTTACAATAGTCTTTCCTTTATTCTCTTGTCTCTTCTCTCGACTGAGTTACAATAGTCTTCCTTTATTCTCTTGTCTCTTCTCTCGACTGAGTTACAATAGTCTTTCCTTTATTCTCTTGTCTCTTCTCTCGACTGAGTTACAATAGTCTTTCCTTTATTCTCTTGTCTCTTCTCTCGACTGAGTTACAATAGTCTTTCCTTTATTCTCTTGTCTCTTCTCTCGACTGAGTTACAATAGTCTTTCCTTTATTCTCTTGTCTCTTCTCTCGACTGAGTTACAATAGTCTTTCCTTTATTCTCTTGTCTCTTCTCTCGACTGAGTTACAATAGTCTTTCCTTTATTCTCTTGTCTCTTCTCTCGACTGAGTTACAATAGTCTTTCCTTTATTCTCTTGTCTCTTCTCTCGACTGAGTTACAATAGTCTTTCCTTTATTCTCTTGTCTCTTCTCTCGACTGAGTTACAATAGTCTTTCCTTTATTCTCTTGTCTCTTCTCTCGATGAGTTACAATAGTCTTTCCTTTATTCTCTTGTCTCTTCTCTCGACTGAGTTACAATAGTCTTTCCTTTATTCTCTTGTCTCTTCTCTCGACTGAGTTACAATAGCTCTTTCCTTTATTCTCTTGTCTCTTCTCTCGACTGAGTAACAATAGTCGTTCCTTTATTCTCTTGTCTCTTCTCTCGACTGAGTTACAATAGTCTTTCCTTTATTCTCTTGTCTCTTCTCTCGACTGAGTTCAATAGTCTTTCCTTTATTCTCTTGTCTCTTCTCTCGACTGAGTTACAATAGTCTTTCCTTTATTCTCTTGTCTCTTCTCTCGACTGAGTTACAATAGTCTTTCCTTTATTCTCTTGTCTCTTCTCTCGACTGAGTTACAATAGTCTTTCCTTTATTCTCTTGTCTCTTCTCTCGACTGAGTTACAATAGTCTTTCCTTTATTCTCTTGTCTCTTCTCTCGACTGAGTTACAATAGTCTTTCCTTATTCTCTTGTCTCTTCTCTCGACTGAGTTACAATAGTCTTTCCTTTATTCTCTTGTCTCTTCTCTCGACTGAGTTACCAATAGTCTTTCCTTTATTCTCTTGTCTCTTCTCTCGACTGAGTTACAATAGTCTTTCCTTTATTTCTCTTGTCTCTTCTCTCGACTGAGTTACAATAGTCTTTCCTTTATTCTCTTGTCTCTTCTCTCGACTGAGTTACAATAGTCTCTCCTTTAATTCTCTTGTCTCTTCTCCGACTGAGTTACAATAGTCTTTCCTTTATTCTCTTGTCTCTTCTCTCGACTGAGTTACAATAGTCTTTCCTTTATTCTCTTGTCTCTTCTCTCGACTGAGTTACAATAGTCTTTCCTTTATTCTCTTGTCTCTTCTCTCGACTGAGTTACAATAGTCTTTCCTTTATTCTCTTGTCTCTTCTCTCGACTGAGTTACAATAGTCTTTCCTTTATTCTCTTGTCTCTTCTCTCGACTGAGTTACAATAGTCTTTCCTTTATTCTCTTGTCTCTTCTCTCGACTGAGTTACAATAGTCCTGTCTTTAACTAAAAGTCAAGTTCTTCTTCTGCACCCTTTGAAGTCTCCAAAACAGGCATGTGCACTGTATGTGTTTGGAGAAATGACACAACAAATGGCCCAGATTTGCACTATAGAAACGTGACATCTTGTAGTGCAGGACAAAATGCTGATTGGCCTTCCAGGTTATATAGGCTTTGTTTCGCAATATTTATTCAAAGGTCACTTCTTATTTCGAATATAACATTTCTGAGGATAAATAAGCAATCCTAATACTGCCTTCATCAAGAGCCCAATACGAACTGATGCTCCTGATAAAAGCTTTGTCTGTATTCATGTGACATTAAGGGACTATCTGTAATGAGCATTATAAAATCAATCTTCATTCTGCAGTGTTTTATTTAAAAGTGTTCCGAAAGATTAAATCAATATTATTATTTCTTCAACTAAAGTACATTTTAATAGCGTGCACTAATGTGTTCATTTCCATGCACCTGATGTTTGATACTGTTTACGTTCAATTTCAGCTGTTTTGGGCAAAAATCTTAGATTGACTAAAACATTTTTTATGATTTGCTTTGATTGAGTTTTTTGGAGAAATCATTGAAAAGGTAAAAATTGAAAAAATGCTGTATTTAAATGTTAAATGTTTGCACACAACATTATTTACTTTTGAACCGATGTTGACTTTTCTATTTTTCTTTTTCCTTGATGCCTGGGAAATATATCCAGCCTGTCGTTCAACATATAGTATGTATAAGAGTAACATGAGCAAGTTCCTCTCTCTCCTCCTTTAATAACACAATCAAATGGTCTTTCATGTTCCCATGACCTTCACTCCCAAACATCATGTTCTTATGGTTTGCATTGGATGCTTGTTTCCAGTTTGGACGTTTGAGAAAAAAGCTCCTTTAATGGCATAATGGCTGGATCTGTATACCCTGCTAAGTCAGTAGTATTTTAGTTACATTTATTTTATACATTTAAGGAAAAAGCAAACTCAATAGTGGACCAACAATGTGATGTATTCTTAAACCTCCTGTTGTCCTGAAATGAACTTGAAACCCTTTATTCTTTGGGTCCTTTGACCCCAGCATTTTGAGCCTCAAGAACATTTATCATATTCAAAATGTATGTTTCAGGTTGTTCATTGGAACACAGCATTAAGCCCCTGCCCCCCCACCCGACCCACCCGACCCGCCCGACCCACCCGACCCATTATACATCCACAATTCCTATTATGTGAAGTTCGAAACATATATGTGACCTGCTCCATCGACATCAGTCACATTGACCCGAAGACACATTTTGCGTTGTATACGCTGTTGGAAAGAGGAGATTCCTAGCTTTCTAATGATCTCAGGATTTTTGTTGTTCTACAAATATTAAGCGAAATATGTCACATTATATAATGACTGTCACCGAGTCATCACTTTGAGAAAAAGGCCTCTAAAGTTTCCTCTTCTCTGGAATCCATCGATCTGATTGGTTATTAGCAAATGAGTTCCGAGTGTGTGTGTGCGTGTGTGTGCGTGCGAGTGTGTGCGAGTGTGTGTGTGCGTGTGTGTGTGTGTGCGTGTGTGTGCGTGCGAGTGTGTGCGTGTGTGTGCGTGCGAGTGTGTGTGTGTGCGTGTGCGTGTGTGTGTGTGTGTGTTTGTGTATTTTTGCGTTTGTGTGCATTGTGTTTGTTTCCCGGGGAAACCCCTCAGGAGAAACACCGGCTGTTGTTTTGCCTGCTGTGACGTCAAGTTACTCCGTTCTCTGCTTGTAATTATGCCGAAGCTTCAAAGTTGTATTTATCTTCTGAATTTGCCGAAACAAGTTTAATATTCTGAAAGCCAAGAGTTTGTTTATTTGAAACCAGATGAAAACAAACTGTAACGGACCCTGCCGTGTTATCTATGATTACTATACGCTTACATTCATAATGTCAGCGGAGGGAGGGGGGGCGGCGCTGAGGAACAGCAGAGTGGCGAGTACGACGCTGAAGTTGGCTTCCGATTCAGAGCCTCCGATTCGGCAGTTAAGGGGAAAGTTAAGGGACATTTAATTTACAGCGCTGAGCGAACAATCCTCCGTGTGTGTACCTCTTAAATCGCTGCATAGCCGATTTATTTGGACTGGATGATCCCAGAGGGGCTAAAGATTCTTCATAACAGTTTGAGATTTGTGAAACCTTAATACTATTTGTGAAAATACAAAAAAGGAAGATGTTGCTACTTTACAAATGTTCTCTCCACAGGGGGCAGCAGAGCACCAGGTGAACCTGACATGAAGAGTTCTATATCGTATAAGGCTTTGCCCTCTAAGGCTATCGCTATTGGGTAATCAATAGTGCAGAAGCACTGACAGGCAAAACAAGTTCTTTTAAGAGCTACTTACTAAAAAAGCAAGCATTCCTGGTTCCCCTGGGCCCATCCTCCCTCTCCTCCGGACGGGGGAAACAGGGTGGGGGCCCAGTGTCAACCCGACATATGATTTACGACCGGAGCTCACGGTGTGAGTCCTGCCGGGGATTAGAGCATGCAAACGCGGCTCTCACTCCCCAGGTGTCGTGCACTCATTGTGTCCGTCTCCCTCTGGCCCACAGGCAGTGGAGAGCGGACGCTCTCGCTGCTGCGGCCGAGGATGATTGGCTGGTCCAGGAGTTTTACTCTGTGGACCAAGCCCTTGATTTATTGGATCCGAGTGGCGGGTAGCAGTCAGGCGACTCCTTCCCCTCCATTCACGGATCACCATGTGGTTCCCCCGCCCTGTCTCCCTCTCCTCCGGCGGGGGAGACGGGGCGGGGGCCCGGTGTCGGCCCGGTAGCCGAGCCTAGGTTCGGCTGCCTGGCTGATGACGGGTCAACGGGTCCCTCTATCTGCCATCACGGCTCTGCCGTCGATAGGCGGTATTCTCCAGGAACTCCCGGAGATCATCGGAAAGGCAGCCGCCTAATGTGATCTCCCCGTTCCCCCGGTTCAGGAGAGCTCTCCTCCGGATGACATAAAAAAAGCTGCATAAGCGGCTGCCTCACAGCCTGTCGGTTGTTAGGCAGCAAAGCTTACGGCTCAAACCAGCTGTCTTTAAAACCTGTCGGTTAATTAGACAGCCCGGGTTTATTTCCTATGTCACAGATGTGCCTCCACACACACCTCCGCTCATTCCTCAAGTAGGTTTGAGCGTGAACCTCAATGTCCGTTTTACGAGTTTTCTCCTAAACGGCGACATGAGGAGAGCCGCTGTGTAATACATGAGCCAGCTGTTTGTTACCTGTCGGTTAACAGACAGTGGGGCTCGCCGTTGAGCCGGCTGTAACCTGTTGGTTAGCGCGGCAGCGGGGCTCGCGGCACAAGCCAGCTGTAATTAACCAGTCGGTTATAGGCAGCACGGTTTTTCCTCTGTCCCAGATGTGCCTATACTACACACGGTCGTAATGAGCCCAGAGCTGTTATTACGCACTGTGTGAATAGCACTGCACACACCTCCGCTCATTCCTCAGCAGGTTGAGCGTGAACGCGCCTCAAGGTCCAGTTTACGAGCCTTCTCCTAAACAGAGACAGGATGAGAGCTGGTGTGAGATGCAGTGTGTGGAGGCCCCCTCGCAGCTTTTCGGTCCGGGCCCCTTTTGGGTTGCTTCACGGGCAACGGCGGCGAGGGCTCTGACGTGGCTCGTCACCATGACAACCACAGCACATCCAGAGCATGTCGCGCGCTCTCAGAGTATTACTCAGAGTGGCGACGCGCGTGTTCGATGGACAGATGGATAATAATAAGCAGCAAGGCCCACCGGGTAAGCCGGCTGCCCCTGACCTGTCAGTTATAGGCAGCATGGCTCGCTGCATAAACCGGCTGTCTTTAAAACCTATTGGTTTTTAAGCAGCTCGGACAGCTCTCCTCCGGCGCGTCACACCCCGCGGGGCGGTGACACCCCT
>JAPTMU010000085.1:324105-341605 GCA_028583405.1 Pogonophryne albipinna
CGGAAGATTAGAAATAGGTCTATAATTGGCTAAAACCTCTGGATCGAGGTTGTGCTTTTTAAGAAGCGGTTTTATCACTGCTACTTTGAATGATTGTGGAACATAGCCTGATAATAAAGACATATTCATAATATTTAATAAAGAAGTGCTAATTAATGGAAAAACTTCCTTCAACAGCTTAGTTGGAATTGGGTCTAACATACACGTTGATGGTTTAGAAGAGAGAATCATTGAATTTAATTGTTCAAGGTTAATGGCTGAAAAGCATTCTAGTTTACTATCTAGTGTAATATTAGAACTTACGTTTCCGGGAGCTGTTGATAACACTATACTGGTCAAAGGCAAGAGGTCATTCATTTTGTTTCTAAGAGTAACAATTTTATCGTTAAAAAAGCACATAAAATCATTACTACTGAGTGCTATGGGAATAGAAGGCTCAATCGAGCTGTGGCTCTCTGTCAGCCTGGCTACAGTGCTGAAAAGAAATCTTGCATTATTCTTATTCTCATCTATTAATGAAGAGTAGTAGGCTGCTCTCGCTTTACGCAGTGCTTTCTTATATTCATTGAGAGTAATATGCCAAATTAAACGAGATTCTTCAAGTTTAGTGGAACGCCATATCCTTTCAAGTTGTCTCGACTTTTGCTTTATTTTGCGGGTTTCGGCATTATGCCATGGAGCTAATCTATGTTGTTTTATTTTCTTCTTTTTCAAAGGAGCAACAGAGTCTCATTTTATTCGCAGCACATCTGTAGCACTATCAACAACATGATCAATTTGGGGTGGTGTACATTTTGTATAAGTTTCCTCCCCTACATGCAGACATGCTATCGAGTTAAATATTGGTGGAATCTCTTCCTTAAATGTGGCTATAGCACTAACAGATAGGTTTCTGCTGCAGGAGCTTTTGACTAATGCTTTGTAGTCTAGTAACAGTACTTCAAAAGTTACTAAGAAATGGTCGGATAAAGCAGGATTATGCGGTTCGTCTAATAGTTGCTCAATTTCAATACCATAAGTCAGAACAAGGTCGAGAGTGTGATTATAGCAGTGGGTTGGGTTATTTACACTCTGACAGAAACCAACAGAATCTAATATAGAGTTAAATGCAACAGTAAGGCTATTTTTATCATCGTCAACATGAATATTAAAGTCACCTACGATAATTACTTTATCTGTTTTAAGTACCAAAGTTGATAAAAACTCAGAGAATTCTGATAAGAATTCTGAATAAGGACCTGGTGCACGGTACACTGTAACAAATAAGATTGGCTGCAAAGTGTTCCAGGTCGGATGCGTAAGACTAAAAACGAGACTTTCAAAGGAGGTATAATTTAATTTTAGTTTAGTATTGATAAGTAAACTTGAGTCAAAGATTGCTGCAACTCCACCTCCTCGGCCCACGCCTCGGGCAATATGAGTATTGATATGGCTGGGTGGATTGGCCTCATTTATGCTGACATATTCTTCATGTCTCAACCAAGTTTCAGATTTATGATTGGAAAATGATGAAAGTAGGGTAGACATGTGGATATTATCCGGCTGAACAAAACGTGCATTTATCTAACAGCTACGTTTCCCACAGACCTTGTTTGGAGCTATTTTCTAAAATCCTATGGAGAAATCTCATTGCTTTTTTGTGGAGGGAAGCCATGCGCAGCTTACTTCCTGGTTTTAGGACGCGTCTCTCGTCTCCTCTTCACACACCACACTTTTCGCGGCACACGTACTTACAGCCAATCAGCTCTGAATGATGTGAGATGACGTATGATGGGGATGGCCCATGGATGTATAATAAGAACTGGATACAGCGTGGGAGGCGGGGCCTCATTCATTCCTATGAGAGTTGCTCATTAGCGCATGATGATAAAATGGCCCAACTTTTGAGAGAGCGAAACGTCACAGATTACCCAGCATGCCTGAGAAGTACCCGTATGTGCGCTCATAGCGCATGCGCAACTTTAACCAAAATGCTCGTTCACATCAAGCACGTCAATGTGCGTACACGTAACAGCACCGCACGTTCATGACAGCATGGTAATGATTTGTTATTATGATGGATTTGATATTAACGAGGCGGCAGTTAGCAGCTAGCGGCTAGCTAGTCATTATGCTAATGTAACATCAATCGTTATGTACTTACATTACGCTGTAACACGATCTAGTGATATCCAACAGAGCTTCATTTAGCATGAAAGAATGATTGCACTGTATATATATATATATATACACAGTGCAATAAGAAGCTACAGGGAACGTTATTAGCACATTTTACAACTTGAGGAACGAATGTTTTTAATAAGGGCTATACAAGTGTTCATACTGGGTAGTTTATTTAGTTTAAAAACAATTATCCAACGATTTACAGACCACTCTTTCCCCGTGTAAGTCAATGGGGAAAAGTGTTTCCGGGCCTGGCAACCAAACGGAAGTGTAGTACCGCCATTTGGTCACCACGAATATTTTCATCTGAGTCCGGCGCACTTCCTGGGGGCTGGGGATGGCAGCTCAATGCCCCTATGGTCATAATTTTTTCGCCACACACATTAAATAGCAAAATACTCTGAGCATGCGCAGTGTAGTTTTTACAGTCACCGTTCACTTAGACAGAGAGAGGGAGGGGCAGGATCGGGTTTTGTCCCACATGGCTCTAAGCAGCTCAATAGGCACACACTGTAGACACTAAGTAGAAGAACACAGACTGAAACAGCAATGAGACGAATCAGAAGATTAAACATGATCTTAAAATATATTTTATATATTTTTTAATTTATTTTTTGCATTTTGTTGTAATCATTATTGTAATACTTTCTGCAGACACTAGGTGGGGCTGTGCCCCTAATGACCAGTCGCCACTGGAGACAGGGTAATGTGAGACACGTGTCTGTGGGACAAATTAAAGTGGTAATAATAATAATGAAATGTAAATCTCTGATAGTTTACAGCTAATCTCCTGCTAACACACATGCTAACACACATCCAACATGCTGACACACATTTGGCATGCTAACACACATTCATTAGGCTAATACACATCAAACATGCTAACACACACCCAACATGCTAACACACATGCTAACACACCTCCAACATGCTAACACACATCCAACATGCTAACAAACATTCAACATGCTAACATACATGCTAACATACATCCAACATGCTAACACACATGCATCATGCTAACACACATTCATCATGCTAACACACATGCTAACACACATCCAACAAGCTAACACACATGCTAACACACATCCAACATGCTAATACACATTCATCATGCTAATACACATTCATCATGCTAACACACATGCTAACACACATCCAACATGCTAATACACATTCATCATGTTAACACACATCCCACATGCTAATACACATCCAACATGCTAACACACATGCTAATACACATCCAACATGCTAATACACATCCAACATCCCAACACACATGCTAACACACTTCCAACATGCTAACACATATCCAACATGCTAATACGCATCCAACAAGCTAAAACACATCCAACATGCTAATACACATCCAACATGTTAACACATATCCAACATGCTAATAAACCCCCAACATGCTAACACACATGCTAATACACATCCAACATGCTAACACACATGCTAATACACATCCAACATGCTAACACACATCCAACATGCTAATACACCCCCAACATGCTAACACACATGCTAATACACATCCAAAATGCTAACACACATGCTAACACACATCCAACATCCCAACACACATGCTAACACACATCCAACATGCTAACACACATCCAACTTGCTAACACACATCCAGCATCCTAACACATCCAACATGCTAACACACCTCCAACATGCTAACACACATGCTAATACACATCCAACATCCCAACACACATGCTAACACACATCCAACATGCTAACACACATCCAACATCCTAACACACATCCAACATGCTAACACACATCCAACATCCTAACACACATCCAACATGCTAACACACATCCATCATGCTAACACACATCCATCATGTTAACACACAGCCAACATGCTAATACACATCCATCATGCTAACACACATCCAACATGCTAACACACATCCAACATGCTAACACACATCCAACATGCTAATACACATCCAACATCCTAACACACATCCAACATGCTAATACACATTCATCATGCTAATACACATTCATCATGCTAACACACATGCTAACACACATCCAACATGCTAATACACATCCAACATCCTAACACACATCCAACATGCTAACACACATGCTAATACACATCCAACATGCTAACACACCTCAAACATGCTAACACACATCCAACATGCTAACACACATGCTAATACACATCAAACATCACAACATACATACTAACACACATCCAACATGCTAACACACATCCAACATGCTAACACACATCCAACATGCTAACACGCATCCAACATGCTAATACACATCCAACATGCTAACACACATCCAACATGCTAATACACATTCATCATGCTAATACACATTCATCATGCTAACACACATGCTAACACACATCCAACATGCTAATACACATTCATCATGTTAACACACATCCAACATGCTAATACACATCGAACATGCTAATACACATCCAACAAGCTAACACACATGCTAACACACATCCAACATGCTAATACACATGCTAATACACATCAAACATCACAACATACATACTAACACACATCCAACATGCTAACACACATCCAACATGCTAACACACATCCAACATGCTAACACGCATCCAACATGCTAATACACATCCAACATGCTAACACACATGCTAACACACATCCAACATGCTAATACACATTCATCATGCTAATACACATTCATCATGCTAACACACATGCTAACACACATCCAACATGCTAATACACATTCATCATGTTAACACACATCCAACATGCTAATACACATCGAACATGCTAACACACATGCTAATACACATCCAACATGCTAATACACATCCAACATCCCAACACACATGCTAACACACATCCAACATGCTAACACATATCCAACATGCTAATACGCATCCAACAAGCTAAAACACATCCAACATGCTAATACACATCCAACATGTTAACACACATCCAACATGCTAATAAACCCCCAACATGCTAACACACATCCAACATGCTAACACACATGCTAATACACATCCAACATGCTAACACACATGCTAACACACATCCAACATCCCAACACACATGCTAACACACATCCAACATGCTAACACACATTCAACTTGCTAACACACATCCAGCATCCTAACACATCCAACATGCTAACACACCTCCAACATGCTAACACACATGCTAATACACATCCAACATCCCAAACACATGCTAACACACATCCAACATGCTAACACACATCCAACATCCTAACACACATCCAACATGCTAACACACATCCAACATGCTAACACACATCCAACATCCTAACACACATCCAACATGCTAACACACATCCAACATGCTAACACACATGCTAATACACATCCAACATCCCAACACACATGCTAACACACATCCAACATGCTAACACACATCCAACATCCTAACACACATCCAACATGCTAACACACATCCAACATGCTAACACACATCCATCATGCTAACACACATCCAACATGCTAACACACATCCAACATGCTAATACACATCCAACATCCTAACACACATCCAACATGCTAACACACATCCAACATGCTAACACACATCCATCATGTTAACACACATCCAACATGCTAATACACATCCAACATGCTAATACACATCCAACATCCTAACACACATCCAACATGCTAACACACATCCAACATGCTAACACACATCCATAATGTTAACACACATCCAACATGCTAATACACATCCAACATGCTAATACACATCCAACATGCTAAAACACATCCAACATTTTAACACACATCCAACATGCTAACACACATGCTAATACACATCCAACATCCTAACACACATCAAACATGCTAACACACCTGCTAATACACATCCAACATCCTAACACACATCCAACATGCTAACACACATGCTAATACACATCCAAAATCCTAACACACATCCAACATGCTAACACACATGCTAATACACATCCAACATGCTAACACACATCCAACATGCTAATACACCCCCAACATGCTAACACACATGCTAATACACATCCAAAATGCTAACACACATGCTAACACACATCCAACATCCCAACACACATGCTAACACACATCCAACATGCTAACACACATCCAACTTGCTAACACACATCCAGCATCCTAACACATCCAACATGCTAACACACCTCCAACATGCTAACACACATGCTAATACACATCCAACATCCCAACACACATGCTAACACACATCCAACATGCTAACACACATCCAACATCCTAACACACATCCAACATGCTAACACACATCCAACATCCTAACACACATCCAACATGCTAACACACATCCATCATGCTAACACACATCCATCATGTTAACACACATCCAACATGCTAATACACATCCATCATGCTAACACACATCCAACATGCTAACACACATCCAACATGCTAACACACATCCAACATGCTAATACACATCCAACATCCTAACACACATCCAACATGCTAATACACATTCATCATGCTAATACACATTCATCATGCTAACACACATGCTAACACACATCCAACATGCTAATATACATTCATCATGTTAACACACATCCAACATGCTAACACACATGCTAATACACATCCAACATGCTAATACACATCCAACATCCCAACACACATGCTAACACACATCCAACATGCTAACACACATCCAACATCCTAACACACATCCAACATGCTAACACACATCCAACATCCTAACACACATCCAACATGCTAACACACATCCATCATGCTAACACACATCCATCATGTTAACACACATCCAACATGCTAATACACATCCAACATGCTAACACACATCCAACATGCTAACACACATCCAACATGCTAACACACATCCATAATGTTAACACACATCCAACATGCTAATACACATCCAACATGCTAATACACATCCAACAAGCTAAAACACATCCAACATGCTAACACACATCCAACATGCTAACACACATGCTAATACACATCCAACATCCTAACACACATCAAACATGCTAACACACCTGCTAATACACATTCATCATGCTAATACACATTCATCATGCTAACACACATGCTAACACACATCCAACATGCTAACACACATGCTAATACACATCCAACATCCTAACACACATCCAACATGCTAACACACATGCTAATACACATCCAACATGCTAACACACCTCAAACATGCTAACACACATCCAACATGCTAACACACATGCTAATACACATCAAACATCACAACATACATACTAACACACATCCAACATGCTAACACACATCCAACATGCTAACACACATCCAACATGCTAACACGCATCCAACATGCTAATACACATCCAACATGCTAACACACATGCTAACACACATCCAACATGCTAATACACATTCATCATGCTAATACACATTCATCATGCTAACACACATGCTAACACACATCCAACATGCTAATACACATTCATCATGTTAACACACATCCAACATGCTAATACACATCGAACATGCTAACACACATGCTAATACACATCCAACATGCTAATACACATCCAACATCCCAACACACATGCTAACACACATCCAACATGCTAACACATATCCAACATGCTAATACGCATCCAACAAGCTAAAACACATCCAACATGTTAACACACATCCAACATGCTAATAAACCCCCAACATGCTAACACACATCCAACATGCTAACACACATGCTAATACACATCCAACATGCTAACACACATCCAACATGCTAATACACCCCCAACATGCTAACACACATGCTAATACACATCCAACATGCTAACACACATGCTAACACACATCCAACATCCCAACACACATGCTAACACACATCCAACATGCTAACACACATTCAACTTGCTAACACACATCCAGCATCCTAACACATCCAACATGCTAACACACCTCCAACATGCTAACACACATGCTAATACACATCCAACATCCCAACACACATGCTAACACACATCCAACATGCTAACACACATCCAACATCCTAACACACATCCAACATGCTAACACACATCCAACATGCTAACACACATCCAACATCCTAACACACATCCAACATGCTAACACACATCCAACATGCTAACACACATCCATCATGCTAACACACATCCATCATGTTAACACACATCCAACATGCTAATACACATCCATCATGCTAACACACATCCAACATCCTAACACACATCCAACATGCTAACACACATCCAACATGCTAACACACATCCATCATGTTAACACACATCCAACATGCTAATACACATCCAACATGCTAATACACATCCAACATCCTAACACACATCCAACATGCTAACACACATCCAACATGCTAACACACATGCTAATACACATCAAACATCACAACATACATACTAACACACATCCAACATGCTAACACACATCCAACATGCTAACACACATCCAACATGCTAACACGCATCCAACATGCTAATACACATCCAACATGCTAACACACATGCTAACACACATCCAACATGCTAATACACATTCATCATGCTAATACACATTCATCATGCTAACACACATGCTAACACACATCCAACATGCTAATACACATTCATCATGTTAACACACATCCAACATGCTAATACACATCGAACATGCTAACACACATGCTAATACACATCCAACATGCTAATACACATCCAACATCCCAACACACATGCTAACACACATCCAACATGCTAACACATATCCAACATGCTAATACGCATCCAACAAGCTAAAACACATCCAACATGCTAATACACATCCAACATGTTAACACACATCCAACATGCTAATAAACCCCCAACATGCTAACACACATCCAACATGCTAACACACATGCTAATACACATCCAACATGCTAACACACATCCAACATGCTAATACACCCCCAACATGCTAACACACATGCTAATACACATCCAACATGCTAACACACATGCTAACACACATCCAACATCCCAACACACATGCTAACACACATCCAACATGCTAACACACATTCAACTTGCTAACACACATCCAGCATCCTAACACATCCAACATGCTAACACACCTCCAACATGCTAACACACATGCTAATACACATCCAACATCCCAACACACATGCTAACACACATCCAACATGCTAACACACATCCAACATCCTAACACAATCCAACATGCTAACACACATCCAACATGCTAACACACATCCAACATCCTAACACACATCCAACATGCTAACACACATCCAACATGCTAACACACATCCATCATGCTAACACACATCCATCATGTTAACACACATCCAACATGCTAATACACATCCATCATGCTAACACACATCCAACATCCTAACACACATCCAACATGCTAACACACATCCATCATGCTAACACACATCCATCATGTTAACACACATCCAACATGCTAATACACATCCATCATGCTAACACACATCCAACATCCTAACACACATCCAACATGCTAATACACATCCAACATGCTAATACACATCCAACATCCTAACACACATCCAACATGCTAACACACATCCAACATGCTAACACACATCCATAATGTTAACACACATCCAACATGCTAATACACATCCAACATGCTAATACACATCCAACATGCTAAAACACATCCAACATTTTAACACACATCCAACATGCTAACACACATGCTAATACACATCCAACATCCTAACACACATCAAACATGCTAACACACCTGCTAATACACATCCAACATCCTAACACACATCCAACATGCTAACACACATGCTAATACACATCCAAAATCCTAACACACATCCAACATGCTAACACACATGCTAATACACATCCAACATGCTAACACACCTCAAACATGCTAACACACATCCAACATGCTAACACACATGCTAATACACATCAAACATCACAACATACATGCTAACACACATCCAACATCCCAACACACATGCTAATACACATCCAACATGCTAACACACATGCTAATACACATACAACATGCTAACACACATCCAACATGCTAATACACCCCCAACATGCTAACACACATGCTAATACACATCCAACATGCTAACACACATGCTAACACACATCCAACATCCCAACACACATGCTAACACACATCCAACATGCTAACACACATTCAACTTGCTAACACACATCCAGCATCCTAACACATCCAACATGCTAACACACCAACAACATGCTAACACACATGCTAATACACATCCAACATCCCAACACACATGCTAACACACATCCAACATGCTAACACACATCCAACATCCTAACACACATCCAACATGCTAACACACATCCAACATGCTAACACACATCCATCATGCTAACACACATCTATCATGTTAACACACATCCAACATGCTAATACACATCCATCATGCTAACACACATCCAACATGCTAACACACATCCAACATGCTAACACACATCCAACATGCTAATACACATCCAACATCCTAACACACATCCAACATGCTAACACACATCCAACATGCTAACACACATCCATCATGTTAACACACATCCAACATGCTAATACACATCCAACATGCTAATACACATCCAACATCCTAACACACATCCAACATGCTAACACACATCCAACATGCTAATACACATCCAACATGCTAATACACATCCAACATGCTAAAACACATCCAACATGCTAACACACATCCAATATGCTAACACACATGCTAATACACATCCAACATCCTAACACACATCAAACATGCTAACACACCTGCTAATACACATCCAACATCCTAACACACATCCAACATGCTAACACACATGCTAATACACATCCAAAATCCTAACACACATCCAACATGCTAACACACATGCTAATACACATCCAACATGCTAACACACCTCAAACATGCTAACACACATCCAACATGCTAACACACATACTAATACACATCAAACATCACAACATACATGCTAACACACATCCAACATGCTAACACACATCCAACATGCTAATACACATCCAACATGCTAATACACATCCAACATGCTAACACACATCCAACATGCTAACACGCATCCAACATGCTAATACACATCCAACATGCTAACACACATCCTAACACACATCCAACATGCTAACACACATCCAACATGCTAACACACCTCCAACATGCTAACACACATGCTAATACACATCCAACATGCTAACACACATCCTAACACACATCCAACATGCTAACACACATCCAACATGCTAACACACCTCCAACATGCTAACACACATGCTAATACACATCAAACATCACAACATACATGCTAACACACATCCTAACACACATCCAACATGCTAACACACATCCAACATCCTAACACACATCCAACATGCTAACACACCTCCAACATGCTAACACACATCCAACATGCTAACAAACATGCTAATACACATCAAACATCACAACATACATGCTAACACACATCCAACATGCTAACACACATGCTAACACACATCCAATATGCTAACACACATGCTAATACAGATCCAACATGCTAACACACATGCTAATACACATCAAACATCACAACATACATGCTAACACACATCCAACATCCCAACACACATGCTAATACACATCCAACATGCTAACACACATGCTAATACACATCAAACATCACAACATACATGCTAACACACATCCAACATGCTAACACTCTCCAACATGCTAACACACATCCAACATGCTAATACACATCCAACATGCGAACACACATGCTAATACACATCCAACATGCTAACACACATGCTAATACACATCAAACATCACAACACACATGCTAATACACATCCAACATGCTAACACACATCCAACATGCTAACACACCTCCAACATGCTAACACACATGCTAATACACATCAAACATCACAACATACATGCTAACACACATCCTAACACACATCCAACATGCTAACACACATCCAACATCCTAACACACATCAAACATGCTAACACACCTCCAACATGCTAACACACATCCAACATGCTAACAAACATGCTAATACACATCAAACATCACAACATACATGCTAACACACATCCAACATGCTCACACACATGCTAACACACATCTAATATGAACACACATGCTAATACACATCCAACATGCTAACACACATGCTAATACACATCAAACATCACAACATACATGCTAACACACATCCAACATCCCAACACACATGCTAATACACATCCAACATGCTAACACACATGCTAATACACATCAAACATCACAACATACATGCTAACACACATCCAACATGCTAACACTCTCCAACATGCTAACACACATCCAACATGCTAATACACATCCAACATGCTAACACACATGCTAATACACATCCAACATGCTAACACACATGCTAATACACATCAAACATCACAACACACATGCTAATACGCATCTAACATGCTAACACACATGCTAATACACATCCAACATGCTAACAGGTGTATCCGTCTGTTTGTCCAATCAGAGTCCTGTTTGCCGGGCAGAGGGGCGGAGCCAAAAATCCAACAATGTTAACAGGCCAATGGAAGATGACAGAATTGACAATCAGCCAATAGGGTCACAGGGGACGGGGTCAGACATGATCTACACCATCGAGGACGTCCCACCCTGGTACCTGTGTATTCTGCTGGGATTACAGGTAACAATGGGATTATACAGCCAATGAGAGGCCAGTGAGCCGTGTGTTGGTCCAATCAGGTGAGGGTATGACTTCTGTCCGCAGCACTACCTGACGTGCTTCAGCGGCACCGTGGCTGTCCCCTTCCTATTGGCCGAGGCCATGTGTGTGGGGCGGGACCAGAACACCGTCAGCCAGCTGGTGGGAACCATCTTCACCACGGTGGGGATCACGACTCTGATCCAGACCACTGTGGGGGTCCGGTAACACCACTTCCTGTTTGGGTAACACCACTTCCTGTTGGGTCAGAGAGAACGTCTGTAGAAGAATGACCTCTGTGTGTGTGTGTGTGTGTGTGTGTGTGTGTGTGTGTGTGTGTGTGTGTGTGTGTGTGTGTGTGTGTGTGTGTGTGTGTGTGTGTGTGTGTGTGTGTGTGCGTGTGTGTGTGTAGCCTCCCTCTCTTCCAGGCCAGTGCGTTTGCCTACCTGATTCCAGCTCAGGCCATCCTAGGTCTGGAGCGCTGGAAGTGTCCCAGTGAGGGTGAGTGGGGATATGTATTATATGTTAACCTATTATATCATTTTTAGGCAGATGGCACAGGTCTCAGATATATACAAGTCAAATAATACAAAACAAATCACACATTAAAAGCCAGATTGAAGAGGTGAGATTTTTGAAGGTGGTGAGGTCAGTGCAGTCTCTGATGGGTTGTGGGAGTGATATGTAATATTACACAGTATGAACACAATATGAACACAGACCATATTACTTCCAGAACACGTCTCATTGTTTCTGACAGCAACGTTTCTGATTGGCCCGTGGGTGTAAAGCCCGCCCACATTTTAGTAATGTCGTCATGACACGTGGCTGTGGTCCTGGATCATAGGTCCTGGATGGATATCCTCGTGGATTCATCTTCCTATTATACACACATGCATTTCCAAACATTTGGACTACCTATGTTGCAAATGTATTATCTTTTCAATTTACACACGGCATCTATTGCACGTCTGTCCGTCCTGGGAGAGGGATCCCTCCTCTGTTGCTCTCCCTGAGGTTTCTCCCATGTTCCCTTTAAACTGTGGGTTTTCTCCGGAAGTGTTTCCTTGTACGATGTGAGGGTCTAAGGACAGCGGGTCTAAGGACAGAGGGTCTAAGGACAGAGGGTCTGAGGACAGAGGGTCTGAGGACAGAGGGTCTAAGGACAGAGGGTCTGAGGACAGAGGGTCTAAGGACAGAGGGTCTGAGGACAGAGGGTCTGAGGACAGAGGGTCTAAGGACAGAGGGTCTGAGGACAGAGGGTCTGAGGACAGAGGGTCTAAGGACAGAGGGTCTGAGGACAGAGGGTCTGAGGACAGAGGGTCTAAGGACAGAGGGTCTGAGGACAGAGGGTCTGAGGATAGAGGGTCTGAGGACAGAGGGTGTCGTATTGTCATACTGATATTCTGTACAAACTGTGAAGTCCACTGAGACAAATGTAACATTTGTGATATTGGGCTATAAATAAACATTGATTGATTGATTGATGCAGCAAATCTGGATCAGCTTCGTTGGTCCCCGTTTTTAGAGATGTGGGTACGGAGGAAAAGAGAGAGGGGTTTATTTCCTGACACTTTGTGAGTCTCCTGACACACCGGGGACACACCGGGGACACACCAGGGACACACCGGGGACACACCGGAGACACACCGGGGACACACCCGGGGACACATGGTGATGTAGAGAAGACATCACTTAGTGAGTCTCCTGACACACCGGGGACACATGGTGATGTAGAAAAGACATCACTTTGTGAGTCTCCTGACACACCGGGGACACACCGGGGACACACCGGAGACACACCGGGGACACACCCGGGGACACATGGTGATGTAGAAAAGACATCACTTTGTGAGTCTCCTGACACACCGGGGACACACCGGGGACACATGGTGATGTAGAGAAGACATCACTTAGTGAGTCTCCTGACACACCGGGGACACACCGGGGACACACCAGAGACACACCGGGGACACACCCGGGGACACATGGTGATGTAGAAAAGACATCACTTTGTGAGTCTCCTGAGTCCTGACACACCCGGGGACACATGGTGATGTAGAAAAGATATCACTTTGTGAGTCTCCTGACACACCGGGGACACATGGTGATGTAGAAAAGATATCACTTTGTGAGTCTCCTGACACACCGGGGACACATGGTGATGTAGAAAAGACATCACTTTGTGAGTCTCCTGAGTCCTGACACAACGGGGTCACATGGTGATGTAGAAAAGACATCACTTTGTGAGTCTCCTGACACACCGGAGACACATGGTGATGTAGAAAAGACATCACTTTGTGAGTCTCCTGAGTCCTGACACAACGGGGACACATGGTGATGTAGAAAAGATATCACTTTGTGAGTCTCCTGAGTCCTGACACACCCGGGGACACATGGTGATGTAGAAAAGACATCACTTTGTGAGTCTCCTTACACACCGGGGACACATGGTGATGTAGAAAAGACATCACTTTGTGATTCTCCTGAGTCCTGACACACCCGGGGACACATGGTGATGTAGAAAATATATCACTTTGTGAGTCTCCTGACACAACGGGGCCCAGTGTTGGGTGTAACGCGTTACAAAAGTAACGGAGTTACAGTAATATATTACTTTTCGCTGTAACGAAGTAATGTAACGCATTACTAATGAAATGTGGGTAATATATTACCCACAATGCTCAGTAACGCAGTTACAACACATTTTAACCCGAAATTAAATGGTGTTTTGTTTTTTAAGAATGTACTAACATAGCGAGACATTCCGACACCAGACAAAGTGTGCGGGTAGATTAGTAAACCTGGTGTTTACCCTTCAGGCTTCACGTCGGGATCTTCGGGGCAGTTGAATGTTATGCACCCTCTATTCAAAAAAGAGAACGGAGCGAAAAATACTAACAACAAATTGTGTCAGGTGCGCGTGACCTGCTCCGCTGCGCGTGCATCATTTCCAAAGTGCTTCCACAGCAGTGACACACATCTGTGGATAATCATTTATACGAAAATGGTTAAAGCAACCATCACTAAACGCCAGCAACACTGCATCTACTGCAGACAACAGGTCAGATGGGGACATCACGTTACCCTCCGTTGTGGACACTAGCTTACTCCCGCCTGACTCGCCACCCTCAACCCCGGAGCAGCAGTCTTCGTTGCCCGAAACTACGCAGCCCCTCTGCGGCCCGCAGGTGCCAGCCAGGATACCACGGCAAAACAGAGCCTGCCCAGGTATATCTAAACAAGTACCCGCCTGTACAGTGGGGTTCGGCGGTCATTTTGCAGCTCGTGGTATACAAATAGACAAGGGCTAGAATATTCATGTGAAAATAGATCCATATTCTGCCATGCCTGTAGAAATGTTGGGTCAAACATAATGCATACAATAGCACAGATGCCTTCACCACGAATGGCTACACAAAGATCTCATATCCCAAGCTTATCAACCAGCTGATGTTGCAGCTGAAATGTTCTCCAGGTCACAAAGTCAACCTCACAGGAAGATGTGATCCAGTTTTCAAGCACAGTAAATATTCTCTTCCCAGAGTATATGATGGGACCAAGGTGATGATGTAGTACATGGTTTTAATAATACTTTTGCTTTTCAATGTTTGCCATTTCAAACCATGAGCTGGTTCAAATCATATTTGCCTTGATTTACAATATGTTCTCATTTGTTTTATCAGTACAGCTTTGAAGCTGTTGTGCTTTTCTTTGCCACAGTCCACTTTGGACTATATGAGATATTTCAGGATTGCATTTTTAACTCAATTGAAATGTTCTCACTTGCTTGGTTTCAAAACATAACAAATGCCATAATCTGTTCATTGGGACCATCAATGCTATTTTTCATTGCTGTTGCCGGCCACTATTGCTCATGTAAACCTACTGCTGCTGCGCCCCCTGTAACCCCAGAGGCGCCCCCTGTAACCTCAGAGGCACCCCCTGTAACCTCAGAGGCACCCCCTGTAATCTCAGAGGCACCCCCTGTAACCTCAGAGGCACCCCCTGTAACCTCAGAGGCACCCCCTGTAACCTCAGAGACACCCCCTGTAACCTCAGAGGCACCCCCTGTAACCTCAGAGGCACCCCCTGTAACCTCAGAGGCACCCCCTGTAATCTCAGAGGCACCCCCTGTAACCCCAGAGGCGCCCCCTGTAACCTCAGAGGCACCCCCTGTAACCTCAGAGGCACCCCCTGTAACCTCAGAGGCACCTTGAGTCATTTTGTTCTGGAGCCGGGCCTGTACACGGCCATATACTAAACACACTACAGAGCCCATTCCGTGTCCTGTTAGTGTTCACTTCCTGTCTGCCTTCTTCTGGTGATTTATCTGACGTCCAGCGCTCCGTCTTTTAACCTCTTTTCCTTTCTCTTTCTTTTCTTAGCAACCTTCATTATAGTCCTTGACAGTGGTCTGTACTGCTGTATTAACAACGTGTCACATGTTAAGAATTCACAATCAGAATCGAGTATTCAACTAAGCCGTGTAATACAAGTTGTTAGTAGCCTTAAGGGCCTACACAGTTGTTATGC
>JAPTMU010000085.1:346605-359773 GCA_028583405.1 Pogonophryne albipinna
TCTCTGTCTCTAACCACCTGTCTGTCTCTCTAACCACCTGTGTGTCTCTAACCGCCTGTGTGTCTCTAACCACCTGTCTGTGTCTCCAACCACATGTCTGTCTCTCTAACCACCTGTCTGTCTCTCTAACCATCTGTATGTGTCTCTAACCACCTGTCTGTCTCTCAAACCACCTGTCTGTCTCTCTAGCCACCTGTCTGTGTCTCTAACCATCTGTCTGTCTCTCTAACCACCTGTCTGTGTCTCTAACCATATGTCTGTCTCTCTAACCACCTGTCTGTGTCTCTAACCATATGTCTGTCTCTCTAACCGCCTGTCTGTGTACCTAGCCACCTGTGTGTCTCTCTAACTACCTGTCTGTCTCTCTAACAACCTGTCTGTGTCTCTAGCCACCTGTGTGTCTCTCTAGCCACCTGTCTGTCTCTCTAACCACCTGTCTGTGTCTCTAACCACCTGTCTGTCTCTCTAACCACCTGTGTGTCTCTCTAGCCACCTGTCTGTGTCTCTAACCACCTGTCTGTCTCTCTAACCACCTGTGTGTCTCTCTAACCGCCTGTCTGTGTCTCTAACCACCTGTCTGTCTCTCTAACCATATGTCTGTCTCTCTAACCACCTGTGTGTGTCTCCAACCATATGTCTGTCTCTCTAGCCACCTGTCTGTGTCTCTAACCACCTGTCTTTCTCTCTAACCACCTGTCTGTCTCTCTTACCACCTGTGTGTCTCTCTAACCACCTGTCCGTCTATCCAACCACCTGTTTGTCTCTCTTACCACCTGTCTGTCTCTCTAACCACCTGTCTGTGTCTCTAACCACCTGCCTGTCTCTCTTACCACCTGTCTGTCTCTCTAACCACCTGTCTGTGTCTCTAACCACCTGTCTGTGTCTCTCACCACCTGTCTGTCTCTCTAACCATCTGTCTGTCTCTCTAACCACCTGTGTGTCTCTAACCACCTGTCTGTGTCTCTAACCACCTTTTCTGTGTCTCTAACCATCTGTCTGTCTCTCTAACCACCTGTGTCTCTCTAACCACCTGTGTGTCTCTAACCACCTGTGTGTGTCTCTAACCACCTGTCTGTCTCTCTAACCACCTGTCTGTCTCTCTAGCCACCTGTGTGTCTCTAACCACCTGTCTGTCTCTCTAACCACCTGTCTGTGTCTCTAACCACCTGTCTGTCTCTCTAACCACCTTTCTGTCTCTCTAGCCACCTGTGTGTCTCTAACCACCTGTCTGTGTCTCTAACCACCTGTCTGTGTCTCTAACCATATGTCTGTCTCTCTAACCACCGGTCTGTCTCTCTAACCAACTGTCTGTCTCTCTAGCCACCTGTGTGTCTCTCTAACCACCTGTCTGTGTCTCTAACCATATGTCTGTCTCTCTAACCACCTGTCTGTGTCTCTAACCATATGTCTGTCTCTCTAACCACCTGTCTGTCTCTCTAACCACCTGTCTGTCTCTCTAGCCACCTGTGTGTCTCTCTAACCACCTGTCTGTGTCTCTAACCATATATCTGTCTCTCTAACCACCTGTCTGTGTCTCTAACCATATGTCTGTCTCTAGCCACCTGTGTGTCTCTCTAGCCACCTGTGTGTCTCTCTAACCACCTGTCTGTGTCTCTAACCATATGTCTGTCTCTCTAACCACCTGTCTGTGTCTCTAACCACCTGTCTGTCTCTCTAACCACCTGTCTGTCTCTCTTACCACCTGTGTGTCTCTCTAACAACCTGTCCGTCTATCCAACCACCTGTTTGTGTCTCTAACCACTTGTCTGTCTCTCTTACCGCCTGTCTGTCTCTCTAACCACCTGTCTGTCTCTCTAACCACCTGTATGTGTCTTTAACAACCTGTTTGTGTCTCTAACCACCTGTCTGTCTCTCTAACCACCTGTCTGTGTCTCTAACCATATGTCTGTCTCTCTAACCACCTGTCTGTGTCTCTAACCACCTGTCTGTCTCTCTTACCACCTGTGTGTCTCTCTAACCACCTGTCCGTCTATCCAACCACCTGTCTGTCTCTCTAACCACCTGTCTGTCTCTCTTACCGCCTGTCTGTCTCTCTTACCACCTGTGTGTCTCTCTAACCACCTGTCCGTCTATCCAACCACCTGTCTGTCTCTCTAACCACCTGTCTGTCTCTCTTACCGCCTGTCTGTCTCTCTAACCACCTGTCTGTCTCTCTAACCACCTGTCTGTGTCTCTAACCACCTGTCTATGTCTCTAACCATCTGTCTGTCTCTCTAACCACCTGTCTGTCTCTCTAAACATCTGTCTGTCTCTCTAACCACCTGTCTCTGTCTCTAACCACCTGTCTGTCTCTCTAACCACCTGTGTGTCTCTAACCGCCTGTGTGTCTCTAACCACCTGTCTGTGTCTCCAACCACATGTCTGTCTCTCTAACCACCTGTCTGTCTCTCTAACCATCTGTATGTGTCTCTAACCACCTGTCTGTCTCTCAAACCACCTGTCTGTCTCTCTAGCCACCTGTCTGTGACTCTAACCATCTGTCTGTCTCTCTAACCACCTGTCTGTGTCTCTAACCATATGTCTGTCTCTCTAACCACCTGTCTGTGTCTCTAACCATATGTCTGTCTCTCTAACCGCCTGTCTGTGTACCTAGCCACCTGTGTGTCTCTCTAACCACCTGTCTGTCTCTCTAACAACCTGTCTGTGTCTCTAGCCACCTGTGTGTCTCTCTAGCCACCTGTCTGTCTCTCTAACCACCTGTCTGTGTCTCTAACCACCTGTCTGTCTCTCTAACCACCTGTGTGTCTCTCTAGCCACCTGTCTGTGTCTCTAACCACCTGTCTGTCTCTCTAACCACCTGTGTGTCTCTCTAACCGCCTGTCTGTGTCTCTAACCACCTGTCTGTCTCTCTAACCATATGTCTGTCTCTCTAACCACCTGTGTGTGTCTCCAACCATATGTCTGTCTCTCTAGCCACCTGTCTGTGTCTCTAACCACCTGTCTTTCTCTCTAACCACCTGTCTGTCTCTCTTACCACCTGTGTGTCTCTCTAACCACCTGTCCGTCTATCCAACCACCTGTTTGTCTCTCTTACCACCTGTCTGTCTCTCTAACCACCTGTCTGTGTCTCTAACCACCTGCCTGTCTCTCTTACCACCTGTCTGTCTCTCTAACCACCTGTCTGTGTCTCTAACCACCTGTCTGTCTCTATAACCACCTGTCTGTCTCTCTTACCACCTGTGTGTCTCTCTAACCACCTGTCCGTCTATCCAACCACCTGTTTGTCTCTCTTACCACCTGTCTGTCTCTCTAACCACCTGTCTGTGTCTCTAACCACCTGCCTGTCTTTCTTACCACCTGTCTGTCTCTCTAACCACCTGTCTGTCTCTCTAGCCACCTGTGTGTCTCTCTAACCACCTGTCTGTGTCTCTAACCATATATCTGTCTCTCTAACCACCTGTCTGTGTCTCTAACCAT
The DNA here is from genome assembly GCA_028583405.1 of Pogonophryne albipinna. Classification (NCBI taxonomy): domain Eukaryota; kingdom Metazoa; phylum Chordata; class Actinopteri; order Perciformes; family Artedidraconidae; genus Pogonophryne; species Pogonophryne albipinna. Next base: position 350,044 of record JAPTMU010000085.1, read on the forward strand.
ATGTCTGTCTCTAGCCACCTGTGTGTCTCTCTAGCCACCTGTGTGTCTCTCTAACCACCTGTCTGTGTCTCTAACCATATGTCTGTCTCTCTAACCACCTGTCTGTGTCTCTAACCACCTGTCTGTCTCTCTAACCACCTGTCTGTCTCTCTTACCACCTGTGTGTCTCTCTAACAACCTGTCCGTCTATCCAACCACCTGTTTGTGTCTCTAACCACTTGTCTGTCTCTCTTACCGCCTGTCTGTCTCTCTAACCACCTGTCTGTCTCTCTAACCACCTGTATGTGTCTTTAACAACCTGTTTGTGTCTCTAACCACCTGTCTGTCTCTCTAACCACCTGTCTGTGTCTCTAACCATATGTCTGTCTCTCTAACCACCTGTCTGTGTCTCTAACCACCTGTCTGTCTCTCTTACCACCTGTGTGTCTCTCTAACCACCTGTCCGTCTATCCAACCACCTGTCTGTCTCTCTAACCACCTGTCTGTCTCTCTTACCGCCTGTCTGTCTCTCTTACCACCTGTGTGTCTCTCTAACCACCTGTCCGTCTATCCAACCACCTGTCTGTCTCTCTAACCACCTGTCTGTCTCTCTTACCGCCTGTCTGTCTCTCTAACCACCTGTCTGTCTCTCTAACCACCTGTCTGTGTCTCTAACCACCTGTCTATGTCTCTAACCATCTGTCTGTCTCTCTAACCACCTGTCTGTCTCTCTAAACATCTGTCTGTCTCTCTAACCACCTGTCTCTGTCTCTAACCACCTGTCTGTCTCTCTAACCACCTGTGTGTCTCTAACCGCCTGTGTGTCTCTAACCACCTGTCTGTGTCTCCAACCACATGTCTGTCTCTCTAACCACCTGTCTGTCTCTCTAACCATCTGTATGTGTCTCTAACCACCTGTCTGTCTCTCAAACCACCTGTCTGTCTCTCTAGCCACCTGTCTGTGACTCTAACCATCTGTCTGTCTCTCTAACCACCTGTCTGTGTCTCTAACCATATGTCTGTCTCTCTAACCACCTGTCTGTGTCTCTAACCATATGTCTGTCTCTCTAACCGCCTGTCTGTGTACCTAGCCACCTGTGTGTCTCTCTAACCACCTGTCTGTCTCTCTAACAACCTGTCTGTGTCTCTAGCCACCTGTGTGTCTCTCTAGCCACCTGTCTGTCTCTCTAACCACCTGTCTGTGTCTCTAACCACCTGTCTGTCTCTCTAACCACCTGTGTGTCTCTCTAGCCACCTGTCTGTGTCTCTAACCACCTGTCTGTCTCTCTAACCACCTGTGTGTCTCTCTAACCGCCTGTCTGTGTCTCTAACCACCTGTCTGTCTCTCTAACCATATGTCTGTCTCTCTAACCACCTGTGTGTGTCTCCAACCATATGTCTGTCTCTCTAGCCACCTGTCTGTGTCTCTAACCACCTGTCTTTCTCTCTAACCACCTGTCTGTCTCTCTTACCACCTGTGTGTCTCTCTAACCACCTGTCCGTCTATCCAACCACCTGTTTGTCTCTCTTACCACCTGTCTGTCTCTCTAACCACCTGTCTGTGTCTCTAACCACCTGCCTGTCTCTCTTACCACCTGTCTGTCTCTCTAACCACCTGTCTGTGTCTCTAACCACCTGTCTGTCTCTATAACCACCTGTCTGTCTCTCTTACCACCTGTGTGTCTCTCTAACCACCTGTCCGTCTATCCAACCACCTGTTTGTCTCTCTTACCACCTGTCTGTCTCTCTAACCACCTGTCTGTGTCTCTAACCACCTGCCTGTCTTTCTTACCACCTGTCTGTCTCTCTAACCACCTGTCTGTGTCTCTAACCACCTGTCTGTCTCTCTAACCACCTGTCTGTCTCTCTTACCACCTGTGTGTATCTCTAACCACCTGTCCGTCTATCCAACCACCTGTTTGTCTCTCTAACCACCTGTCTGTCTCTCAAACCACCTGTCTGTCTCTCTAGCCACCTGTCTGTGACTCTAACCATCTGTCTGTCTCTCTAACCACCTGTCTGTGTCTCTAACCATATGTCTGTCTCTCTAACCACCTGTCTGTGTCTCTAACCATATGTCTGTCTCTCTAGCCACCTGTGTGTCTCTAACCACCTGTCTGTCTCTCTAACAACCTGTCTGTGTCTCTAGCCACCTGTGTGTCTCTCTAGCCACCTGTCTGTCTCTCTAACCACCTGTCTGTGTCTCTAACCACCTGTCTGTCTCTCTAACCACCTGTGTGTCTCTCTAGCCACCTGTCTGTGTCTCTAACCACCTGTCTGTCTCTCTAACCACCTGTGTGTCTCTCTAACCGCCTGTCTGTGTCTCTAACCACCTGTCTGTCTCTCTAACCATATGTCTGTCTCTCTAACCACCTGTGTGTGTCTCCAACCATATGTCTGTCTCTCTAGCCACCTGTCTGTGTCTCTAACCACCTGTCTTTCTCTCTAACCACCTGTCTGTCTCTCTTACCACCTGTGTGTCTCTCTAACCACCTGTCCGTCTATCCAACCACCTGTTTGTCTCTCTTACCACCTGTCTGTCTCTCTAACCACCTGTCTGTGTCTCTAACCACCTGCCTGTCTCTCTTACCACCTGTCTGTCTCTCTAACCACCTGTCTGTGTCTCTAACCACCTGTCTGTCTCTCTAACCACCTGTCTGTCTCTCTTACCACCTGTGTGTCTCTCTAACCACCTGTCCGTCTATCCAACCACCTGTTTGTCTCTCTTACCACCTGTCTGTCTCTCTAACCACCTGTCTGTGTCTCTAACCACCTGCCTGTCTTTCTTACCACCTGTCTGTCTCTCTAACCACCTGTCTGTGTCTCTAACCACCTGTCTGTCTCTCTAACCACCTGTCTGTCTCTCTTACCACCTGTGTGTATCTCTAACCACCTGTCCGTCTATCCAACCACCTGTTTGTGTCTCTAACCACCTGTCTGTCTCTCTAACCACCTGTCTGTCTCACTAACCGCCTGTTTGTCTGCAGGTGTATTCTGCTGATCGTGCTGTTTTGTCAGTACCTGAGGACGACATCACTTCCTCTTCCTGTTTGGAGCAGGAAGACGGGTCTGAGCTCCACCAGAGTCCAGGTGTTCAGGATGTTCCCTGTGAGTGACCCTAACCCTTTATTATTATTATTACTATGATACACACACAGCCCAGTCACACAGGTGTGTGTGTGTGTGTGTGTGTGTGTGTGTGTGTGTGTGTGTGTGTGTGTGTGTGTGTGTGTGTGTGTGTGTGTGTGTGTGTGTGTGTGTGTGTGTGTGTGTGTGTGTGTGTACTGTAGTAATGCAGGTGTGTGTATACTGTGGTAATGCAGGTGTGTGTATACTGTAGTAATGCAGGTGTGTGTATACTGTAGAAGTGCAGGTGTGTGTATACTGTAGTAATGCAGGTGTGTGTATACTGTAGTAGTGCAGGTGTGTGTATAGTGTAGTAATGCAGGTGTGTGTATACTGTAGTAATGCAGGTGTGTGTATACTATAGTAATGCAGGTGTGTGTATACTGTAGTAATGCAGGTGTGTGTATACTATAGTAATGCAGGTGTGTGTATAATGTGGTAATGCAGGTGTGTGTGTGTGTGTATACTGTAGTAATGCAGGTATGTGTATACTGTGGTAATGCAGGTATGTGCATACTGTGGTAATGCAGGTGTGTGTATACTGTGGTAATGCAGGTGTGTGTATACTATAGTAATGCAGGTGTGTGTATAATGTGGTAATGCAGGTGTGTGTGTGTGTGTGTGTGTGTGTGTATACTGTAGTAATGCAGGTGTGTGTATACTGTGGTAATGCAGGTGTGTGTATACTATAGTAATGCAGGTGTGTGTATAATGTGGTAATGCAGGTGTGTGTGTGTGTGTATACTGTAGTAATGCAGGTGTGTGTATACTGTAGTAATGCAGGTGTGTGTGTGTGTGTGTGTGTGTGTGTGTGTGTGTGTGTATACTGTGGTTATGCAGGTGTGTGTATACTGTAGTAATGCAGGTGTGTGTATACTGTGGTAATGCAGGTGTGTGTATACTGTAGTAATGCAGGTGTGTGTATACTGTAGTAATGCAGGTGTGTGTATACTGTAGTAATGCAGGTGTGTGTATACTGTAGTAATGCAGGTGTGTGTGTATACTGTGGTAATGCAGGTGTGTGTATACTGTAGTAATGCAGGTGTGTGTATACTGTAGTAATGCAGGTTTGTGTGTATACTGTGGTAATGCAGGTGTGTGTATACTGTAGTAATGCAGGTGTGTGTATACTTTGGTAATGCAGCTGTGTGTATACTGTGGTAATGCAGGTGTGTGTATACTGTGGTAATGCAGGTGTGTGTATACTGTAGTAATGCAGGTGTGTGTATACTGTAGTAATGCAGGTGTGTGTATACTGTAGTAATGTAGGTGTGTGTATACTGTAGTAATGCAGGTGTGTGTATACTGTAGTAATGCAGGTGTGTGTATACTGTAGTAGTGCAGGTGTGTGTATACTATAGTAATGCAGGTGTGTGTATACTGTGGTAATGCAGGTATGTGTATACTATAGTAATGCAGGTGTGTGTATACTGTGGTAATGCAGGTGTGTGTGTATACTATAGTAATGCAGGTGTGTGTATACTGTAGTAATGCAGGTGTGTGTATACTGTGGTAATGCAGGTGTGTATGTATACTATAGTAATGCAGGTGTGTGTATACGGTAGTAATGCAGGTGTGTGTATACTGTGGTAATGCAGCTGTGTGTATACTGTAGTAATGCAGGTGTGTGTATACTGTAGTAATGCAGGTGTGTGTATACTGTAGTAATGCAGGTGTGTGTATACTATAGTAATGCAGGTGTGTGTATACTGTGGTAATGCAGCTGTGTGTGGATACTGTAGTAATGCAGGTGTGTGTATACTGTAGTAATGCAGGTGTGTGTATACTGTGGTAATGCAGGTGTGTGTATACTGTGGTAATGCAGGTGTGTGTATACTGTGGTAATGGAGGTGTGTGTATACCGTAGTAATGCAGGTGTGTGTATACTGTAGTAATGCAGCTGTGTGTGTATACTGTAGTAATGCAGGTGTGTGTATACTGTAGTAATGCAGGTGTGTGTATACTGTAGTAATGCAGGTATGTATATACTGTGGTAATGCAGGTGTGTGTATACTGTAGTAATGCAGGTGTGTGTATACTGTAGTAATGCAGGTGTGTGTATACTGTGGTAATGCAGGTGTGTGTATACTGTGGTAATGCAGGTGTGTGTATACTGTAGTAATGCAGGTGTGTGTATACACTATAGTAATGCAGGTGTGTGTATACGGTAGTAATGCAGGTGTGTGTATACTGTAGTAATGCAGCTGTGTGTATACTGTAGTAATGCAGCTGTGTGTGTATACTGTAGTAATGCAGGTGTGTGTATACTGTGGAAGTGCAGGTGTGTGTATACTGTAGTAATGCAGGTGTGTGTATACTGTAGTAATGCGGGTGTGTGTCTTCAGATCATCCTCGCCATTATGATCGTTTGGCTCGTCTGTTACATCCTGACTCTCACCGAAATGTTGCCTAGCGACCCTGAACGCTACGGACACAAGGCTCGCACCGACGCACGGGGGGAAATCATGGCGTCCTCGCCGTGGTTCAGAGTCCCTTATCCCTGTAAGCCAATCTCAGCCCTACACACCAACCAATCAGAGCCCTTATCCCTGTAAGCCAATCACAGCCCTCCACACCAACCAATGAGAGCCCCTTATCCCAGAAAGCCTAACAATATCAACCAGAGATGCTGACCTGAAATCATCCAATCACAGCAGCTCACCTGTGTCCTGTGTGTCTGATAGGTCAGTGGGGGTTGCCAGTGGTAACGGTTGCCGGGGTGCTGGGCATGCTCAGTGCCACCATGGCAGGAATCGTGGAGTCCATCGGGGATTATTACGCCTGCGCCCGCCTGTCTGGAGCCACGCCCCCTCCAGTGCACGCCATCAACAGGTGAGACAGCAGGTAAACAGGAAGTAATGCAGGCTCCGCCCCTTCCAGTGCACGCCATCAACAGGTGAGAGAGCAGGTAGACAGGAAGTGATGCAGGCTCTGCTTCCTCCAATGCAGTCCATCAACAGGTGAGACAGCAGGTAAACAGGAAGTGATGCAAGCTCCGCCTCCTCCAGTGCACGCCATCAACAGGTGAGACAGCAGGTAGACAGGAAGTGATGCAGGCTCCGCCCCCTCCAGTGCACGCCATCAACAGGTGAGACAGCAGGTAGACAGGAAGTGATGCAGACTCCGCCTCCTCCAATACACGCCATCAACAGGTGAGACAGCAGGTAAACAGGAAGTGATGCAGGCTCCGCCCCCACCAGGAGTTTGACCTTTAGTTTTCCAGAGGGATCTTTTTTCTTTCTTTTTTTCACTTTCTTTTCCTTTTTCTTAAACAACACAAACAGCCTCAAAGACAAACAAAATACAAGTGTGCAGGTTTGTATCCCCCCCCCCCACAGAATAACACAAGATTAATATTACAAAAACATTTAAAATGATAGACAAACAAATAATGAACAAATGAATGAAATCACAGCACAAAAAAAACTAAAAACAACAACAAAAACTAAAAAGGTGGAGCTAAATGTTCGTCATGGTTTCCAGGGGGATCTTCACTGAAGGCGTGTGCTGCGTCATCGCCGGCCTGCTGGGGACAGGAAACGGCTCCACCTCCTCCAGCCCAAATATAGGCGTGCTGGGAATCACCAAGGTAACGGAATCAGAAATGTACATTTGTTATAGCAGAAAGAGCCAAAGACAGTTTCATGTTAACTAAGAAGCAGGCTTACACAAAAATGTAAAATTAAACAATTGTAAAAAACTACACAATTTACAAAAAACACATCCTGTAACAGTTCTGAGATTTAGCAGCCAGGTATATATAGCACCGTTAATAACGGCATATATATATTGCACATAGTTGGTATACATTTTATTATTCATATGAATTGTATTTGTATTGATTGTATAGTGTTACCTGTGCAGGTGGGCAGCCGGCGGGTGGTGCAGTACGGAGCCTTCATCATGCTGCTGCTGGGCTCCGTGGGGAAGTTCACCGCTCTGTTCGCGTCGCTGCCGGACCCCATCCTGGGGGGCATGTTCTGCACCCTGTTCGGTGAGAGGCACCTGTCCAGGTGTTAGTGAGGGTCACCTGTCCAGGTGTTAGTGAGGGTCACCTGTCCAGGTGTTACTGAGGGTCACCTGTCCAGGTGTCAGTGAGGGTCACCTGTCCAGGTGTTCAGTGAGGGTCACCTGTCCAGGTGTCAGTGAGGGTCACCTGTCCAGGTGTTAGTGAGGGTCACCTGTCCAGGTGTCACTGAGGGTCACCTGTCCAGGTGTCAGTGAGGGTCACCTGTCCAGGTGTTAGTGAGGGTCACCTGTCCAGGTGTTAGTGAGGGTCACCTGTCCAGGTGTCAGTGAGGGTCACCTGTCCAGGTGTTAGTGAGGGGCACCTGTCCAGGTGTTACTGAGGGTCACCTGTCCAGGTGTCAGTGAGGGTCACCTGTCCAGGTGTCAGTGAGGGTCACCTGTCCAGGTGTTAGTGAGGGGCACCTGTCCAGGTGTCAGTGAGGGTCACCTGTCCAGGTGTTAGTGAGGGTCACCTGTCCAGGTGTCAGTGAGGGTCACCTGTCCAGGTGTTAGTGAGGGTCACCTGTCCAGGTGTCAGTGAGGGTCACCTGTCCAGGTGTTACTGAGGGTCACCTGTCCAGGTGTCAGTGAGGGTCACCTGTCCAGGTGTCAGTGAGGGTCACCTGTCCAGGTGTTACTGAGGGTCACCTGTCCAGGTGTCAGTGAGGGTCACCTGTCCAGGTGTCAGTGAGGGTCACCTGTCCAGGTGTTAGTGAGGGGCACCTGTCCAGGTGTCAGTGAGGGTCACCTGTCCAGGTGTTACTGAGGGTCACCTGTCCAGGTGTCAGTGAGGGGCACCTGTCCAGGTGTTACTGAGGGTCATCTGTCCAGGTGTCAGTGAGGGTCACCTGTCCAGGTGTCAGTGAGGGTCACCTGTCCAGGTGTTAGTGAGGGTCACCTGTCCAGGTGTTAGTGATGTCATCACGATCCAGGTGTTAGTGGTGTCATCATGATCCAGGTGTTAGTGATGTCATCATCATCCAGGTGTTGGTGATGTCATCATGATCCAGGTGTTAGTGATGTCATCATGATCCAGGTGTTAGTGGTGGTCACCTGTCCAGGTGTTAGTGAGGTCATCATGATCCAGGTGTTAGTGATGTCATCATGATCCAGGTGTTAGTGATTTCATCATTGTGTCTCCTCAGGTATGATCACAGCTGTCGGGCTCTCTAACCTGCAGCTGGTGGATTTGAACTCGTCCAGAAATCTTTTTGTTCTCGGGTTCTCGATGTTCTTCGGTCTGACTCTGCCAGCGTACCTAGACACACACCCCTCCTCCATCCACACAGGTGAGGGTGTGTGTGTGTGTCTGTGTGTTAGAGACCTATAGACAATATTATTGATATTTAAACATATATAATACCAACTCCACCTTTGTGTGTGTGTGTGTGTGTGTGTGTGTGTGTGTGTGTGTGTGTGTGTGTGTGTGTGTGTGTGTGTGTGTGTGTGTGTGTGTGTGCGTGTGTGTGTGTGTGTGTGTGTTCAGGGGTTGCAGAGCTGGATCAGATCCTGACGGTTCTCTTATCCACAGAGATGTTCGTCGGAGGTTTTCTGGCTTTTTGTCTCGACAACACAATACCAGGTAACACACACCCACACCCACACCCACACACCTCACACCCACACACACACACACACACACACACTGACTTGTGTTTTCTTCTTCGTTGGTATAGGGTCCCGGGAGGAGCGAGGCTTGGTTCAAGGCCGATGCTCTTCCTCCTCCTCCTCCTCCTCCTATGACCTTCCTCTGATGATGGACGCCATCAGAAGGTCCCGCCTCCTCCGCTGGCTTCCCATCAGCCCGTCCTTCAGGGGGTTCAGAGCCGCCAGCGCCAACCAATCAGAAGGGGAGGAGGGGCAGGAACAGGGAAAGAGGGGGGGGGGGAGAGAGGGGGGGGAGGGGGAGAGATGAACCCTCCTGGTCCTGAGCAGGAGTCCAACCTCTGAGGCTCTGTTACATGAAGGCTCAGATTAACCCTGTTTAATGTTGAAATGTTTTAATGTTGAAATGTTTTAATGTTGAAATGTTTTACTGTCGAAATGTTTTAACCTGTTAAACCCTGAGCCTGTTTTTCAGGTCTCAGGCTCGAAAATGACATTCCCTGAATAAAGGACCATATCTTCTAAAAGGGTTAAATTAATAATCTTGTTTCTCAAAGTAATGATAAACCTGTGAGTTGGATGTAAAAAAGTCAGAATCAATATAGATGTTTTTTATTTTAAAGAACATTCAGATTGAACAGTAAAAAACTGTAAATGATAGTGTCCGTCCAAAGATAATGTTTTACTTATAGTGAAAACTAACCTTGGATGATGGGCTAGTAGACTAAAAGCTTTAGGAATCCAAAGTACAACATGTCATAAGTACCCTGTATCAAGATTGATGCAAAACAAGTGATATTTGACATTTTAAGACAGATTTAGCAAAAGAAACCTCTTCTGGGGTCATTTGGGTGGATTTTCCATATCTCTGGCCCCCCTTCTTCGATTTTGACATGTGACATCTCTTTCTGACCGTTAGAGCCCATAGAATCGAAGGGAAATCGTCCCGCACACACTCATGTTAAAAGAAAGGTGGTCTCTTTGCGCTTTCAATCTTGCCACAGAGCGTAGG
>JAPTMU010000085.1:360773-365773 GCA_028583405.1 Pogonophryne albipinna
CTTAGATGGAGCTAACTATGCTAACAGGCTAACACCCACTCATTGTAGTGGGTCGTAGATGGAGCTAACTATGCTACATCTACTCGTTGTAGTGGTTCTTAGATGGAGCTAATTATGCTAAGAAGCTAACTATGCTACATCTACTCGTTGTAGTGGTTCTTAGAGGGAGCTAATTATGCTAAGAAGCTAACTATGCTACATCTACTCGTTGTAGTGGTTCTTAGATGGAGCTAACTATGCTAACAGGCTAACACCCACTCATTGTAGTGGGTCGTAGATGGAGCTAACTATGCTACATCTACTCGTTGTAGTGGTTCTTAGATGGAGCTAACTATGCTACATGTATCCATTGCAGTGGGTCGTTGATGAAACTAACAAGCTAACTATGCTACATCCACTCTTTGCAGTGGGCCGTAGATGAAGCTAACTATGCTAACATGCTAAGTGTATCCATTGCAGGTGAAGCTTCAGAATCAGAATCCCTTTATTCGTCCCAAAAAGGGGAAACTAACGTTGTTACAGCAGAGTATAGATAGGGACGAAGAACATTATCGTATAAACATAGTATTTAAAATACATACATATTACAATTTACACAAGTACACTTTCAAGTATAGGTAGCTCCAGTGACTCCAGGTGCTACACATGACACACAGGAGGCTGTTTAGCTCTTATTCTCTGTCATATTGTGACTTCAATGTGATTAATGGAGAAGACTGTCTGTATCTCATAACGGTTACTAAACAGGCGATCCAGTCCCTCTTGAATCCGTTGTATCCATTGCAGTTGGTCGTAGGTGAAGCTAACTATGCTACATGTAGATAGGTAGGTACACATATATGTATATATATGTGTGTGTAGGTAGGTAGATGGGTACTTTATTGATCCCACATTGGGAAATGATGTTGTTACAGCCGCACTGTGTTCAGACATTCATATAATTAAAAGGAGGAGTACAGTATAAACATAATATGAATACACAATATAAAGTATTCTAGGCTGAACAGGATGCACAGGTGAAGCTTCAGGCTGAACAGGATGCACAGGTGAAGCTTCAGGCTGAACAGGATGCACAGGTGAAGCTTCAGGCTGAACAGGATGCACAGGTGAAGCTTCAGGCTGAACAGGATTCACAGGTGAAGCTTCAGGCTGAACAGGATGCACAGGTGAAGCTTCAGGCTGAACAGGATTCACAGGTGAAGCTTCAGGCTGAACAGGATGCACAGGTGAAGCTTCAGGCTGAACAGGATGCACAGGTGAAGCTTCAGGCTGAACAGGATGCACAGGTGAAGCTTCAGGCTGAACAGGATGCACAGGTGAAGCTTCAGGCTGAACAGGATGCACAGGTGAAGCTTCAGGCTGAACAGGATGCACAGGTGAAGCTTCAGGCTGAACAGGATGCACAGGTGAAGCTTCAGGCTGAACAGGATGCTCAGGTGAAGCTTCAGGCTGAACAGGTGAAGCTTCAGGCTGAACAGGTGAAGCTTCAGGCTGAACAGGTGAAGCTTCAGGCTGAACAGGATTCACAGGTGAAGCTTCAGGCTGAACAGGATTCACAGGTGAAGCTTCAGGCTGAACAGGTGAAGCTTCAGGCTGAACAGGTGAAGCTTCAGGCTGAACAGGATGCACAGGTGAAGCTTCAGGATGCACAGGTGAAGCTTCAGGCTGAACAGGATGCACAGGTGAAGCTTCAGGCTGAACAGGATTCACAGGTGAAGCTTCAGGCTGAACAGGATGCACAGGTGAAGCTTCAGGATGCACAAGTGAAGCTTCAGGCTGAACAGGATGCACAGGTGAAGCTTCAGGATGCACAGGTGAAGCTTCAGGCTGAACAGGATGCACAAGTGAAGCTTCAGGCTGAACAGGATGCACAGGTGAAGCTTCAGGCTGAACAGGATGCACAGGTGAAGCTTCAGGATGCACAAGTGAAGCTTCAGGCTGAACAGGATGCTCAGGTGAAGCTTCAGGCTGAACAGGTGAAGCTTCAGGCTGAACAAGTGAAGCTTCAGGCTGAACAGGTGAAGCTTCAGGCTGAACAGGATGCACAGGTGAAGCTTCAGGATGCACAAGTGAAGCTTCAGGCTGAACAGGATGCACAGGTGAAGCTTCAGGATGCACAGGTGAAGCTTCCGGCTGAACAGGATGCACAGGTGAAGCTTCAGGATGCACAGGTGAAGCTTCAGGCTGAACAGGATGCACAGGTGAAGCTTCAGGCTGAACAGGATGCACAGGTGAAGCTTCAGGATGCACAGGTGAAGCTTCAGGCTGAACAGGATGCACAGGTGAAGCTTCAGGCTGAACAGGATGCACAGGTGAAGCTTCAGGATGCACAAGTGAAGCTTCAGGCTGAACAGGATGCACAGGTGAAGCTTCAGGCTGAACAGGTGAAGCTTCAGGCTGAACAAGTGAAGCTTCAGGCTGAACAAGTGAAGCTTCAGGCTGAACAGGATGCTCAGGTGAAGCTTCAGGCTGAACAGGATGCTCAGGTGAAGCTTCAGGCTGAACAAGTGAAGCTTCAGGCTGAACAGGATGCACAGGTGAAGCTTCAGGCTGAACAAGTGAAGCTTCAGGCTGAACAGGATGCACAGGTGAAGCTTCAGGCTGAACAGGTGAAGCTTCAGGCTGAACAAGTGAAGCTTCAGGCTGAACAAGTGAAGCTTCAGGCTGAACAGGATGCACAGGTGAAGCTTCAGGCTGAACAAGTGAAGCTTCAGGCTGAACAGGATGCACAGGTGAAGCTTCAGGCTGAACAGGTGAAGCTTCAGGCTGAACAAGTGAAGCTTCAGGCTGAACAAGTGAAGCTTCAGGCTGAACAGGATGCTCAGGTGAAGCTTCAGGCTGAACAGGATGCTCAGGTGAAGCTTCAGGCTGAACAGGATGCTCAGGTGAAGCTTCAGGCTGAACAGGATGCTCAGGTGAAGCTTCAGGCTGAACAGGATGCTCAGGTGAAGCTTCAGGCTGAACAAGTGAAGCTTCAGGCTGAACAGGATGCACAGGTGAAGCTTCAGGCTGAACAAGTGAAGCTTCAGGCTGAACAGGATGCACAGGTGAAGCTTCAGGCTGAACAGGTGAAGCTTCAGGCTGAACAAGTGAAGCTTCAGGCTGAACAAGTGAAGCTTCAGGCTGAACAGGATGCACAGGTGAAGCTTCAGGCTGAACAAGTGAAGCTTCAGGCTGAACAGGATGCACAGGTGAAGCTTCAGGCTGAACAGGTGAAGCTTCAGGCTGAACAAGTGAAGCTTCAGGCTGAACAAGTGAAGCTTCAGGCTGAACAGGATGCTCAGGTGAAGCTTCAGGCTGAACAGGATGCTCAGGTGAAGCTTCAGGCTGAACAGGATGCTCAGGTGAAGCTTCAGGCTGAACAGGATGCTCAGGTGAAGCTTCAGGCTGAACAAGTGAAGCTTCAGGCTGAACAGGATGCTCAGGTGAAGCTTCAGGCTGAACAAGTGAAGCTTCAGGCTGAACAGGATGCACAGGTGAAGCTTCAGGCTCAACAGGATGCTCAGGTGAAGCTTCAGGCTGAACAAGTGAAGCTTCAGGCTGAACAGGATGCTCAGGTGAAGCTTCAGGCTGAACAGGATGCTCAGGTGAAGCTTCAGGCTGAACAGGATGCACAGGAGGTGGTCTAGCTCTTATTCTCGGGGGACTAAAGGTGATGGTGATGCTGTCTGTGTCTCTTAACGGCTGCAGGTTCGGTGTAATATATAGCTGAGTAGATGTACTCTTTCCTTCAGTACACATCTGAGGTACTGACCTTGTGGAGTTTCATATGAAGGCCATGAAGTAGGTTTAATGTAATACGTGTCTCCTTGTTGAACAGAAGCAGTGAAGTCACTCTGATGAGCGACGGTTACACGCATGGAGCCTGGTTTAGTTTCATAGTAGTTCTGGGCAAAGAAAGTCATATTTGGTTTCAGTTAATAGTAGAATACATCCTGTTCTTACCAAAACATGTGGTGCCTTTTGGACATTTAAGAATATTTAGTGAGGGTGCAGCTTTGTCTTTGGCTCTTTGTAAACTCAGTTTGAGGTTATTACAGATATGTTTTCTCTCTGGTCTCTGGTCTCGCACTCAAACGCCACTCCAATAGAGATGCTGCTGTTATAATAGTTATTTTGCACTTCTTGCTGTTATTCCGCCACAAAAACATTATTTTTCTGCAGGTGTGTAACAGCACCTCCTAACGAGGTACGGACGCTGACGTGTGTCTCTGACCGGTTGTGTGTTTTTGTTGCAGACGATGGAGGCGGCACTCCGGTTCAGGACGAACTCCCGGGGTCAGACGGCGGCCATCAGTCTGAGGTCAGAGGTCACACGCTGCCTGATGCATTACATTGATGCACACACTGTGGACAATATCAGGTTTCTACTGTAGGAACGTTTATTTATACAGCACCTTTCAGCACACGGCAACTCAAAGTGCTTTACAAATGAAAATACAGTTATAAATACAACAGAAAGACATTATAGAATGGCATTTCAAAACAGGCAAGATAATAAAATAAACACAACCGGTATAAAACACATGAATGAAAGCCACACTGCAGTGTGGGTATGAACAGCTCACTCAAATGCAGCGACAGAAAGATCCGTTTTTAGTCTGGAGTTAAAGGGTTAGGGTCACAGCGGACCGGCAGGACCCAGGTAGGGTCACAGCGGACCGGCAGGATCCAGGTAGGGTCACAGCGGACCGGCAGGATCCAGGTAGGGTCACAGCGGACCGGCAGGATCCAGGTAGGGTCACAGCGGACCGGCAGGACCCAGGGAGTGGGTTCCAGATGCTCGGGGCTCCATGTTAGCTCTGACTCTGGGACCTGAGGCTCCTGGACGGGTCATACTTCTGCAGGAGATCGCTACAAGGATTTGGTCCTAAACCATTCAGTGCTTTAAAATCAATTCTTTGGAAGCCAGTGTAAAGACTTCAGAACCGGACTGATGTGATCCACTCCTTTAGTGAGCGAGGACTTCTTTGTGCAGATTTGAAATTGCAAATAACTGC
>JAPTMU010000085.1:370773-383799 GCA_028583405.1 Pogonophryne albipinna
ACCAGGAGGATCTGGAGGAGAAGAAGGAGGCGCAGGAGGAGCAGCAGCAGCAGCAGGAGGACTCAGACTCTGACGAGGGGGTGGACCGCAGCGGGCAGGAGTGAGGACCCTTCATTTATCACACACAGCAGGGGGCCTTTTAGTTACACACACAACATCTAGAAAGGATGCATGGAAGCTGTATGTGCAGCAGTGCACAATAAGAAGGTAGTCGACGGGGAAACGCTTCTCCAACTGGCTAGCAAGACACCGAGCAGGACTCTCCCTGCACTTCAAAGCATTGAGTGTGTTGTGTGTTTGCAGCGTGAGCATGATGTCAGACTTCAAAGCATTGAGTGTGTTGTGTGTTTGCAGCGTGAGCATGATGTCAGACTTCAAAGCATTGAGTGTGTTGTGTGTTTGCAGCGTGAGCATGATGTCAGACTTCAAAGCATTGAGTGTGTTGTGTGTTTGCAGCATGAGCATGATGTCAGACTTCAAAGCATTGAGTGTGTTGTGTGTTTGCAGCATGAGCATGATGTCAGACTTCAAAGCATTGAGTGTGTTGTGTGTTTGCAGCATGAGCATGATGTCAGACTTCAAAGCATTGAGTGTGTTCTGTGTTTGCAGCATGAGCATGATGTCAGACTTCAAAGCATTGAGTGTGTTCTGTGTTTGCAGCATGAGCATGATGTCAGACTTCAAAGCATTGAGTGTGTTGTGTGTTTGCAGCGTGAGCATGATGTCAGACTTCAAAGCATTGAGTGTGTTCTGTGTTTGCAGCATGAGCATGATGTCAGACTTCAAAGCATTGAGTGTGTTCTGTGTTTGCAGCATGAGCATGATGTCAGACTTCGACGTCATGCTGGCGAAGAGGAAGGCGATGAACAGCCGGAAGCGCAGAAACCGTGACGGAGGAACGTTCATCAGCGACGCCGACGACGTGGTCAGCGCCATGATCAGCAAGATGAACGAGGCCGCCGAGGTACCCGCCACAATAAGAGCGTGCCCGCCACAATTAAAGCCTCCCCGCCACAATTAAAGCCTCCCCGCCACAATAAAAGCCCCTCCCCGCCACAATAAAAGCCCCTCCCCGCCACAATAAAAGCCCCTCCCCGCCACAATAAAAGCCCCTCCCCGCCACAATAAGAGCCTCCCGTGATACTGACCGTGTTTCTCTCTGACAGGAGGACCGCACTCTGAACGCTCTGAAGAAACCGGCGTTAAAGAAACTCACGCTGCTGCCGCACGTGATCCTGCACCTGAGGAAGTAAGAGCTCATGAAACCCGTCTCCTGCAATGAAGTGGGGAAGATGTGACGTAACCCCTCTCTGTGTGTATTCATGTGATGTAGAATAGGTTTAAAAACATAGAAGACTTGAGACGATGAATAATCTGAGTATAACGACGCAGCAGCAGCAGCACTCGCTGACCGTGCCGTGTTTCCCTCAGACAGGACTTGAAGGAGACGTTCATCGACAGCGGTGTGATGTCGGCCATCAAAGAGTGGATCAGTCCTCTTCCAGATAAATCTCTCCCTGCTCTGAGGATCCGAGGAGAGCTGCTGCGCATCCTGCAGGAGGTGACTCCATTACTGATTACAGGCTCAGACATGGCAGATGCGAGCTCAGCGATCAGCATAGCTGCAGGGACGTCACATGGATGTTCAAATAGTTATGAGACAAAAGAAAAGCAAGATGGAAATGTTATCACACAGTAATGTATTCACAGCCTGCAGTGAACAGTGTTGTTTCATGTCTTGGTGACTTTGAGGAAGACAGAAACTACTTCAAAGCACCAAAATCAATATGTATCTACAATATTTACAAAAATAGTCAGAGCGCTTTCATGTCCTGTTGGCTGTGCCCCAGAGGGCCTCAGCGTCGCCCTGCGAGGATCCTCTTCAGCCCCACGGACCCAAAGAGGATCCTCTTCAGCCCCACGGACCCAAGAGGATCCTCTTAGGCCCCAAGAGGATCCTCTTCAGCCCCACGGACCCAAAGAGGATCCTCTTCAGCCCCACGGACCCAAAGAGGATCCTCTTCAGCCCCACGGACCCAAAGAGGATCCTCTTCAGCCCCACGGACCCAAAGAGGATCCTCTTCAGCCCCACGGACCCAAGAGGATCCTCTTAGGCCCCAAGAGGATCCTCTTCAGCCCCACGGACCCAAAGAGGATCCTCTTCAGCCCCACGGACTCAAAGAGGATCCTCTTCATCCCCACGTACCCGGTTCCGGGGCGAAAGAGGATCCTCTTTTGGTCCACGGACCCGGTTCCGGGACTGAAATCGCGTCATTTGCAGGAAACAACGTCTAAGGAACCTTAATATTTGATAAACTATGAATATTTTATATCCATATAACGGGAAAATACTCATTTAACTGATCTTTTTCTTTCTTTTTTCTTCAAAAAAAACCACACAATGCTAACAGTGAGCCTCTGAATGAGCCCCGAGCGAAAAATGCTAACCTATTACTACACCGAAAATCACTCCTAGCTCCCTTATTACTTATCCTAGCTGCACATCCTACACATCGTTTATGATCGCAAGGAGACACAGAATCTAACGGTGCCCACCTCAACACTGAACGATACAAACTCGCGACGTTATCAACAAAAACGTACATCAAAACAAGTGGCGCTAGGTAGCCCACAACGCTAACATGGCTTACCTTCGTCTTTGTCTGGTCTAAACTGGTCTTCAATGGCATTAAAATGATAACAACGATGATGTAGTTAATCCATAGGTTAATCCAATGTGACTGCGTCCCTTTAAAATGTTCTGATAATCCATGAGCAATAAAACTGCTATTCCGTTTTAAAATATCAGAGCAGGCCATTCCTACGCTCTGTAGCAAGATTGAATGCGCAAAGACGCCACCTTTTTTTTAACATGAGTGTGTGCGGGACGATTTCCCCTCGATAGAATGCTCCCTCACTAGAATGCTCCCTCGCTATGCTCCTCTCTCACCAAGTGCTTCCTGTGACGTTTCCTCTCGTTAAGGATGCTCCCTCGCTAGGATGCTCCCTCGTTATGCTCCTCTCTCACTAAGTGTTTCCTGTGACGTTTCCTCTCGTTGGGATGCTCCCTCGTTAGGATGCTCCCTCGTTATGCTCCCCTGTCACTAAGTGTTTCCTGTGACGTTTCCTCTCGTTAGGATGCTCCCTCGTTATGCTCCCCTGTCACTAAGTGTTTCCTGTGACGTTTCCTCTCGTTAAGATGCTCCCTCGTTATGCTCCCCTGTCACTAAGTGTTTCCTGTGACGTTTCCTCTCGTTGGGATGCTCCCTCGTTAGGATGCTCCCTCGTTATGCTCCCCTGTCACTAAGTGTTTCCTGTGACGTTTCCTCTCGTTAGGATGCTCCCTCGTTATGCTCCCCTGTCACTAAGTGTTTCCTGTGACGTTTCCTCTCGTTAGGATGCTCCCTCGCTATGCTCCTCTCTCACTAAGTGCTTCCTGTGTGTTTGCAGCTGCCCAGTGTGAGTCAGGAGACTCTGAAGCACAGCGGCATCGGGCGCTCCGTCATGTTCCTCTACAAACACCCCAAAGAGTCCAGAGCCAACAAAGACCTCGCCCTCAAACTCATCAGTAAGTAAGGAATCCTCAGTGTTGCTGATCCTGAGTGTCCTCCTCCAACATGAGCCGAAAGGGCAGATCTGCTGGCACTAACAATGTCTCCTGCTGTGGAGAACACCCTCTCTAGGGACAGAGGTAGCACAGCCAGGTAGCGCTTTGCTAACATGGCAACATAAGGATACTTGGCGTTTGTAATAGCTTTGGCTCGGTCTGAACTCTCTGCGAGTGGTGGAGGCTTAAATGCTAGTGGGAGTTGGGTTTGCACTTCAGTCTTTTGGTACCGGTGATATTCACGTTCGGGTGATGCCTTTTCAAATGAGTGTGTGAGTTTGATGTATTGCCAGCCGCGTAACCAATGTTAGTTGAACAATGGCGACAAACAGCTTTGGTTCGGTCCACCTGTCTTTGTCCGTCATCCTTGTTCGTAACTGCGAAACCAAAATGTTCCCAAACCGGAGACTTCAATGATGCTGGAGGATTTTCAGCTCAACTTGATCTGCGTTCGCCATTTCGACAGTTCCTCAAATTACTGACTACATTTGAACGCATCCCTCTGACCAGCTCTCATATGGCGCGTTTCCACTGCAGGCCTCGCTCGGCCTCGCTCGGTTTGGTTAGGCCTTATTAGGCCCGGCTCACTTTATGCTGCGCTTCCATTACAGTTTAGGAACTGGGGTAGTAACTATAGTAACGCAGTGTAGGCGGAGCCGTGACGTCATCTTCAATGAGAGCCCCAGAAAACAACACAGCCGTTAGCTCTTAGCCCTCAGAGCTCACAGCTCTTCTTATCTGTTCAGAAACTAGACAAAAGTTAAACAAGTCCAAACCACAGACTGCCTGTGTCATGGAGAATACAGTCGCTGGTTTATTTATGTCTGTAGGCCGTTGTTGTGAGTGTGGACGGTCGGAGCATATATAACGTTAGCTTAGCCAAGCTCCATTTAGAAAACACGCATTTTAAAAGGGTGTTTCTCTGCCGTCTGTCTGCAGACTTGTCAAAGCATTAATTCATGGTTTTTACTAACCGGTATCAGTATGTAGTTACTAACCGGTATCAGTGTGTTTTTACTAACCGGTATCAGTATGTTGTTACTAACCGGTATCAGTATGTTGTTACTAACCGGTATCAGTATGTTGTTACTAACCGGTATCAGTGTGTTTTTACTAACCGGTATCAGTATGTTGTTACTAACCGGTATCAGTATGTTGTTACTAACCGGTATCAGTATGTTGTTACTAACCGGTATCAGTATGTTGTTACTAACCGGTATCAGTATGTAGTTACTAACCGGTATCAGTATGTTGTTACTAACCGGTATCAGTGTGTTTTTACTAACCGGTATCAGTGTGTTGTTACTAACCGGTATCAGTATGTTGTTACTAACCGGTATCAGTATGTTGTTACTAACCGGTATCAGTGTGTTTTTACTAACTGGTATCAGTATGTTGTTACTAACCGGTATCAGTATGTTGTTACTAACCGGTATCAGTGTGTTGTTACTAACCGGTATCAGTATGTTGTTACTAACCGGTATCAGTATGTTGTTACTAACCGGTATCAGTGTGTTGTTACTAACCGGTATCAGTATGTTGTTACTAACCGGTATCAGTGTGTTGTTACTAACCGGTATCAGTGTGTTGTTACTAACCGGTATCAGTATGTTGTTACTAACCGGTATCAGTATGTTGTTACTAACCGGTATCAGTGTGTTGTTACTAACCGGTATCAGTGTGTTTTTACTAACCGGTATCAGTGTGTTGTTACTAACCGGTATCAGTATGTTGTTACTAACCGGTATCAGTGTGTTGTTACTAACCGGTATCAGTGTGTTTTTACTAACCGGTATCAGTATGTTGTTACTAACCGGTATCAGTGTGTTGTTACTAACCGGTATCAGTATGTTGTTACTAACCGGTATCAGTGTGTTGTTACTAACCGGTATCAGTATGTTGTTACTAACCGGTATCAGTGTGTTGTTACTAACCGGTATCAGTATGTAGTTACTAACCGGTATCAGTATGTTGTTACTAACCGGTATCAGTGTGTTGTTACTAACCGGTATCAGTATGTTGTTACTAACCGGTATCAGTATGTTGTTACTAACCGGTATCAGTGTGTTGTTACTAACCGGTATCAGTATGTTGTTACTAACCGGTATCAGTATGTTGTTACTAACCGGTATCAGTGTGTTGTTACTAACCGGTATCAGTATGTTGTTACTAACCGGTATCAGTATGTTGTTACTAACCGGTATCAGTGTGTTGTTACTAACCGGTATCAGTATGTAGTTACTAACCGGTATCAGTATGTTGTTACTAACCGGTATCAGTATGTTGTTACTAACCGGTATCAGTGTGTTGTTACTAACCGGTATCAGTATGTAGTTACTAACCGGTATCAGTGTGTTGTTACTAACCGGTATCAGTGTGTTGTTACTAACCGGTATCAGTGTGTTGTTACTAACCGGTATCAGTATGTAGTTACTAACCGGTATCAGTATGTTGTTACTAACCGGTATCAGTGTGTTGTTACTAACCGGTATCAGTATGTTGTTACTAACCGGTATCAGTATGTTGTTACTAACCGGTATCAGTGTGTTGTTACTAACCGGTATCAGTATGTTGTTACTAACCGGTATCAGTATGTTGTTACTAACCGGTATCAGTATGTTGTTACTAACCGGTATCAGTGTGTTGTTACTAACCGGTATCAGTATGTAGTTACTAACCGGTATCAGTATGTTGTTACTAACCGGTATCAGTGTGTTGTTACTAACCGGTATCAGTATGTTGTTACTAACCGGTATCAGTATGTTGTTACTAACCGGTATCAGTGTGTTGTTACTAACCGGTATCAGTATGTTGTTACTAACCGGTATCAGTATGTTGTTACTAACCGGTATCAGTGTGTTGTTACTAACCGGTATCAGTATGTTGTTACTAACCGGTATCAGTATGTTGTTACTAACCGGTATCAGTGTGTTGTTACTAACCGGTATCAGTGTGTTGTTACTAACCGGTATCAGTATGTTGTTACTAACCGGTATCAGTATGTTGTTACTAACCGGTATCAGTGTGTTGTTACTAACCGGTATCAGTATGTTGTTACTAACCGGTATCAGTATGTTGTTACTAACCGGTATCAGTGTGTTGTTACTAACCGGTATCAGTATGTAGTTACTAACCGGTATCAGTGTGTTTTTACTAACCGGTATCAGTGTGTTGTTACTAACCGGTATCAGTATGTTGTTACTAACCGGTATCAGTATGTTGTTACTAACCGGTATCAGTGTGTTTTTACTAACCGGTATCAGTATGTTGTTACTAACCGGTATCAGTATGTTGTTACTAACCGGTATCAGTATGTTGTTACTAACCGGTATCAGTGTGTTTTTACTAACCGGTATCAGTGTGTTGTTACTAACCGGTATCAGTATGTTGTTACTAACCGGTATCAGTGTGTTTTTACTAACCGGTATCAGTGTGTTTTTACTAACCGGTATCAGTGTGTTGTTACTAACCGGTATCAGTATGTTGTTACTAACCGGTATCAGTATGTTGTTACTAACCGGTATCAGTGTGTTTTTACTAACCGGTATCAGTGTGTTGTTACTAACCGGTATCAGTATGTTGTTACTAACCGGTATCAGTATGTTGTTACTAACCGGTATCAGTATGTTGTTACTAACCGGTATCAGTATGTTGTTACTAACCGGTATCAGTGTGTTGTTACTAACCGGTATCAGTGTGTTTTTACTAACTGGTATCAGTATGTAGTTACTAACCGGTATCAGTATGTTGTTACTAACCGGTATCGGTGTGTTTTTACTAACTGGTATCAGTATGTAGTTACTAACCGGTATCAGTGTGTTGTTACTAACCGGTATCAGTATGTTGTTACTAACCGGTATCAGTATGTTGTTACTAACCGGTATCAGTGTGTTTTTACTAACTGGTATCAGTATGTAGTTACTAACCGGTATCAGTGTGTTGTTACTAACCGGTATCAGTATGTTGTTACTAACCGGTATCAGTATGTTGTTACTAACCGGTATCAGTGTGTTTTTACTAACTGGTATCAGTATGTAGTTACTAACCGGTATCAGTGTGTTGTTACTAACCGGTATCAGTATGTTGTTACTAACCGGTATCAGTATGTTGTTACTAACCGGTATCAGTGTGTTTTTACTAACCGGTATCAGTATGTTGTTACTAACCGGTATCAGTATGTTGTTACTAACCGGTATCAGTATGTTGTTACTAACCGGTATCAGTATGTTGTTACTTCGGCATCATTTAGAAACGTGTATTACAATTAAATCACGGTCAAATATGTTCATCTTGTTGTAGTTGTAGCCCCCATGCCAGCGATTCTCTCTCTAGTTTAGCATACTCAGCCCGACTCAGCCTGGTTGTTCCTGGCCCTAGAACCACGATTTAGTCGGGCCAGAAAAAAGGTGAAAAAGTAGCCCCGGGCCAAAACTAGGCCAAGTGGAAACGCAACCAAAAACGGGCCCCGCACGGCTCGGCACGCTTAAAGCGAGCTACCCGCTGCAGTGGAAACGCACCATTAGTATGCCTCTCGTCCAATGAAATGACTTGCTCGCTCTGACGCGTTGAACCCAATGTTAGCACATTACTCTGAATGCTGCGACGCAGGTGAACCGACCCGAAGGCTGTTGGTCGTATTCTGATGTATTGATCTGTTCAGATGAGTGGGGGTTAAAGGTCGTATTCTGATGTATTGGTCTGTTCAAATGAGTGGGGGTTAAAGGTCGTATTCTGATGTATTGATCTGTTCAGATGAGTGGGGGTTAAAGGTCGTATTCTGATGTATTGATCTGTTCAGATGAGTGGGGGTTAAAGGTCGTATTCTGATGTATTGATCTGTTCAGATGAGTGGTCTCGGCCCATCTTCGGCCTCACGTCAAACTACAAAGCAATGACGAGAGAGGAGAGGCAGCAGAGAGACCTGGACCAGCAGATGCCTCAGAAACAGAGACTCAGGTAACACACACACACACACACACACACACACACAATATGATCTGAACCAGTGTTTCGTTCACCTGGAGAGGAAGGAACCCTCAAATCTGAGGAATTTCATAACGATGTTTTGTCTTGTGTAGCCAATCAGCAACCAAGGTAACCCCCCCCCCCCCCCTTATCACCTGGATCTCCTCTAGAGCTCCATTGAGTTCTTTGTAACCAAATCTCTCTCAGAGGGGCGTGGGGAGGGGCTCCTTATTTTCATCTAAAGTAACAGACAGAGAATCAGCACTTTGGAAACAGGGCTGAAACAGAGGGGATTATGGGTAATGCTGCAATGACCTGTTTGGTGTTTCAGCCAATCAGAGACAGGAAGAGACGTATGTTCTTCCAATAGAAGCTGTTTTAATGGTTTTCACATCATGAGCTGTGAAATGTTCTGACCCAGAAGCTGAGAATCGCTCAGCTCTCACACAGAAACCTGTCCATCGTTTGATTTCGTCTTTCCATCATCACATGTTGAGTTCCTCCTGCAGCCCCTTCATCATCCTCCTGATTTACTCTCTGATTTCATTCCTCTTCATCATCCTCCTCCTCTTCATCAGTCAGCCTCAGAAGGTGTTGAGAGAGGAGGAGCCTGACGTCTTCTCTCCACCAATCAGGTTCAGTTATTCTCTGCATGTTTGCAGTGGGGTTTCAAAGAGCCACGTCAGCATTAAGGTGGCACTCAAAGGGCCGGTTGTATCTTTAAGACTATATAAATATATGTATTATTGCCTCTGCATTGGATTATTCTGGGATAGGGTAATAACTTCATATTAACTACGTCTCAAAGCTGAAGTCTGGGGCAAATAATTGCAAGTCTCTTCAGTGCGCACGTCACAAAAGGATATTTTGAAAAAAAGTAACATTTTGAAAAAAGACAAATTCTAAGAAAAAAGTCAAATTTGAGATGCATTGTGGGACATGTAGTTTATGGGCGATGTGCTTCTGTAAAGCGGCATGTAACGCTGCTGTCTCTGCAGATAAAGAAAAGACTGCACTGTATTATTATTATTAGCTTACACACAATTAAGAATGAATGAAAACTGAATTACAGACTCAGGGTCCAGACATAAGACATAAGAGACTCGCTTTGATAACGTCTGCATACTAAGTGAAGCATCTCTCCTGCTGTGTGTCATGTATCTGGAAGTACATCAGGTTGGATGCTCACTGCGTCTCATTGGATCGTTGTTATTTTGATGCACCACTTGTCGTGATGTGTGAAATGACGGTTTGCTTCTTGCTTGATATGAAGATATTTTGTGATAACGAGGTTCAGCAGTCGAGCTGGCTAACGTCTGGAGAATGCTGATATTAATAATGTGATGCTAACGTGTGTGTGTGTGTGTGTGTGTAGCCTTCCTATTAACCGTTTTTAAGCTGTATGATGATCACAGATAATATTTAGAAACCCAATCAGAAGCTCTGGATCTGCAGAGGAAGCACTCAAACCTGGTTATTGACCCTGAATGAACCTGTGCTCTGTGTGTCTGCAGCTCGGGGGGGCAGACGCCTCGCAGAGACCTGGAGAAACAGCTGACCGGAGAGGAGAAGTGAGTTCCTCTTTCACACCAGTTCAGACCTTTGTTGTTCTTCTGAGTTATTGTCTCGTTATCACAGTCTTGTGTCGTCAAAGATTTGTATCAAGGATTTTCCTAACTGCATATTGAAGCAGCAGCGCCCCCTAGTGGACACCAGCAGACTGCATGTGTTTTCACCAGTGATGCAAATACAATACGGCTAAGGCAGTAAAAAATGTAAACAAGTCAATAAGTTATTGAACATGTATTTATCAATGCAGTTTACAAACCTATAAATAATATCTAAAAACGGTGTGAGGTAGAATACCAGGCGCAGTTGGATGTAAACATGTACTTAGTTGAGCATAAGGGTTAGGAAAAGCTATATGATACCCTCTCCTCCTCAGAGCTCTGAGACCAGGAGACCCCGGGTTCTGCGCCCGCGCCCGCGTGCCCATGCCCTCCAACAAGGACTATGTGGTGAGACCCAAGTGGAACATCGAGATGGAGTCAAACAGGGTGAGCATGACGCTTTGTGCTCTGTGGGGTGAAGAGAGATCTGTTCCGGTAACGTGAAGGTTAACGTCTCCTCTCTCCTCGCCTCCTCTCCTCGCCTCCTCTCTCCTCTCTACCTGAGAGTTAGAGTTTCAGCTTATAGATGTTTCTGTTAGAGTGCTGACAGTCAGAAGCCCTTTCTCAACTCTAATGTTCCCCTCTCTCCTCGACTCCTCTTTCCTCGCCTCCTATCCTCGCCTCCTTTCGAGGAGAGAGGAGTCGAGGAAGGGAAGCAGCAGGCGGTTAGAGAAATGAGAACTCCTCTCCTCTGAGCGGTCATTTTAAAGAGACGTCCATTAATGATGACAGGAGGCACAGCAGCCCTCTGACAATAACAGGCTACAGATGAGGACACACACACACACACACACACACACACACACACACACTAGTGTTAATTTCGTCAGCTATTTTTTAATTTAGTTTTAGTCATAGTCATGTGTTAAATGTCCTTTTTAGTTTTAGTCATATTTAGTCACCTTCATCCTGTTTTTATTTAGTCAAGTTTTAGTCGACTAAAAGTCTGAGCATTTTAGTCATCAGATTATATAGAACATTTCAGTCAAACTGGTCAAAACCAATCATTTGTCATTTTAGTCACACTTATTTCACAATAAGTTTATATCTCGTCCTTATTTGATGAAACACAGGTTGAATGATTAAGCAGCTTTGCAGAGAGTATCAGGTTTGTGGTGTTTCCTGTGTTTTGGCCACATTGCTTTCCTTCTGATGAAACAATGCATTCACTTTTTTTCTCCGCCTCATTGTAGCGAAAATGGGCCCAAATATCACATCGTTTCTTTCTCCCAAGCAGTGGTGGCTTTAGACTTTTTCGTTGTCAGTCATTTTGACGGACACGATCGTAACATTTCATAATCCATTATTACCCATCGGGTGCACAATTTATCAATCACTCGCGCTGACGGGGGGTATTCGGTTAACGCGAGTGCGACCACTGCTCCCAAGCCCTGTTGGTGCCATTTTATTTTCTGTTAAATAAGGTTAGTTAGACCATGAGTTAGACCACGAGTTAGACCACGAGTTAGACCACGAGTTAGACCACGAGTTAGACCACGAGTTGGACCACGAGTTGGACCACGAGTTGGACCACGAGTTAGACCACGAGTTAGACCACGAGTTAGACCCGAGTCTTCCTGACAGTTCACAGTGTGCCGCTGCCCGGTGTAATTCAAATCTACTGCCGCGCGCACCACAGACGCACAGCTGCTGCCCAGCCGCAGCACAGACACACAGCTGCTGCCCTGCCGCAGCACAGGAAATGGAACTGCTGGGAGAAAAACTGACTGATCAGAGATGTAACGTTATCTTTGATAATATTTCGTCTCCTCATTTTTCGTCAACGAAAGTAAAGAGAGATTTTGGCATAGTTTTTATTTAGTAAACTACATTTTCGTCTCGTCACTTTTCGTCAACGATATTGCATGATGATTTCGTTACAGTTATTGTTTACTGCCGTCGGTGCCGTCTCGTCATCGTCTCGTTTTCGTCATGGAAAAAAAGGTCGTTGACGAACATATTTCGTCATAGTTTTAGTCAACGAAATTAACAGTAACACACAGATCTATGTACGATTTCAGAATCAAACGAGTATTAGAGCACTCTCATAATAACTAACGCTATCAGAGACTTGATATTTTATAGCTCCTCCAGAGAGCCTCCTCGATGTGCATTTAGAGAAATGAGATGTCTTTCAACATGGCGCGCTGACATCGATTTCCGGGTCACTACCGGGAGTCGAGGGAAGCAGAAATTAGAGAATTGAGAAAGGGCTATAGTGTAGCCACGACTGCTAGCTTGAAACAAGGGGAACATGCATTTAAATTAAGTGGTTAAACATCAGCTGATCCCAGAGACCTGGTTCTGGTTTGGTGCTGGTTTTGGTCACGAGCTGGCCTGTGATTGGTCCTCTCAGAAAGGCAGTAAGAAGGGCATCAGCCGATTGGAGAAGCACAAGCGACGCATCGCGGACCAGAGGAAGCTGACGCGCCTGCAGGGAGCCGTGAAGATCAGCGTGGAGGGCAACAGGATGCCTCTGTAGCTCCTGATGCAGCTGCTGGTGCAGTTCCTGCTGACGCCTGCAGGGGGCGTGAGTCCTGCTGCATGGTGTGCAGGAATGAGTCCTGAACTGGACATGAGTCAGCGCTTCCTGTTCCCTTTGCAGTGGTTTAATGAATGTGGTTATAGGTTGTTAGAATAAAGTCTGTGGTTAACACAAGCTGAAGAGATCTAGATTCTACCATCAGTACGTGAAGTCATGTGACCGTGCTGTAGTTCCTTTATAGCCCAACATTAGCCTCCTTTAGCTTAGCGGTGGTGACGTGAAGTCATGTGACCGTGCTG
>JAPTMU010000085.1:384765-399765 GCA_028583405.1 Pogonophryne albipinna
ACAACAGCACCACAGTGGCTTTATATCAACAGGCAGGCGAGTCCGCTCCGCCGCCTTGTTGGCCACAGCGGAGAGGCTGTGGTTGTGGGCTTCAGAGGTGGTGTTATCTCTGAGAGCCCTCCACATCCCAGGACTGGAGAACAGGGGGGCCGACCTCATGTCGAGGGGCGGCCCCCTGCCAGGTGAGTGGGTGCTTCACCCGGAGGTGGTGAAGCAGAGCTGGGCCCAGTTCGGGAGAGCGGAAGTGGATCTGTTCGCCAGCCGGCGCAACGGCCACTGTGCCCTGTGGTTCTCCATGGCCCTGAGCGACGACCCGCCCTTGGGGGTGGACGCGTTTGCACACGAGCCATGGCCAAGGAAGCTGCTCTACGCCTTTCCACCGCTGCGTCTCATTCTCCCTCTCCTGGGGAGAGTGAGGCGAGAACGTCTGTCAGTCATTCTAGTGGCTCCGGACCGCGTTGGGGCTCCGTGGTACTCAGAGATGACACAGATGAAGGTGGACCAGCCCTGGGCGGTTCCCCAGTTCTGGGGGGCGATGTCTCAAGAGGCAGGTGCAATCAGAGCGTTACCCACTCTCGGCCAACCTCTCCAGTGGCTCCTGAGAGGGACAGGCTGAGACAGGGTGGATTGTCTGACAGCGTTATTGAGTCTATCCAGGCAGCTAGAGCTGGATCCACCACAGCCTGTTACAGGCCAAAGTGGCTGGGATTCCAGCGATGGTGTGAGGAGCGGAGAATAGAGCCCCTATCTTGTGAGTTAGGCTCTATTTTGTCCTTCTTACAGTTACTGGTGGACAGAGGGCTTGCGCATTCAACAGTGAAAGTGTATGCAGCAGCCATCTCGTCCTGCCATGAGGGATTTGGTGGCAGGTCAGCCTTTAGTCAGCCACTGATGTCGCGGTTTTTACAGGGGGTTAGGAGACTGCGCCCTGTAGTGCACGTCTCCACCCCGCAGTGGGACCTGCCCCTAGTGCTCGAGGCTCTGGCCTCGGGGCCGTTTGAGCCTCTGGAGCTCTCCTCTCTGAAAACATTGTTGTGGAAAACAGCTTTGCTTCTTGCCTTAACGTCAGCCAGAGTGTCCGAGTTAACCGCTCTGTCGGTGCACCCGAGTTGTTTACTCATTTGGGGTGACACTTAGACTGAACCCCTCCTTTGTGCTTAAAAACCTAAGGAGTGCGTTCAGGTCGAGGGCTATTCAGTTGGGGGGTTTTAGTCTTCCCCCCCATGGTGGGGCCAGGGAGGCTAAACTGCACCTCCTCTGCCCGGTGCGTGCGCTAGCATGTTATGTGGAGCGCACAGCTACCCTTAGACTAGTGTTGCACGGTGTACCGATACTTGAAAGGTACCGCGATACCCTGCCGTTAAAAACGGTACGATTCCTCCGTTTCATTAGTATCGGTACTTTAAGAATGACGGGGAAAAGTACTCTGGTGAGAAAGCGCCATTTTAATAAGAGCCGTGTGTGTTCATCGCTCTGCTTCCACTCCCTGCACTGCAGCCGTGCCTGCAGTGCCTCCCCTATCAAGCACGCTCTAAGTGCCTCCCCTCTCTAAGTGCCTCCCCTCTCTCGTGCATGCTCTAAGTGCCTCCCCTCTCAAGCACGCTCTAAGTCCCTCCCCTCTCAAGCATGCTCTAAGTCCCTCCCCTCTCTAAGTGCCTCCCCTCTCTCGTGCACGCTCTAAGTCCCTCCCCTCTCAAGCACGACCGCCGACCGGCATCCAGAGCTGTTTAAAGAATGTAAAGACAGACAGGTTAGCGAATGTGATAGATAACATAATGACATAATGCTCAAGCCCATGCCCTCAAATCTAAGTCAAACAAGTGTAATTTATTTTGTGACAAACGAACGTTTTCGTAGTTTGACGAGGCAATTAATGGCAATGATAACTGTCTAATATGGCTATCTTTTTAGCTAGCTTACCAACGTGGCTAACATCTGCAATATACATTGTGTCCATAATTATTTATATTACTGTACTATTACATAAATTATATTTTATAAAACAAAAAAGTTGTTTGAGATGATGCTTAATTTTATTTAATACGAATTATTGTCATTTATTTTGTTTATTGTTCTCATTGTTTAAAAGTTTGTGTTCTGGTTCTGGTGTGAAATAAAGCACAATAATTACATTTAAGACTGTTTCCCTTTTTTTAAGAAAAGTATCGAAAAAGAATCTGAATCGCAATTCTTGACTTGGTATCGGTATCGAAACCAAAATGTTGGTATCGTGACAACACTACCTTAGACGCACTGAACAGCTGTTCGGGGGCAGTGTGATCAGGAAAGCTCAGTCCAAGAAACGCCTGGCAGGCTGGCTCTGCGAGTGCATTGCACACGCCTACGGACAGGCGGGGAGAGCCTGCCCCACGGGGATTTGTGCGCACTCCACACGGGCTGTGGCTGTGTGGAGTGCTGTGGCTGTGTCAACAGCCTTATTCAACAGCGTGAGTGTGGAGGATATTTGCACGGTGGCGTCCTTCATAAGGTTTTATCTCTTGGACATGTCTGGCTCTTTCTCCTCGTCTGTGCTTGCTGGGGCAACACAGGATGTGTAGGGGGGGGGGGGGGGGGGGTTGTGGGTCAGTTGGCATCTGACCCCCTCCCCGGACGTGATGCGCCTTCGCCTTTCCCGGGCCCTCTGAGGGTCCCGGGATGGGCAAGGGGCGCGCTGGCCCATTACGGCCCATTAGTCCTCTCACACTCTGCACGGGGTCAGTGCCTGAGTGTGAGGCATGGGTGCTGGCGCGCTCCCTGTTATCCTTAGGGATTCAGGGAGGCAGGTGCGTAGTAAGCCCATACGGGGCCGAGGGGGCCCTCCCCATCCGTCTATGGGTGTTTTTTGAGCACACTTTCTGCAAGGTAGGCGCAGCCCAGGTTTCTCCTCGGTCACAACCGGCTCCACCCACTATACCCATAGAGTCCAGTAGAGGGCGGAGCCTGTGAGAGATATAACGTTGGGTTACGTATTGTAACCCTTGTTATATTAGCACAGGCTCCGCCCTCTACTCAGGGCACTGTCTGTCCTATTCCGCTCGCTGAAGAGAGGTGTAGGATGATAGTCAGGAGGCGAGGCCTCCTTTTATACGGTGTGATGCGCGCGCATTCTGGTAGGTCCGCCCTAGGCCGGCTACGTCTATAGAAGTCTCAGTGGGAGAATGCTCGCAGGATAAGGTAGTACCCATAGAGTCCAGTAGAGGGCTCCGCCTGTGCTAATATAACAAGGGTTACAATACGTAACCCAACGTTATTTAAAGGTTATTGATCACCTTCTTGAAGCTGCCCAGGTGCATGATGGGGTATTAAAGGTTATTAAAGGTTATTGATCACCTTCTTGAAGCTGCCCAGGTGCATGATGGGGTATTAAAGGTTATTGATCACCTTCTTGAAGCTGCCCAGGTGCATGATGGGGTATTAAAGGTTATTTAAAGGTTATTGATCACCTTCTTGAAGCTGCCCAGGTGCAGGATGGGGTATTAAAGGTTATTTAAAGGTTATTGATCACCTTCTTGAAGCTGCCCAGGTGCAGGATGGGGTAGCAGACGAGCTGCCCCGGCCCGTGGAAGGTGATCAGCCCCCCCCGGCTGCAGCGCTGCACCTCAGCCCCGGTCTGACGCAGGCCCTCCAGCAGGGGGGGAGGGTAGGGGAGGCAGCGCAGCCCCGTGGTGAAGGTGGGGGGGTGCTGGACCAGCAGCAGGGCGTGGCTCTGCTCTCTGACCCTCTGATGGTTCTCCTGGTTCTCCTGGTTCTCCTGGTTCTCCTCTCTGACCCTGTGATGGTGTCTGAGGACCAGCTGCTGCTGCAGAGCCTCTGACTCTCTGAAGGAGAGGAGGCCGAGGCGCAGGACCTGGACCAGGGGGCGGGGGGGCATCACTCCTGGGGGGGGGGATAACACATTATATAATAACACACTAGGGTTGGGAACCGAAAACTTGATTTATCTCTTATTTTTTTACTAAATCATTAAAAAGTTTAATTAATATGACAATTCATTAGGGGTGTAACGGTATTCTAAATATTCGGTACGTACCCTTCGGTTCGGTACACGTGTGTACCGAAGTGTACCGAACGAATATAACGTTAAACGTAAAAAATTGAGAACGTGAACAACTTCTTGGAAGTAATCTCAGGTGCTGCGTCGCAGCATTCAGAGTAATTTGCTCACATTGTGTTCAACGCGTCATAGAGCGAGCAAGTCATTTCATTGGACGAGAGGCATACTATGAGAGCTGGTCAGAGGGATGCGTTCAAATGTAGTCAGTAATTTGAGGAACTGTCGAAATGGCGAACGCAGATCAAGTTGAGCTGAAAATCCTCCAGCATCATTGAAGTCTCCGGTTTGGGAACATTTTGGTTTCGCAGTTACGAACAAGGATAACGGACAAAGACAGGTGGACCGAACCAAAGCTGTTTGTCGCCATTGTTCAACTAACATTGGTTACGCGGCTGGCAATACATCAAACTTGCACACTCTTTTGAAAAGGCATCACCCGAACGTGAATATCACCGGTACCAAAAGACTGAAGTGCAAACCCAACTCCCGCTAGCATTTAAGCCTCCACCACTCGCAACAAGTTTAGACCGAGCCAAAGCTATTACAAACGCCAAGTATCCTGATGTTGCCATGTTAGCAAAGCGCTACCTGGCTGTATCTGCTACCTCTGTCCCTAGAGAGGGTGTTCTCCACAGCAGGAGACATTGTTAGTGCCAGCAGATCTGCCCTTTCAGCAAGCAATGTGGACAAGTTCATCTTTCTTAAAGAAACCCCCAAGTGCCCCTATGGGCCGGCCGCCACTGGTTGGAATGCTGACACAGCATTCCAACTACTTGCGCCTCTTCTTCTCCCACATTCCACATCGCAGAAACTCTGTTCAAACATCAAAACGTTCAGCTCGATCGGGAATCGATTGCTATTACTTTTCTCATTCATAACTTTCATAATTCCAGAGATACATCACATAATTCATCACATTTTTAACATTGAAGTCAATGGAGCAAATCTTCAGACTTGAACAATCTTCATGCGACTTCAACTGCTAACTGTTCATTCATACTTTCACTCAGAAACCTCATTCCAACTTTAAAATGTTACACATCTTTCTGCATTATTTGTGTTACACAACTTTTAAATCAGATTAATACTCTTAGAGATATTAAACATTGTTCAGACCTTGGTAAAGAGGCCTTCTTCAGATTTAGAGTGCGTGATGTCACAGCTAGTGGAGGACAGATTGAAAATCGCCTTCATATTTTTCTTTTAAACCTGCCATAATTCCCAAACCCTACATTCCTGAGACATAATTTTTCATGACAAACGTAGGAAAACATCTCGTGGTTTGAAAAATGATTATTTTTTTTACAAAATGCCTCTTGAGGGCATGAAGTGACAACAACTTTCAACATGTCTCCATTAAACCCCATTGTAAGTTCAGCCTCATCTTTCCCCACCACAGCAGCCGCACACCTTTAGTTAATCTGCCAAAAAGGCCACATTATTAACCCGAAAGTACACAAAGAGTACACTTCAGATGCTCAAGGTCCTTGACATGCTTCACGCTTTGAAATTTCACAGATATCTGTTACGGTTCTTCCACAAAACGTTCACATGTAAGAGGTTTATCTCTCATTCAGAAGAATGGAAAGGCTCTCCTCTCACTGATTACTGCACATCACCATGGAAACCTTTGATCTCTGGGCTCAAGCACAGGTGTTATGATAACGTAGTTAGCTCAAACATAAACACCTGTGTGATGGAGATATGACATAATGATGTCATAACTCCAACTGACATGCTCAGAACGCCACCAAATATCACATGATGGTTAACACTCAATCAATCAATGTTTATTTATATAGCCCAATATCACAAATGTTACTTTTGTCTCAGTGGACAGAATATCAGACACTGTGGCCCTGAACAGCTCTACATCAAATCTGATGTTACGTAATGTGGTGTTACTATGGCAATGCATCCCTCGCCAGTGTTTCCGCCAGACCAGGGCTGAGAGGGCGTCCACCCCGAGAGCGGGGGGGGAGGTTGACTTGAGCCGTCTCTTATAGATACTGTCTTTTTACGTTAGTGAGCCGGATCATTTGGCTCGGCTCCCAAACGGCTCTTCATGTTACCACAGTTTACCACGGAGCCTCAGTTTCGCCGCTGCGAGGCTCTGGTGCTCGCAGTTCACGCGCGTGCTCCACTAAAACCCCCCCGCTCATCGCATCCAAATCGCGCACGTTCTGTGTTGCCCTGTGGCAGGCACCTTCGATGTCGGGGAAACGATCTTCAATACTCCGAAAAGAATCCCACCAGACTCCTTTGCCCCTCCAACAGAGGGATGTCCTTGTCCTTTTTCCTTTTCATCATTTCAAGCGATAAAAACTCTCGATCTTCTCTCGAATTCTAAATATTTTTGGACGGCCTCGGCTCGAGTTCAGGCGTCCCGAGCTGAATAAGGGCGTCAAATGACGGCAAGACGCCCCCCTGGCGGAAACACTGTCCCTCGCCATAAAACACGATGTCGCTGTAACTCCAATGGACACGGCCCAATCGTCCCCCAATCTTCACTTGTATATCACCGGTCCATGCCTCAACAGCTCTACGCCAAATCTGAGATCTCACCATATGCCGTTTCCATGGAAATGCATCCCTCGCCTTAAAACACGATGTTGTCGTAACTCCTATGAAAATGGTCAAAACACCACCGGACTTCAGATGACAGTTAATGGTCCAGCCCTCAACATGTCTATGTGCCATTAATGAGTTTTCCTCAAAAGCTGTTGCCATGGCAACGCATCCCTTGCAATAAAACACGATATTGCTTTAACTCCTATGAAAATGGCCAAAAAGTGCTGAAACTTCACATGTGCTAACGGTCCAGCCATGAAGACATCTATGTGACAGTTTTCCGATTTCTTCAAATGCCGTTGCCTTGGCTACATAATGCTCGCCATGAAACAAGATGTTCTCATAACTTCAGTTCAAATGCTCGAAATGGCCCAAAACATCACAGGTTTGGTAACGATGCAGCCATCAACACATCTAAGCGTATTATAGGGTGTCATCAAATGCCGTTGCCATGGCGACAGATCATTCGCCATCAAGTTAGTTCAAAAGTTTGCAGTTCAAATATTCTGCTGCTTTTCCAAGCCTTTTTACTTTCTTTTCTTCTCTCATCACACATTCAAGCCCCCTGTGTTCATGTATCATTTCAATCTAAATTCTTCACTTTCTTCTTACACATTACATTTCAGTATAGAAGTTTAGCGTCAGCTTTTCAGCATAAAGCATTCTCATTAGCAATTTCTTCAGGATTTGCATTCTCTAGTTTTTTCTGCTGTACCGAAAACGTATCGAACCATGACCTAAAAACCGAGGTACGTACCGAACCGAAATGTTTGTGAACCATTACACCCCTACAATTCATGATTTAATTCAACATATTCTTCGGTCAACTTTTAGGGAATTTAATCCTTAAAAATATCATAAATAATCTATTAAAATGATCTTAAACACTGTATATTGCTTTGAATTAATGAATTGTTTTTATTATATTTTAGGTAACTTTGCTCCTTAGAAACCCCCGTTAAAGATCAATTATAAAAAGGTAAATAAAGTAATTATTTTACCCATTAATTATCCTTCTAGAATCCCGTTAAAACCCTAATTTAGGCTTCTGCTATTGTGTGAAAATATGACTTTTAATGTGAAATAATTAATATATAGAGGGCAGTTTGACCTCTATATATTCATTATATACACAGCTCAGACTCTGAACGACGTTTCATTAAAGCTCCTCACAGCTCGGAGGAACTGCCTCTCTGATCTCAGGTGTTTCTCACCTGTTTCTCACCTGTTTCTCACCTGTTTAAAGTCTCTGAAGTCTTGGAAGCTGCTTCACTGCGCCGCCATTGTTGTTGTTACTCTTCTTCTTCTTCGGTGGTGAAATCGATCTACTTCCGGTTTTCTGCTGCCTGCTGCTGGAAACCTTTCAAGATAAAACCTAAAGGAGATCATTTTAGATAGATGGATAGAGTCTGTTATAATAATAATAATTTGAGGGTTTTTCCGGGTTTTGTTTAAAAATGCTTACGTTTATTTTGAAGTCCAGGAGAAGGCGGGACTTTATCTCTGACGCTGCTCAGTGGCGATGAAGCCAAAACAGCCTGGCACCGGGCCCACAGAGCATGCGCAGTGGAGTTTCCTTTAAGCCCCGCCTCCTCTCTGTAGGGCAGATGG
This sequence comes from Pogonophryne albipinna, assembly GCA_028583405.1. NCBI lineage: Eukaryota > Metazoa > Chordata > Actinopteri > Perciformes > Artedidraconidae > Pogonophryne > Pogonophryne albipinna. Next base: position 393,002 of record JAPTMU010000085.1, read on the forward strand.
AGGGAGACCTTCTAGATTAATATTTTAGAACATTTTAGTGGTTATTACTTTATATCTCTACCCTTGATGTGATCTTGTGTGTATACAACATATATGATGTTTACTAGATATGTTCTTGAATAAATAATAATAAAAACTACCACCAGGGGGATCTGCTTCAGCGCTCTTTCACTTCCGGGTTTAGGGTATGTTGTGTGCGGAGAGACAGCAACATGGCGGCGGTCGGGAGGAACCGTTCCAGAGAGGCGAGAAACAGGAGGAGAGACAGCCGGAGAGGTGAGCTCTTTCCCGGGTAGACATCAGCTCACAGTCCGCTGAATCACCTCCGGGTCAGGGGGGTAAAATGCGTTATAGAGTCCGTTTATAGTATCGACAACCGGGAGAGAAACTGCTAGTGATCACAGATGGGAGAGAGTTTCCCGGGTAAACAAGTACTCTCATCTCACATCTTTAGGTACAAGTACTCACATTTTTAGGTACAAGTACTCACATCTTTAGGTACAAGTTCTCAGGTACAAGTACTCACATCTTTAGGTACAAGTTCTCAGGTACAAGTACTCACATATTTAGGTACAAGTACTCACATCTTTAGGTACAAGTAGCCTACTCAGAGAAAAAGTAGAAGTACTCGGGTCTTGTTAAATTGTATTTAAGTACTTTAGTAAAGTACTTAGTTACTTCCCAGCTCTTTCAGCTCTGAGCTAGTGTTGAGAGTAACTGTAACTAAGAGAGGCACAGATAGTTTATGAACAGTTACACTCTTCTGAAAAGCATATCTTATATTTCATATCCATGTGTAAAGCTGGAGGTTAAAGTGTGTTTCGTGAGCGATGAGCGATGAGCGATGAGCGATGAGCTGAGAGATGAGCTGAGCTGAGAGATGAGCTGAGCTGAGAGATGAGCTGAGCGATGAGCTGAGATGAGCTGAGAGATGAGCTGAGCTGAGAGATGAGCTGAGCTGAGCTGAGAGATGAGCTGAGAGATGAGCTGAGCGATGAGCTGAGATGAGCTGAGCTGAGAGATGAGCTGAGAGATGAGCTGAGAGATGAGCTGAGCTGAGAGATGAGCTGAGCTGAGCTGAGAGATGAGCTGAGAGATGAGCTGAGAGATGAGCTGAGCTGAGAGATGAGCTGAGCTGAGCTGAGAGATGAGCTGAGAGATGAGCTGAGATGAGCTGAGAGATGAGCTGAGCTGAGCTGAGAGATGAGCTGAGAGATGAGCTGAGCGATGAGCTGAGATGAGCTGAGCTGAGAGATGAGCTGAGAGATGAGCTGAGAGATGAGCTGAGAGATGAGCTGAGCTGAGAGATGAGCTGAGCTGAGCTGAGAGATGAGCTGAGAGATGAGCTGAGCTGAGAGATGAGCTGAGCTGAGCTGAGAGATGAGCTGAGAGATGAGCTGAGCGATGAGCTGAGATGAGCTGAGAGATGAGCTGAGAGATGAGCTGAGATGAGCTGAGAGATGAGCTGAGAGATGAGCTGAGAGATGAGCTGAGAGATGAGCTGAGCTGAGAGATGAGCTGAGCGATGAGCTGAGATGAGCTGAGAGATGAGCTGAGAGATGAGCTGAGAGATGAGCTGAGAGATGAGCTGAGATGAGCTGAGAGATGAGCTGAGAGATGAGCTGAGAGATGAGCTGAGAGATGAGCTGAGCGATGAGCTGAGCGATGAGCTGAGATGAGCTGAGAGATGAGCTGAGCGATGAGCTGAGATGAGCTGAGAGATGAGCTGAGAGATGAGCTGAGAGATGAGCTGAGAGATGAGCTGAGCGATGAGCTGAGATGAGCTGAGAGATGAGCTGAGCTGAGAGATGAGCTGAGCTGAGCTGAGAGATGAGCTGAGAGATGAGCTGAGAGATGAGCTGAGAGATGAGCTGAGAGATGAGCTGAGCGATGAGCTGAGCGATGAGCTGAGATGAGCTGAGAGATGAGCTGAGAGATGAGCTGAGAGATGAGCTGAGAGATGAGCTGAGAGATGAGCTGAGAGATGAGCTGAGAGATGAGCTGAGAGATGAGCTGAGATGAGCTGAGAGATGAGCTGAGAGATGAGCTGAGAGATGAGCTGAGAGATGAGCTGAGCGATGAGCTGAGATGAGCTGAGAGATGAGCTGAGAGATGAGCTGAGAGATGAGCTGAGAGATGAGCTGAGATGAGCTGAGAGATGAGCTGAGAGATGAGCTGAGAGATGAGCTGAGATGAGCTGAGAGATGAGCTGAGAGATGAGCTGAGCTGAGAGATGAGCTGAGCGATGAGCTGAGCGATGAGCTGAGATGAGCTGAGAGATGAGCTGAGCGATGAGCTGAGATGAGCTGAGAGATGAGCTGAGAGATGAGCTGAGAGATGAGCTGAGAGATGAGCTGAGCGATGAGCTGAGATGAGCTGAGAGATGAGCTGAGCTGAGAGATGAGCTGAGCTGAGCTGAGAGATGAGCTGAGAGATGAGCTGAGCTGAGCTGAGAGATGAGCTGAGAGATGAGCTGAGCTGAGCTGAGAGATGAGCTGAGAGATGAGCTGAGCTGAGCTGAGAGATGAGCTGAGAGATGAGCGATGAGCTCTGCTTCCTGAGGACTGACATGTTCTGCTGTAGGAGGAGCCTACATACTACAGTACTACTTATTCATACATATGACACAGAACTACACATTAATACATAGTAATACACATTAATACACAGAACTACACATTAATACATAGTAATACACATTAATACACAGAACTACACATTAATACACAGAACTACACATTAATACACAGAACTACACATTAATACATAGTAATACACATTAATACACAGAACTACACATTAATACATAGTAATACACATTAATACACAGAACTACACATTAATACATAGTAATACACATTAATACATAGTAATACACATTAATACATAGTAATACACATTAATACACAGAACTACACATTAATACATAGTAATACACATTAATACACAGAACTACACATTAATACATAGTAATACATAGTAATACATAGTAATACATAGAAATACATAGTAATACATAGTAATACACATTAATACATAGAACTACACATTAATACATAGTAATACATAGTAATACATAGTAATACACATTAATACATAGAACTACACATTAATACATAGTAATACATAGTAATACATAGAAATACATAGTAATACACAGAACTACACATTAATACACAGAACTACACATGAATACACAGAACTACACATTAATACACAGAACTACACATTAATACACAGAACTACACATGAATACACAGAACTACACATTAATACACAGAACTACACATTAATACACAGAACTACACATTAATACACAGAACTACACATTAATACACAGAACTACACATGAATACACAGAACTACACATTAATACACAGAACTACACATGAATACACAGAACTACACATTAATACACAGAACTACACAGAACTACACATGAATACACAGAACTACACATTAATACACAGAACTACACAGTAATACACAGAACTACACATTAATACACAGAACTACACATGAATACACAGAACTACACATGAATACACAGAACTACACAGTAATACACAGTGATGTTAATCTGTGATCAGAGAACAGCTGATTATTGATCTGTATTTACTCAAAATGAATGGATTCTGTTGAAAAGGTCAGGTTGTATTAAATATTAATTGATTTATATTTTTAACTCATTTTTTCCATAAAATGCGATGACACGACATCTATCAATAATACTATATCTTTTTTATATAAATATCGTATTATTTTGAATGATTATGTTATTTTTAAATACATTTTTTACATGTTTATATTCTGTGTTTGATAAAACTGTGAAAGAGGAGCTCATTGTGTATTTTACAGATTCTTATATATTTCTGGTGTTTATATTCATTGTTTTTCCCTCCTGTGTTATATTTATAAATATGTTTGTTGTGGTTGTTGTTGTTGTTGTTTCACAGCTGATCTTTGTTGTTTTCTCTCCTCAGAGTTGTTTGTGTCTCCGGCTCTGATCCCAAAATGTAGCGACGTTTCATCCGGAGCGAGCGGGAAACACAAGGTGAGTCCGCTTTACTGCGGTCAGTGAACGCACCGTATCTCTGCCGCTTTACTGCGGTCAGTGAATGCACCGTATCTCTGCCGCTTTACTGCGGTCAGTGAACGCACCGTATCTCTGCCGCTTTACTGCGGTCAGTGAATGCACCGTATCTCTGCCGCTTTACTGCGGTCAGTGAACGCACCGTATCTCTGCCGCTTTACTGCGGTCAGTGAACGCACCGTATCTCTCCCGCTTGACTGCGGTCAGTGAACGCACCGTATCTCTGCCGCTTTACTGCGGTCAGTGAACGCACCGTATCTCTCCCGCTTTACTGCGGTCAGTGAACGCACCGTATCTCTCCCGCTTGACTGCGGTCAGTGAACGCACCGTATCTCTCCCGCTTGACTGCGGTCAGTGAACGCACCGTATCTCTCCCGCTTGACTGCGGTCAGTGAACGCACCGTATCTCTGCCGCTTGACTGCGGTCAGTGAACGCACCGTATCTCTCCCGCTTTACTGCGGTCAGTGAACGCACCGTATCTCTCCCGCTTGACTGCGGTCAGTGAACGCACCGTATCTCTCCCGCTTGACTGCGGTCAGTGAACGCACCGTATCTCTGCCGCTTTACTGCGGTCAGTGAACGCACCGTATTCCGAAAAATCTAATTTTCCAGAAAGTGAACATTTAGAAGTTTTGAGAAAAAAAGTGAAATTCTAAAAAAGCATTGTTTATGTTCTCACAGGGAGTTCTGTCTGACTCTGAGAACGAGGAGCCGCTGAGCCGGAAGATCAGGAACATCTCCGCCTTCATCCGGAAGACCAAACACTCTGCAGCCTGCATGGGGTCAGAGAACTACTGTTGTTGTTGTTGTTGTTATTATTGTTATTATTACTGACCAGCTGACGTGCGTTTCTTCTTCAGTGGTGCTCAGAGGAGTCAGAGCTGCAGCGACCCTCTGGAGGACCGAGCAGGGAAACTGAAGGCTCTCCAGCCCCCCCTCATGGACAGAGTACGTAGCACACATGTACCTCAAATAATAATATAATATATAGAGTCCTGCAGGATGTGGTGTTTCTGTGTTTGTCCCTGAAGGCAGCAGGGTTCCCGCGGGGTCTTAACAAGTTACATTTGATAATCTGAATTTAAGGTCTTAAAAGTGATGGGATTTGAAAGGTACTTCTGTGTTGCGATCGCGTCTAAATGTGTTTTGGGGGAAATGTCCGGGCTGCAAAGTAACCAGGACGGTGAGAGCCTTTCAGTTCCCCCCAACAATCTGTATTGAATTAAATCAACATGGAACCAGTAATCACTAACTTTGTTTCCCCCGGCCCCTTATCGGAGAACACCCAGCTAGTAACCTAGCAACCAAGCTTCAGCTAGCGGCAGTCAGAAACTCATGTCTCTTCGAATCTACTTACAAATAAATATGGGGAATTGTAAGTTCAACCGTATTTGGTTGGAAAACATCTAATTTAGTGCTTGGTGAAACCAGTGGAGGGAACGTGTTTGAAGCCCGCTGCACCTTTTGCAAAAGAAATAGCGTTTGTTTTGCTAATGTAGCGTTAGCTAGTGCAGCAGCGGCTAGATCCCCTCCTGGGTTTTAGTGGCGTAATCTGCCACCCAGGACAAGAGGCGAGGATATTAAATGTATTATTTTCGGTTGTGTATTTGTGTTTCCAGGTATAACATTTAAGTTATAATAACAATCATAATTTGTGCATTCATTTCATTATGGTATTTGAGTTTGTTTCAGATTAACTTTTGTATTTGATGTTGCAATTTAATTTCTCCAAGAGAGACAAAAATCACTAAAAGTTCAGTCATCGTTCTTATGTTAAACATGAATACATTTCATGGACGTATTTCTTCTTTCATAGCAATTTTCCTTCATACTTTCTTGCCGTGAAATAGGTCTTAAATTCTATTCAAAGTGGTCTTAAATTTGAGTTGGTGAAACCTGCAGGAACCCTGGGCAGCATCGCTCTGGACCAATGGGATTCCTCTGGTCTCAGACCCTAATAATCCCAATCCTTCGCCCACGTCTACTGTCATGACTTCGGCCCCTTTTTCTGTGCTTTTGCCCGTCGTTCTCCCTGTTTCCAGTTTGGCAGGTTTGCCTCCATGTGACTCTGGACTCTGTCTCTCAGGTGTTGATATATCTGATCTGTCTCACCTGTCTCTCCTCAGGTGAGCCACAGCTTCACAGCAGGGATCCTCCTCGCGTCGGAGAACAGTCGCTGCTCATCGGCGCCCCCCCCCTCTGACAGGCGGTTGCCATGGCGACCCGTCCTCCTCCCGTCCTCCTCCCCCCCCATCCCTCCAGAACGCTCCGTTAGCCCAGATAGCAACGATAGCATCTCGGAGGAGCTGAACCACTTCAAACCCATCGAGTGTTCGCCGTGCACTCCTCCCAGGCGCCTGGCTGACGGACGCCTGGTGATAACCTCCGTCGTGAAGTCCACCCCCAGGAACCTGAACCTGAGCCTGAACCAGAACCAGGACCTGGACCAGAGCCTGAACCAGGACCAGAGCCTGAGACCCAGCAGATACGAGGTTGGAGCCGCATTGATGCAGAAATGGAGGCAGATCGAACTGGACCGGCAGAAAATGAAGTTAAACGGCAATCTGAGCGGAGAGGAAACGCCCTCTGATCGGCACGGCAACAAGACATCCCCCTCTGATCGGCCCGGCAACAAGAGGTTAGAGTCCCCCTGTGATCCGCACGGCAACA
>JAPTMU010000085.1:408068-438310 GCA_028583405.1 Pogonophryne albipinna
TATCAGTATGTAGTGTCTCTACTTTAAAGAGTCCTCTCCTGCTGATGTTCAGGTGTATATCAGTATGTAGTGTCTCTACTTTAAAGAGTCCTCTCCTGCTGATGTTCAGGTGTATATCAGTATGTAGTGTCTCTACTTTAAAGAGTCCTCTCCTGCTGATGTTCAGGTGTATATCAGTATGTAGTGTCTCTACTTTAAAGAGTCTCCTGCTGGTGTTCAGGTGTATATCAGTATGTAGTGTCTCTACTTTAAAGAGTCCTCTCCTGCTGATGTTCAGGTGTATATCAGTATGTAGTGTCTCTACTTTAAAGAGTCCTCTCCTGCTGGTGTTCAGGTGTATATCAGTATGTAGTGTCTCTACTTTAAAGAGTCCTCTCCTGCTGATGTTCAGGTGTATATCAGTATGTAGTGTCTCTACTTTAAAGAGTCCTCTCCTGCTGATGTTCAGGTGTATATCAGTATGTAGTGTCTCTACTTTAAAGAGTCCTCTCCTGCTGGTGTTCAGGTGTATATCAGTATGTAGTGTCTCTACTTTAAAGAGTCCTCTCCTGCTGATGTTCAGGTGTATCTCAGTATGTAGTGACTCTACTTTAAAGAGTCCTCTCCTGCTGATGTTCAGGTGTATCAGTATGTAGTGACTCTACTTAAAGAGTCCTCTCCTGCTGATGTTCAGGTGTATCTCAGTATGTAGTGACTCTACTTTAAAGAGTCCTCTCCTGCTGATGTTCAGGTGTATATCAGTATGTAGTGTCTCTACTTTAAAGAGTCCTCTCCTGCTGATGTTCAGGTGTATATCAGTATGTAGTGTCTCTACTTTAAAGAGTCCTCTCCTGCTGATGTTCAGGTGTATATCAGTGTGTAGTGTCTCTACTTTAAAGAGTCCTCTCCTGCTGATGTTCAGGTGTATATCAGTATGTAGTGTCTCTACTTTAAAGAGTTCTCCCCTGCTGATGTTCAGGTGTATCTCAGTATGTAGTGTCTCTACTTTAAAGAGTCCTCTCCTGCTGATGTTCAGGTGTATCTCAGTATGTAGTGTCTCTACTTTAAAGAGTCCTCTCCTGCTGATGTTCAGGTGTATATCAGTATGTAGTGTCTCTACTTTAAAGAGTCCTCTCCTGATGTTCAGGTGTATATCAGTATGTAGTGTCTCTACTTTAAAGAGTCCTCTCCTGCTGATGTTCAGGTGTATATCAGTATGTAGTGACTCTACTTTAAAGAGTCCTCTCCTGCTGATGTTCAGGTGTGTATCAGTATGTAGTGTCTCTACTTTAAAGAGTCCTCTCCTGCTGATGTTCAGGTGTATATCAGTATGTAGTGTCTCTACTTTAAAGAGTCCTCTCCTGCTGATGTTCAGGTGTATCAGTATGTAGTGTCTCTACTTTAAAGAGTCCTCTCCTGCTGATGTTCAGGTGTATATCAGTATGTAGTGTCTCTACTTTAAAGAGTCCTCTCCTGCTGATGTTCAGGTGTATATCAGTATGTAGTGTCTCTACTTTAAAGAGTCCTCTCCTGCTGATGTTCAGGTGTATATCAGTATGTAGTGTCTCTCCTTTAAAGAGTCCTCTCCTGCTGATGTTCAGGTGTATATCAGTATGTAGTGTCTCTACTTTAAAGAGTCCTCTCCTGCTGATGTTCAGGTGTATATCAGTATGTAGTGTCTCTACTTTAAAGAGTTCTCTCCTGCTGATGTTCAGGTGTATATCAGTATGTAGTGTCTCTACTTTAAAGAGTTCTCTCCTGCTGATGTTCAGGTGTATATCAGTATGTAGTGTCTCTACTTAAAGAGTCCTCTCCTGCTGATGTTCAGGTGTATATCAGTATGTAGTGTCTCTCCTTTAAAGAGTCCTCTCCTGCTGATGTTCAGGTGTATATCAGTATGTAGTGTCTCTACTTTAAAGAGTCCTCTCCTGCTGATGTTCAGGTGTATATCAGTATGTAGTGTCTCTACTTTAAAGAGTTTCTCCTGCTGATGTTCAGGTGTATATCAGTATGTAGTGTCTCTACTTTAAAGAGTTCTCTCCTGCTGATGTTCAGGTGTATATCAGTATGTAGTGTCTCTACTTTAAAGAGTCCTCTCCTGCTGATGTTCAGGTGTATATCAGTATGTAGTGTCTCTACTTTAAAGAGTCCTCTCCTGCTGATGTTCAGGTGTATATCAGTATGTAGTGTCTCACTTTAAAGAGTCCTCTCCTGCTGATGTTCAGGTGTATATCAGTATGTAGTGTCTCTACTTTAAAGAGTCCTCTCCTGCTGATGTTCAGGTGTATATCAGTATGTAGTGTCTCTACTTTAAAGAGTCCTCTCCTGCTGATGTTCAGGTGTATATCAGTATGTAGTGTCTCTACTTTAAAGAGTCCCTCCTGCTGATGTTCAGGTGTATATCAGTATGTAGTGTCTCTACTTTAAAGAGTCCTCTCCTGCTGATGTTCAGGTGTATATCAGTATGTAGTGTCTCTACTTTAAAGAGTCCTCTCCTGCTGATGTTCAGGTGTATATCAGTATGTAGTGTCTCCACTTTAAAGAGTCCTCTCCTGATGATGTTCAGGTGTATATCAGTATGTAGTGTCTCTACTTTAAAGAGTCCTCTCCTGCTGATGTTCAGGTGTATATCAGTATGTAGTGTCTCTACTTTAAAGAGTCTCTCCTGCTGATGTTCAGGTGTATATCAGTATGTAGTGTCTCTACTTTAAAGAGTCCTCTCCTGCTGATGTTCAGGTGTAATATCAGTATGTAGTGTCTCTACTTTAAAGAGTCCTCTCCTGCTGATGTTCAGGTGTATATCAGTATGTAGTGTCTCTACTTTAAAGAGTCCTCTCCTGCTGATGTTCAGGTGTATATCAGTATGTAGTGTCTCTACTTTAAAGAGTCCTCTCCTGCTGATGTTCAGGTGTATATCAAGTATGTAGTGTCTCTACTTTAAAGAGTCCTCTCCTGCTGATGTTCAGGTGTATATCAGTATGTAGTGTCTCTACTTTAAAGAGTCCTCTCCTGCTGATGTTCAGGTGTATATCAGTATGTAGTGTCTCTACTTTAAAGAGTCCTCTCCTGCTGATGTTCAGGTGTATATCAGTATGTAGTGTCTCTACTTTAAAGAGTCCTCTCCTGCTGATGTTCAGGTGTATCTCAGTATGTAGTGTCTCTACTTTAAAGAGTCCTCTCCTGCTGATGTTCAGGTGTATATCAGTATGTAGTGTCTCTACTTTAAAGAGTCCTCTCCTGATGTTCAGGTGTATATCAGTATGTAGTGTCTCTACTTTAAAGAGTCCTCTCCTGCTGATGTTCAGGTGTATCTCAGTATGTAGTGTCTCTACTTTAAAGAGTCCTCTCCTGCTGATGTTCAGGTGTATATCAGTATGTAGTGTCTCTACTTTAAAGAGTCCTCTCCTGATGTTCAGGTGTATCAGTATGTAGTGTCTCTACTTTAAAGAGTCCTCTCCTGCTGATGTTCAGGTGTATATCAGTATGTAGTGACTCTACTTTAAAGAGTCCTCTCCTGCTGATGTTCAGGTGTATCAGTATGTAGTGTCTCTACTTTAAAGAGTCCTCTCCTGCTGATGTTCAGGTGTATCAGTATGTAGTGTCTCTACTTTAAAGAGTCCTCTCCTGCTGATGTTCAGGTGTATCAGTATGTAGTGTCTCTACTTTAAAGAGTCCTCTCCTGCTGATGTTCAGGTGTATATCAGTATGTAGTGTCTCTACTTTAAAGAGTCCTCTCCTGCTGATGTTCAGGTGTATATCAGTATGTAGTGTCTCTACTTTAAAGAGTCCTCTCCTGCTGATGTTCAGGTGTATATCAGTATGTAGTGTCTCTCCTTTAAAGAGTCCTCTCCTGCTGATGTTCAGGTGTATATCAGTATGTAGTGTCTCTACTTTAAAGAGTTCTCTCCTGCTGATGTTCAGGTGTATATCAGTATGTAGTGTCTCTACTTTAAAGAGTCTCTCCTGCTGATGTTCAGGTGTATATCAGTATGTAGTGTCTCTACTTTAAAGAGTCCTCTCCTGCTGATGTTCAGGTGTATATCAGTATGTAGTGTCTCTACTTTAAAGAGTCCTCTCCTGCTGATGTTCAGGTGTATATCAGTATGTAGTGTCTCTACTTTAAAGAGTCCTCTCCTGCTGATGTTCAGGTGTATATCAGTATGTAGTGTCTCTACTTTAAAGAGTCTCTCCTGCTGATGTTCAGGTGTATATCAGTATGTAGTGTCTCTACTTTAAAGAGTTCTCTCCTGCTGATGTTCAGGTGTATATCAGTATGTAGTGTCTCTACTTTAAAGAGTCCTCTCCTGCTGATGTTCAGGTGTATATCAGTATGTAGTGTCTCTACTTTAAAGAGTCCTCTCCTGCTGATGTTCAGGTGTATATCAGTATGTAGTGTCTCTACTTTAAAGAGTCCTCTCCTGCTGATGTTCAGGTGTATATCAGTATGTAGTGTCTCTACTTTAAAGAGTCCTCTCCTGCTGATGTTCAGGTGTATATCAGTATGTAGTGTCTCTACTTTAAAGAGTCCTCTCCTGCTGATGTTCAGGTGTATATCAGTATGTAGTGTCTCTACTTTAAAGAGTCCTCTCCTGCTGATGTTCAGGTGTATATCAGTATGTAGTGTCTCTACTTTAAAGAGTCCTCTCCTGCTGATGTTCAGGTGTATATCAGTATGTAGTGTCTCTACTTTAAAGAGTCCTCTCCTGCTGATGTTCAGGTGTATATCAGTATGTAGTGTCTCTACTTTAAAGAGTCCTCTCCTGCTGATGTTCAGGTGTATATCAGTATGTAGTGTCTCTACTTTAAAGAGTCCTCTCCTGCTGATGTTCAGGTGTATATCAGTATGTAGTGTCTCTACTTTAAAGAGTCCTCTCCTGCTGATGTTCAGGTGTATATCAGTATGTAGTGTCTCTACTTTAAAGAGTCCTCTCCTGCTGATGTTCAGGTGTATATCAGTATGTAGTGTCTCTACTTTAAAGAGTCCTCTCCTGCTGATGTTCAGGTGTATATCAGTATGTAGTGTCTCTACTTTAAAGAGTCCTCTCCTGCTGATGTTCAGGTGTATATCAGTTGTAGTGTCTCTACTTTAAAGAGTCCTCTCCTGCTGATGTTCAGGTGTATCAGTATGTAGTGTCTCTACTTTAAAGAGTCCTCTCCTGCTGATGTTCAGGTGTATATCAGTATGTAGTGTCTCTACTTTAAAGAGTCCTCTCCTGCTGATGTTCAGGTGTATATCAGTATGTAGTGTCTCTACTTTAAAGAGTCCTCTCCTGCTGATGTTCAGGTGTATATCAGTATGTAGTGTCTCTACTTTAAAGAGTCCTCTCCTGTGATGTTCAGGTGTATATCAGTATGTAGTGTCTCTACTTTAAAGAGTCCTCTCCTGCTGATGTTCAGGTGTATATCAGTATGTAGTGTCTCTACTTTAAAGAGTCCTCTCCTGCTGATGTTCAGGTGTATATCAGTATGTAGTGTCTCTACTTTAAAGAGTCCTCTCCTGCTGATGTTCAGGTGTATATCAGTATGTAGTGTCTCTACTTTAAAGAGTCCTCTCCTGCTGATGTTCAGGTGTATATCAGTATGTAGTGTCTCTACTTTAAAGAGTCCTCTCCTGCTGATGTTCAGGTGTATATCAGTATGTAGTGTCTCTACTTTAAAGAGTCCTCTCCTGCTGATGTTCAGGTGTATATCAGTATGTAGTGTCTCTACTTTAAAGAGTCCTCTCCTGCTGATGTTCAGGTGTATATCAGTATGTAGTGTCTCTACTTTAAAGAGTCCTCTCCTGCTGATGTTCAGGTGTATATCAGTATGTAGTGTCTCTACTTTAAAGAGTCCTCTCCTGCTGATGTTCAGGTGTATATCAGTATGTAGTGTCTCTACTTTAAAGAGTCCTCTCCTGCTGATGTTCAGGTGTATATCAGTATGTAGTGTCTCTACTTTAAAGAGTCCTCTCCTGCTGATGTTCAGGTGTATATCAGTATGTAGTGTCTCTACTTTAAAGAGTCCTCTCCTGCTGATGTTCAGGTGTATCAGTATGTAGTGTCTCTACTTTAAAGAGTCCTCTCCTGCTGATGTTCAGGTGTATATCAGTATGTAGTGTCTCTACTTTAAAGAGTCCTCTCCTGCTGATGTTCAGGTGTATATCAGTATGTAGTGTCTCTACTTTAAAGAGTCCTCTCCTGCTGATGTTCAGGTGTATATCAGTGTAGTGTCTCTACTTTAAAGAGTCCTCTCCTGCTGATGTTCAGGTGTGTATCAGTATGTAGTGTCTCTACTTTAAAGAGTCCTCTCCTGCTGATGTTCAGGTGTATATCAGTATGTAGTGTCTCTACTTTAAAGAGTCCTCTCCTGCTGATGTTCAGGTGTATATCAGTATGTAGTGTCTCTACTTTAAAGAGTCCTCTCCTGCTGATGTTCAGGTGTATATCAGTATGTAGTGTCTCTACTTTAAAGAGTCCTCTCCTGCTGATGTTCAGGTGTATATCAGTATGTAGTGTCTCTACTTTAAAGAGTCCTCTCCTGCTGATGTTCAGGTGTATATCAGTATGTAGTGTCTCTACTTTAAAGAGTCCTCTCCTGCTGATGTTCAGGTGTATATCAGTATGTAGTGTCTCTACTTTAAAGAGTCCTCTCCTGCTGATGTTCAGGTGTATATCAGTATGTAGTGTCTCTACTTTAAAGAGTCCTCTCCTGCTGATGTTCAGGTGTATATCAGTATGTAGTGTCTCTACTTTAAAGAGTCCTCTCCTGCTGATGTTCAGGTGTATATCAGTATGTAGTGTCTCTACTTTAAAGAGTCCTCTCCTGCTGATGTTCAGGTGTATATCAGTATGTAGTGTCTCTACTTTAAAGAGTCCTCTCCTGCTGATGTTCAGGTGTATATCAGTATGTAGTGTCTCTACTTTAAAGAGTCCTCTCCTGCTGATGTTCAGGTGTATATCAGTATGTAGTGTCTCTACTTTAAAGAGTCCTCTCCTGCTGATGTTCAGGTGTATATCAGTATGTAGTGTCTCTACTTTAAAGAGTCCTCCTGCTGATGTCAGGTGTATATCAGTATGTAGTGTCTCTACTTTAAAGAGTCCTCTCCTGCTGATGTTCAGGTGTATATCAGTATGTAGTGTCTCTACTTTAAAGAGTCCTCTCCTGCTGATGTTCAGGTGTATATCAGTATGTAGTGTCTCTACTTTAAAGAGTCCTCTCCTGCTGATGTTCAGGTGTATATCAGTATGTAGTGTCTCTACTTTAAAGAGTCCTCTCCTGCTGATGTTCAGGTGTATATCAGTATGTAGTGTCTCTACTTTAAAGAGTCCTCTCCTGCTGATGTTCAGGTGTATATCAGTATGTAGTGTCTCTACTTTAAAGAGTCCTCTCCTGCTGATGTTCAGGTGTATATCAGTATGTAGTGTCTCTACTTTAAAGAGTCCTCTCCTGCTGATGTTCAGGTGTATATCAGTATGTAGTGTCTCTACTTTAAAGAGTCCTCTCCTGCTGATGTTCAGGTGTATATCAGTATGTAGTGTCTCTACTTTAAAGAGTCCTCTCCTGCTGATGTTCAGGTGTATCAGTATGTAGTGTCTCTACTTTAAAGAGTCCTCTCCTGCTGATGTTCAGGTGTATATCAGTATGTAGTGTCTCTACTTTAAAGAGTCCTCTCCTGCTGATGTTCAGGTGTATATCAGTATGTAGTGTCTCTACTTTAAAGAGTCCTCTCCTGCTGATGTTCAGGTGTATATCAGTATGTAGTGTCTCTACTTTAAAGAGTCCTCTCCTGCTGATGTTCAGGTGTATATCAGTATGTAGTGTCTCTACTTTAAAGAGTCCTCTCCTGCTGATGTTCAGGTGTATATCAGTATGTAGTGTCTCTACTTTAAAGAGTCCTCTCCTGCTGATGTTCAGGTGTATATCAGTATGTAGTGTCTCTACTTTAAAGAGTCCTCTCCTGCTGATGTTCAGGTGTATCAGTATGTAGTGTCTCTACTTTAAAGAGTCCTCTCCTGCTGATGTTCAGGTGTATATCAGTATGTAGTGTCTCTACTTTAAAGAGTCCTCTCCTGCTGATGTTCAGGTGTATATCAGTATGTAGTGTCTCTACTTTAAAGAGTCCTCTCCTGCTGATGTTCAGGTGTATATCAGTATGTAGTGTCTCTACTTTAAAGAGTCCTCTCCTGCTGATGTTCAGGTGTATATCAGTATGTAGTGTCTCTACTTTAAAGAGTCCTCTCCTGCTGATGTTCAGGTGTATATCAGTATGTAGTGTCTCTACTTTAAAGAGTCCTCTCCTGCTGATGTTCAGGTGTATATCAGTATGTAGTGTCTCTACTTTAAAGAGTCCTCTCCTGCTGATGTTCAGGTGTATATCAGTATGTAGTGTCTCTACTTTAAAGAGTCCTCTCCTGCTGATGTTCAGGTGTATATCAGTATGTAGTGTCTCTACTTTAAAGAGTCCTCTGCTGATGTTCAGGTGTATATCAGTATGTAGTGTCTCTACTTTAAAGAGTCCTCTCCTGCTGATGTTCAGGTGTATATCAGTATGTAGTGTCTCTACTTTAAAGAGTCCTCTCCTGCTGATGTTCAGGTGTATATCAGTATGTAGTGTCTCTACTTTAAAGAGTCCTCTCCTGCTGATGTTCAGGTGTATATCAGTATGTAGTGTCTCTACTTTAAAGAGTCCTCTCCTGCTGATGTTCAGGTGTATATCAGTATGTAGTGTCTCTACTTTAAAGAGTCCTCTCCTGCTGATGTTCAGGTGTATATCAGTATGTAGTGTCTCTACTTTAAAGAGTCCTCTCTGCTGGATGTTCAGGTGTATATCAGTATGTAGTGTCTCTACTTTAAAGAGTCCTCTCCTGCTGATGTTCAGGTGTATATCAGTATGTAGTGTCTCTACTTTAAAGAGTCCTCTCCTGCTGATGTTCAGGTGTATATCAGTATGTAGTGTCTCTACTTTAAAGAGTCCTCTCCTGCTGATGTTCAGGTGTATATCAGTATGTAGTGTCTCTACTTTAAAGAGTCCTCTCCTGCTGATGTATCAGTATGTAGTGCTCTACTTAAAGAGTCCTCTCCTGCTGATTGTTCAGGTGAATCAGATGTAGTGTCTCTACTTTAAAAGAGTCTCTCTACTGATGATGTTCAGGGGTATATCAGTATGTAGTGTCTCTACTTTAAAGGAGTTCCTCTCCTGCTGATGTTCAGGTGTATATCAGTATGTAGTGTCTCTACTTTAAAGAGTCCTCTCTGCTGATGTTCAGGTGTATCTCAGTATGTAGTGTCTCTACTTTAAAAGAGTCCTCTCCTGCTGATGTTCAGTGTATATCAGTATGTAGTGTATCTGAATTTAAAGAGTCCTCTCCTGCTGTTGTTCAGGTGTATATCAGTATGTTCAGTGTCTATACTTTAAAGAGTCCTCTCTGTTGATGTTCAGGTGTATACAGTTGTTAGTGATCTTACTTTAAAGAGTCCTCTTTTTTTTTTCCTGATTGATGTTCAGGTGTATATCAGTATGTAGTGTCTCTACTTTAAAGAGTCCTCTCCTGCTGATGTTCAAGTGGTGATCAATGGGGACTGTCCATGACCCTATAAACAAGTAAACTAAACTAAAGTGGACTAAATGTTTGCCGTCCTGCAGACTTCCTGCTCCTCACTCTGACTCGTCATGGACGTCTCCGACCCACAGACTCTCGGCTTCATGGTCTTCGGAGGCTTCATGTTCATCTCGGCGGTCGGCATCGCGCTGGTGTCGACGCTCTCCATGAAGGAGACGTCGTACGAGGATGCGCTCGCCAAGCAGCGCCGCAAACAACCACTGCCCACCAGAGCAGAGAAGAAGAAGAAGGACAAGAACCAGGAGAAGAAGAACAAGGCCAAGAGGAAGGATGAGAAGCTGGAGGAGGAACCGGGGAGCGACGCCGGCGACGAGGTGCTTTTATTTAGGTCTTAATGTGTGCATATGTATAAATGTGTCTGTTGATTGTGTATATATAGGATATACATTAGTTTTCAATTTTTATTTAGAAGACAGCTGAGAACATTTCACCAGTTGTAATGAAATACACTTGCGGTTACACGGAGTAAACCTTTGCAATAAGGGAGCGTTATACATTGAATAGAATAGATAGAATAGAATTGGGAGGGATGAAACCCCCTTTAATGGTCTCACATGCAGAGCACACAGCGCACAGCGACATGTGTTCTCTGCTCTTAACCCATCCTAGAACCAGGAGTCTAGAACCAGGAGTCTAGAACCAGGAGTCTAGAACCAGGAGCAGTGGGCAGCTATTGCACAGCGCCCGGGGAGCAATGGGAGTGAGGGGGGGAGGGTTGCTGCCTTGCTCAAGGGCACCACGGCAGGGCAGGAGGTGAACTGGGACCTCTCCAAGTAGCAGTCCACACTCCATATTTTAGGTCTGGTCGGGGACTTGAACCGGCGACCCTACAGCTCCCGGTCCAAGCCCCTACTGACTGAGCCCCTGCCGGACCGAAACCTCACCTTCTCATTGTCCTCTCTTTGTTCTGATCATCTGATGCATCTTCTACAATGTTCATGAACTTTATACAATAACAGGGATGTTTCGTAACCGGGCATCATTTAGGTATATACATATTTTTATACATATTCTTATATATATTTTTCTATATATTTCTTTTTGTATTCGGGATTGTGAGATCTCTCTGTCTGTACACACAAACTGAAAGATTGACAATAAAGTTGACTTTGACTTTGAGGTGGCTCCAACCGAACCAGAATCTGAACCAGAACCTGCCGCTGAGCCTGAGCCTGAACCTACACCAGAACCAGAACCAGAACCCATCGTGGTTGCCCCCACCATCGAGGCTCCTCCAGCCGCCGCACCAAAGGAGAAGAAGAAGAAGAAGTCCGCCAAGGTGGAGCCGGTTGTCGTGGCGGTGGAAACTGCCGCTCAGGAAGTTCTGATGATGGCGGTGGCGCCGGTGGTCGACGTTTCTCCCGTTAACGTCGTCGCTAAAGTCACCAAAGAACCGCCGGCTGCTGCTAAACCTGAAGAACCCAAAGAGGCCCCCACGGGCAACAAGAAGAAGAACAAGAACAAACTGGAGCCAGGTGAGAAGAGTCCGGTTGTAGAGGTCGCTTGTCAAAAGTAGAGATTTATAATTCCACATATCGTACCACTTCGTACCGATACAATTACACACAATACCATACGGCACGATACGATACAATAAGCTACGATACGGTACGATGCGGTATGATGCGGTACAATACAGTACTTTTATGAAGGCCATGTAGTCACAGATAAGTCTTAAAGGTCCCGTGTCGTGGCCAGTTCCACTGATCATAGTTCCATCGTTGAGGTCGACTAGAATAGATTCACATTGTTCAATGTTCCAAACTCTCATTGGTTTCTCACAGCCTCTCTGTATAGTCTGTGTATTCACTCTCTGTCCCACACGGCTTGTTGGAGCTCCTGCCCCCCCCCCTGTGAGCCCACTGTGCTCTGATTGGTCAGCTCGCCCACTCTGCTCTGATGAGTCCACCACCGTTACAGCGGAACATCAGTGATTATGTTTTACAATGGTGCTTGTTAGCAACCAGGAAATGACACCAGTCAGGACAAACAGGTGAGAATGCTGCGTGGGGTCTGCGTGCCGTGTTGGCGGGACGTTGGGGGGCTCGCTGCTGGAGCGGACAGTGTGAGCTGGCTGTGAGTGTGTGTGTGTGCTCAGGCTGAGTTCAGGCTGAGTTTTGCGGTGTATCGCTGTCTCAGGCTGAGAAATCCGCGGAGCCGCGGCTGAGAAAAGATAAGGCTGAATGAGTGTGTGTGTTTGAGGAGCTCCACGGATTGGTCCATTTGGACCTGGGTATGGTCACGTCACCATGCTCAGGAAGAAACAAATGGAAAAAGAGAAATATCCAACGAGGCGTTCTGGGGCAGCACAGACAGGTATTTTCTGTGTTAGAGTGTTACTCCCTACAGGGTGCACTTTGAGGGTTTGTGACTCTGCACACCGTTCACATGCAGAAAAACCTTCATAACACAAGGGGACGGGTACTAACCGGAAAAGCCTGACATGGGACCTTTAAGGGTTGAATCCACACGTCTCTTGCCGCTCCATTACCGACCTAGAGATACTTTTGAATTGGATATAGTAAAATAAACACAACCACTGTAACATTATCAGGTGTGCGGACGCACGCCGTCGAAATACGTTTTCATTCCACCTTGCAGACTTCCAATGCCTCAGTAGCGTCATGCCATTGGACCTGAGCACTATATAGTAACACACATTAACCATACATAATAATAGGCCTAAATGGCTCCTACAGGGGTCATAATGAGGGTTTCTGATGAACGTATATCAGATATCACAATCATATACCTCGGTAGAACCACACGATGAAGTGTTAAAGGTCACCTATTATGCAAAATCCACTTTTTCATGTCTTTTATACATAAACATGTGTCCCCCCTGTGTAAAGAGACTCTGAACGTTTCAGGAAAAAAACAACCAAGGTAACCCCCCCCCCCCCCCCCCCCTTATCACCTGAATGTCCTCCTAGAGCTCCATTGAGTTCTTTGTAACCAAATGTCTCTCAGAGGGGCGTGGGGAGGGGCTCCTTGTTTTCATCTAAAGTAACAGACAGAGAATCAGCACTTTGGAAACAGGGCTGAAACAGAGGGGATTATGGGTAATGCTGCCATGATCTGTTTGGTGTTTCAGCCAATCAGAGACAGGCTCTGTATATATCTGAGACCTGTGAGATACTGATGAGAAACAGTACAATAGGGGACCTTTAAATGACGGGTTGTGTTTCGTCCTTGTTTCTCTGTTAGTGACCGACTCCTCGCTGCTGTACGGCGAGCTGCTGTCCGCCGTGTCCAACCGGACGCTCAGCGAGGACCAGACCAGCAAACTGATGGAGGTCCTGAACCAGAAGGCCGGCGACTCCTGGCAGCTGGTACATAAACACAACAGATTCAATGTTAGCCGCTAGAACCATCACTGCAGATGTTAGCAGAAAACAGAGTCCTGCAGCATCTCCTGGACCAATGGGAGCCCTCCATGTGATTTAGGGTTATGTCTGAAAATAATCTCTGTGTCAAACTAATGTTTCTGATTCTTACACATTTAGTTCAGCAGGATAATCTCACATATTAACACCACTTCATGATTTCTGAAGTAAAAAGCTAAACCCAGTGGGGTATTTACTGACGTATTTTATGTAAAACGTTAACATCTCTTCAGCTTGTGTTAACCACAGACCTTATTTCAGGATAACAACCAAACTCACATTAAGAAAACCATTGACCTCCAGACCCGGGGACGTGAAGTGAAGAAATGCTGACTCAGGTCAGGGGTCAGGACTCATAATGCTGACTCATGTCAGGGGTCAGGACTCATAATGCTGACTCAGGTCAGGGTTCAGGACTCATAATGCTGACTCAGGTCAGGGGTCAGGACTCATAATGCTGACTCATGTCAGGGGTCAGGACTCATAATGCTGACTCAGGTCAGGGTTCAGGACTCATAATGCTGACTCAGGTCAGGGTTCAGGACTCATAATGCTGACTCAGGTCAGGGGTCAGGACTCATAATGCTGACTCATGTCAGGGGTCAGGACTCATAATGCTGACTCAGGTCAGGGTTCAGGACTCATGATGCTGACTCAGGTCAGGGTTCAGGACTCATAATGCTGACTCAGGTCAGGGTTCAGGACTCATAATGCTGACTCAGGTCAGGGTTCAGGACTCATAATGCTGACTCAGGTCAGGGTTCAGGACTCATAATGCTGACTCAGGTTAGGGTTCAGGACTCATAATGCTGACTCAGGTCAGGGTTCAGGACTCATGATGCTGACTCAGGTCAGGGTTCAGGACTCATAATGCTGACTCAGGTCAGGGTTCAGGACTCATAATGCTGACTCAGGTCAGGGTTCAGGACTCATAATGCTGACTCAGGTCAGGGTTCAGGACTCATAATGCTGACTCATATCAGGGTTCAGGACTCATAATGCTGACTCATGTCAGGGTTTAGGACTCATAATGCTGACTCATGTCAGGGTTCAGGACTCATAATGCTGACTCAGGTCAGGGTTCAGGACTCATGATGCTGACTCAGGTCAGGGTTCAGGACTCATAATGCTGACTCAGGTCAGGGTTCAGGACTCATAATGCTGACTCAGGTCAGGGTTCAGGACTCATAATGCTGACTCAGGTCAGGGTTCAGGACTCATAATGCTGACTCATATCAGGGTTCAGGACTCATAATGCTGACTCAGGTCAGGGTTCAGGACTCATAATGCTGACTCATGTCAGGGTTCAGGACTCATAATGCTGACTCATGTCAGGGTTTAGGACTCATAATGCTGACTCATGTCAGGGTTCAGGACTCATAATGCTGACTCAGGTCAGGGTTCAGGACTCATAGTGCTGACTCATGTCAGGGTTTAGGACTCATAATGCTGACTCATGTCAGGGTTCAGGACTCATAATGCTGACTCAGGTCAGGGTTCAGGACTCATAATGCTGACTCAGGTCAGGGTTCAGGACTCATAATGCTGACTCAGGGTTCAGGACTCATAATGTTGACTCAGGTCAGGGTTCAGGACTCATAATGCTGACTCAGGTCAGGGTTCAGGACTCATAATGCTGACTCAGGGTTCAAGACTCATAATGTTGACTCAGGTCAGGGTTCAGGACTCATAGTGCTGACTCAGGTCAGGGTTCAGGACTCATAATGCTGACTCATGTTAGGGTTCAGGACTCATAGTGCTGACTCATGTCAGGGTTTAGGACTCATCTCCTCCAGAAAGTTCTTGACAGCTGGTTTTAGTCTTCTAGCATGTTACAGTAACGTCTGTTCGTCCCTCAGGCCTGTCAGAAAGGAGACCCTCTGTCCACCCTGAAGAAGCAGCTGGAGGAGAAGGAGAAGCTTCGGACCGCCGACCAGGAAGTTGCCGCTGCCGCCAAGACCCGCCTCAAAGAGCTCAGCAAGGTGAGTCATGTGATCTCTAAAGAGTTAATAATTCTGTCCTGTTTCTCAATATCACAACAACGCTACCAAACACAGAACACTAACAAGACACCTTAAAATATCTTCCTCCTGTAAAGGTGCTCTTTAAAAGGTTGCTCAGATTAACCAAATGAATGTTTTCTGATTAAATGTTGTGGTAGTAGAGGTACATGGGTACATGTGTTGGTAAACTTGATGAGTCAGTGTTCTTACGATTCGATTCGATAACACTTTATTATCAGATCGAGTCTGCATCACAGCAGCTCCATTTTCTTACCTTGTAGTTTCTCCATCAGAACTCACCTCGGTTCTTCTTGGTTTCCTCCTTCAGGAACTTAGTGCAGAGAAATCCAAGATGGGCTCTCTGGATGCGCGTCTGAAGGCGGAGCTGAGTGCTCAGACTCATAAACTGGACGCCATGCGGGTCAGCATGAAGGCCGGCGAGCAGGAGCACCTGAAACTCACAGAGACGCTGAACCAGAAGGTACGCTCCGACTCTCTGTTCCTGAGGGGCAAGGTCAAGTTTCTCATCAAGGGTTTGGTATCCATGAGGGACAGCTAGGTTCAATCTAAAGTCCTGTTAATGAAACGCCTCAAGTCCTTAAGGGTTGATCAAGTCTTCAAGAAGCCAAGCCCAGGAAAAGTCCTTTAGGGAAAGTCTACGTCAATCCAGAACATCTTGAGGGTATGATTGAATCATATTTCCAGTCCTGGGGTGCAGGTCCAAGTCAAGACTCAAATCCCGGGTTGTGTTTCTCTGAGCAGATGTAATTCAGTTCTAATTCAGTTGTTCAGAAATCCTTTTCTTGTCCCACACCGGGACCAAATGGCAAGTTTGATCTTGATCCTGTGTGTAATATCAACTAACGTTCTGTTTACCGTGGACAGATCGGTGTGTTTGTAGCCTGTTGAGCTAACGGTGTGTTTGTAGCCTGTTGAGGTAACAGTGTATTTGTAGCCTGTTGAGGTAACAGTGTATTGTAGCATGTTGAGCTAACGGTGTGTTTACCTTGACAGGTTGTTGTTCTGCAGGAGCAGCTGGAGAACGGGCCGAACGCTCAGCTGGCTCGGCTGCAGCAGGAGAACTCGATCCTGCGCGACGCTCTGAACCAAGCGAGCAGCCAGGCGGAGAGCCGGCAGAACGCCGAGCTGGCCCGTCTGCGGAGCGACTGCCTGCACCTCAGCCGCGAGCTAACGGAGCGTAGCGACGCTCTGCGCGCCGATGAGGAGTGCCGCCACGGCCTGGAGGCAAAGATGGCCGCCGCGGAGCAGGAAGCAGCCCAAACCCGGGTCAGAAACATGAGAGGCTGAAACACGAGAGGCTTAAACACTGCACACCACTCCACTCTCTCAGGGTTCTCCATTATAAGAAACAACCACATGTAGCATCAGAAACCTCACAGATAACTCACTGAACCAAACGTATCAGAGATAAGACAACATTCTTATGTCTTTAAAGAGTAATTCATATTTCAGGTATTGAGACATTGAGCCTGTTGTTAAGGTGGTGTAGAAGTCTAGCATTGCATTTGCAAAGAATACGACAAGAATAGTCCAAATCTGATCCCATCTCTGATCCTGACTCTCTTTATGGATTCACATTAGGAGAAGTTGTGGATGGTCCCAGGCACTCGTTTAGTTTTCCCAGCGATACTAAGAGTTGATGTTAAAACACTGCAGGACACCGATTGGTCGGAGAGAACAAGACATCCTGGCTGAGTCACCTTTTTTAAATAACAAACTACCATCAAAAGTGTTCGGATGTTTTATGTTCATCAGACCAGATTATTATGGCAACCTGCAGACCTATAGCGGAGAAGTGACAGACCTATAGCGGAGAAGTGACAGATCTATAGCGGAGAAGTGATAGACCTATAGCGGAGAAGTGACAGACCTATAGCGGAGAAGTGACAGACCTATAGCGGAGAAGTGATAGACCTATAGCGGAGAAGTGATAGACCTATAGCGGAGAAGTGACAGACCTATAGCGGAGAAGTGACAGACCTATAGCGGAGAAGTGACAGACCTATAGCGGAGAAGTGATAGACCTATAGCGGAGAAGTGACAGATCTATAGCGGAGAAGTGACAGACCTGAAGTGACAGATCTATAGCGGAGAAGTGACAGATCTATAGCGGAGAAGTGACAGACCTATAGCGGAGAAGTGATAGACCTATAGCGGAGAAGTGACAGACCTATAGCGGAGAAGTGACAGATCTATAGCGGAGAAGTGACAGACCTGAAGTGACAGATCTATAGCGGAGAAGTGACAGATCTATAGCGGAGAAGTGACAGACCTATAGCGGAGAAGTGACAGACCTATAGCGGAGAAGTGATAGACCTATAGCGGAGAAGTGACAGATCTATAGCGGAGAAGTGACAGACCTATAGCGGAGAAGTGACAGACCTATAGCGGAGAAGTGACAGATCTATAGCGGAGAAGTGACAGACCTGAAGTGACAGATCTATAGCGGAGAAGTGACAGACCTGAAGTGACAGATCTATAGCGGAGAAGTGACAGATCTATAGCGGAGAAGTGACAGACCTATAGCGGAGAAGTGATAGACCTATAGCGGAGAAGTGACAGACCTATAGCGGAGAAGTGATAGACCTATAGCGGAGAAGTGACAGACCTATAGCGGAGAAGTGACAGACCTATAGCGGAGAAGTGACAGACCTATAGTGACAGACCTATAGCGGAGAAGTGACAGACCTATAGCGGAGAAGTGACAGACCTATAGTGACAGACCTATAGCGGAGAAGTGACAGATCTATAGCGGAGAAGTGACAGACCTATAGCGGAGAAGTGACAGACCTATAGTGACAGACCTATAGCGGAGAAGTGACAGATCTATAGCGGAGAAGTGACAGACCTATAGCGGAGAAGTGACAGACGAGGCTCTCTTTGGATCAAAGGCTTTAGGGTTAGCTTAATGCTAAAAGTCAGTCATTTATATGTGTAGCTGCAGCTAACAGGAAGTGTGTTGTGTGTTTAGGACACTGAGCGCGCTCTGCAGCAGCATCTGCAGGAAGTGATGTCAGAGCTGAACGCCGCACAGCAGGAGGCCGCCGCCGTTAGCGGTGAGTGCATACTCACGGAGGAAAATATAATGAGTGTTAAAATAACAGCTTTTCATCAAGAGCTCTTTCTTTCTTTCTCTATTCTTTGCTTATTATTGAGCTGTTGAGTTTCTGTTATGCTCCCAAAACATTTCAGAAACATCCCAGCCCATATGTACTCTCATTGCTTTATGGTAACACAAAGAGCATTGGACTTCTAACTGGCTCCGTTTCCACCCAATAACCGAGGAAATAAAGTATTCCTTCAGCCTCTTTCTGTGTTTCCATCCCATCCACTCGACCCGTAATAACTGCATATCTTGTGTTTCCTGCTGTTCCTCCTCAGAGCTGCAGGGGGCGCTGGCGCTCAGAGACGCCGACCTGCAGGAGCTCCAGGCCCAGCTGGAGAGCCAGGCTGCAGGACAGGTAAACACCTGATGTTAATGTGTGGTTCAAACACTCAGGTAGTCAGATAGTCCCACGTAAGGATATTTCATATATTCCAAAACACTCGAGGAAGTTACACCGTCGCCAGAGGGGGGGGTCAGAGAGGGTCTTTGCTTTTATCATTTGTATTATTTTTTTTGTATTTATCTATTCAACATCATACATTCTACATTCAACAAAGTCCACATATAAGACATTCAAACCAAAAAGACATTACATACAGCAAATAAAGAAAAAAGAAAAAAAGGAAAGAAAAATTCATTTTGAAACTTCAGATTAAATATTTTTTAAATACGAAATTAGATTCGATTGCCTTCTTATTCCTAATGTTTTTAATAGTGCTAATATATTGTTTAAATTCTTGATAGAAATGTACAAAATTTGATTTGGAGTCAGCCCATTTTTTTTTTACGGATATAACATTTCCCTAAAAATACAATTAACTGCACAAAAAAGACTAAATCTGCATCCATACTATCAGCCCTGAAGTACATAAGAATGTCTTTGTCCTGGAGTTGAACTTTTTGTCCCGTCTTTCTTCTAAGAAAACATTCTACATCATACCACAATATTCTACAACACACGCATTCATAAAATAAATGGCCGATAGTTTCTTCAAGAGAGGGACTTTGTTCAGAGAACCGGATTCTCCATGTTTACCGTTTGACCGGTTCTTAGTGACGGACCTTCACAGGTTAACACTCCCAGGCAGGTGTGGAGAGAACACACCTGAACACACCTGCAGGATGTCCTGTTCCTCTGTGGGTCCCTGAAGGCAGCGTCTCCCTGGGCCAATGGGATTCCTCCATGTGATTTTTACATTACATTACATCACAGGTCACTTGTTAGACGCTTTTATCCAAAGCGACTTACATACTCAATACCAGGCACGTGCACACAGACATCAAAGTGGGCTTGAGCCCCTGCCCCTTTTCTTCCTCCATAGAAAGTGCCCTTTTTCCCCTCTTTATTTTTTTTTATAAATGAATATCTACTGCTGTTTGCGCACAGTTTCCCCCCACGCCTCCTGCACAGAGGTGCGGACATCGGCAGTCCCTTCAGACAGAAAGGTAGCAGCACCTCCCACTTTACTGTCCCATGTTATGCCGGCTTTTCTTGGCTTATAGAGAGGCGAAGTCCCGCCCATCTACTTCCGCTCCATGGGACCCTATTTCTGAATAATAATGCATTGAAGTCAATGGAGAGAGAAAACGTATCTTTCGATCCGTTTGAATTGTGCCATGAATTACACATATGATGTTTGTCAATCTTAAAAAATAATTTCCATGTCAAAAAAGTCACAGTTTGTTGTAAAACTGTTGAAATATAAGACTATGAAAAATACGCAACTAGAAAGACTACAAATCCCAGAGTCGCGTAAGTGATGTCACAACTGTTTTCCTCCACTAAGAGATAGCTAAGATCAGCTATAGATAGAATCTATCTATATGGCGCTGGCTAAGATAAGATAACTTTAACAAGATGCCTGTGTGCTTAGTACCAGGTTGTTATCATACCAGCAATGGGTCTTGCTCGTTCTTTCGCTTCCCGTCTGATGAAAGGACCAGGAGTGGCTGATCAAGTTAGCTACCTAGCACGTTAGTTAGCGTTACAGCCTTGTCATTTTTATTAGCCTTAACATGAAGTAACATCAAGTAACCCAAAATGTTAAACAGTAAGAGTAGTAGTCATATTTCGTGAACCCTTTGAAGAGTACTGTCCAGTGGCGGTTCTAGACCAATTTGACTGGGGGGGCCAGTTATTTTCTGAGGGGGGCACAATAAATGCAGGACGAAAAAGAGAACTAGACAGTATGAAGTAATTGCGCATAAGAAAACAATGCAATACAGTTATTGTTATTTGTTTCAGTACACTTATTTATTTCAGATAGATCTTATAGTTATTACTGTTAGCTTCAGCTTAAGTTATCGTGCAATGTTTGCACTAACACCATATTTATATAAAAATAAAGGCAATGAACAGTTACATCTCTACTTTACATAAGGGTGTCTGCACAATCTCACATTACAGCAACACAATCCTGCGGTCTTTGGCAAACCGAGTACCACAAAATATACATTTAAAAAAAAAAAAAAAAAAAAACTTTTCATTGTTAGGGGGCACTGGCCCCCCTAGAACCGCCCCTGGTACTGTCACCGGTGTGATCATTCTATAATACACAATTTAAGCCCGGGGGAGAAATGCTAACGCTACATTAGCATCTGCGATCTGTTCTACTTCACGCTATCTGCACAAATGGTTGACATTAAACATTAAAAAGACCAGGCAGTTCAGAGAGAATCAAAGGAAGGCAGCTCTGCAGGACATTCTTCTGGACGTGTTTCCTTGTGGTGAGAGTGAGGGTGAGAGGGTGATAGTGAGGGTGAGGGTCAGGGTGAGGGTCAGGGTGAGAGGGTGATCGTGAGGGTGAGAGGGTGATAGTGAGGGTGAGGGTGAGGGTCAGGGTGAGGATCAGGGTGAGAGGGTGATCGTGAGGGTGAGAGGGTGATGGTGAGGGTAGCCAATCCTTTTGTTGACAAGACAGTAGTGACGGCCATCTTGGTGACGTGTGTTGTTCTGCGAGAGCAGAGTTGTAGTTCAATCAGCGTTTCACACAAACAAAGTGTTACTTCACAGTTTTACGACACATTTTTATTTTTTTGACTTGCAAAATTATCTTTTAAATTGACAAACATCATTTGTGTAATTCATGGCACAATTCAAACGGGATCGAAAGATAATCTTTCTCTCTCCATTGACTTCAATACATACTTTTTTCAAAATAAGGTCCCTGGAGGTCCACCGGAAGGGGAGGGACTTCTCCTCTCTATTTTGAAGGTGAGTGGTGAAATCACTAAACTGCCAGTGCCTCGAGTTTACAGCTAATCAGCTAAAAGACAATAACAAATATAGGAGCCTAAGGTAGGCTACTAGCTAATGGATAAGTTAGCTCAAGGGTTAGCTAAGGCAATGTATCATGGGCATACAGGCTAATGTACTTAAGGGGAGACACTTAAAGTGAATACAGTAAAATGTGTATCTAATAACGTTATCACAATCGTCACATTGATATGCAAATTAGGCGTTAACTAGGCCTAATTAAAATGCGCTCATTTGCATGCGGTTCCCAAGGCATTGCAGGTGAAAAGGATACAACAATAAAACACATCACCTCACAACTTCCCCAGATAGTTACTTACGTCAAGTCAGTATATCCCCTGAAATGTTATGTTTAAATGCAGATTAGCTTTAAATCTATAGATGAATTCAGACATGGCAGTAAAACGAACAACATTTATATGTTTCTTGGAAGTTTTATTTCCATTAGAGTGAAAGAAAACATGGAAGCAAACTAGACCAAAATAACAAGTACATTGTCTGTAATGTCCTTAAACACTAACTTCATAATTTAGTTTGTTGTCTGCTCTTGTGCGTAGTGAAGACTAAAGAAGACCATTGTCTCTCTGTTAGCTGATTATTTTGTAGAATTCTGTCGAGTTTTAAACAATTGCGTGAGTGTGAGGGTATTCAAATAAATTGGTCAGTAAGTCAGAGATGTGCAACTATATTTAACTTTTTGTTTTACATTTTTTTTAAATAAATGATTATGGGAAGTGCCCTTTTTCTCGCTTGAGCCCCTGCCCCCCAAAATGTCTGTGCACGTCCCTGCTCAATACTGTGGGCAATCCCCACAGGAGCACTTTGGGGTGAAGTGTCCCAGGGACACAACGATATGCTGACTGCAGTGGGGTTTGAACCTGTGACCCCCTGATCCCAACACCAATGCACAACCCACTGCGCCACACACCTTTTTTGGAGGAAATAATCTCGACGTTTATGATACTTTTACTTCAGCAGGATAATCGAGGCAAGGCAGGTTTATTTATACAGCACCTTTCAACACAAGGTCATTCAAAGTGCTTAACAAAAATGAAAGACATTAAGAAAATGGCATTTAAAAACAGTCATTAAAAAGCAAAGATATTAAAGTAAACATCAAAAGAAAAAAAATATGAATAAAAGTTAGAGTGCAGTGTGAGATAAGAATAGTTATATTAAAAGTCTTCAGCCTGGATTTAAAAGTAGTCAGAGTTGCAGCGGACCTGCAGGTTTCTGGGAGATATTTGGAGCATAATAACACAATCTAATGTTCCTGCAGTTCTGACTTTTATCCTCATGGTTTGATGCACTTTGATGCATGATGTTAACTTCAGTGAGTATCTGGTAGTAACTTCAGTGAGTATCTGGTAGTAACTTCAGTGAGTATCTGGTAGTAACTTCAGTGAGTATCTGGTAGTAACTTCAGTGAGTATCTGGTAGTAACTTCAGTGAGTATCTGGTAGTAACTTCAGTGAGTATCTGGTAGTAACTTCAGTGAGTATCTGGTAGTAACTTCAGTGAGTATCTGGTAGTAACTTCAGTGAGTATCTGGTAGTAACTTCAGTGAGTATCTGGTAGTAGCTTCAGTGAGTATCTGGTAGTAACTTCAGTGAGTATCTGGTGTTAACTTCAGTGAGTATCTGGTAGTAGCTTCAGTGAGTATCTGGTAGTAACTTCAGTGAGTATCTGGTAGTAACTTCAGTGAGTATCTGGTAGTAACTTCAGTGAGTATCTGGTAGTAGCTTCAGTGAGTATCTGGTAGTAACTTCAGTGAGTATCTGGTAGTAACTTCAGTGAGTATCTGGTAGTAACTTCAGTGAGTATCTGGTAGTAACTTCAGTGAGTATCTGGTAGTAACTTCAGTGAGTATCTGGTAGTAACTTCAGTGAGTATCTGGTAGTAACTTCAGTGAGTATCTGGTAGTAACTTCAGTGAGTATCTGGTAGTAGCTTCAGTGAGTATCTGGTAGTAACTTCAGTGAGTATCTGGTAGTAACTTCAGTGAGTATCTGGTAGTAACTTCAGTGAGTATCTGGTAGTAACTTCAGTGAGTATCTGGTAGTAACTTCAGTGAGTATCTGGTAGTAACTTCAGTGAGTATCTGGTAGTAACTTCAGTGAGTATCTGGTAGTAGCTTCAGTGAGTATCTGGTAGTAACTTCAGTGAGTATCTGGTGTTAACTTCAGTGAGTATCTGGTAGTAGCTTCAGTGAGTATCTGGTAGTAACTTCAGTGAGTATCTGGTAGTAACTTCAGTGAGTATCTGGTAGTAGCTTCAGTGAGTATCTGGTAGTAACTTCAGTGAGTATCTGGTAGTAACTTCAGTGAGTATCTGGTAGTAACTTCAGTGAGTATCTGGTAGTAACTTCAGTGAGTATCTGGTAGTAACTTCAGTGAGTATCTGGTAGTAGCTTCAGTGAGTATCTGGTAGTAACTTCAGTGAGTATCTGGTAGTAACTTCAGTGAGTATCTGGTAGTAACTTCAGTGAGTATCTGGTAGTAACTTCAGTGAGTATCTGGTAGTAACTTCAGTGAGTATCTGGTAGTAGCTTCAGTGAGTATCTGGTAGTAACTTCAGTGAGTATCTGGTAGTAACTTCAGTGAGTATCTGGTAGTAACTTCAGTGAGTATCTGGTAGTAACTTCAGTGAGTATCTGGTAGTAACTTCAGTGAGTATCTGGTAGTAACTTCAGTGAGTATCTGGTAGTAACTTCAGTGAGTATCTGGTAGTAACTTCAGTGAGTATCTGGTAGTAACTTCAGTGAGTATCTGGTAGTAACTTCAGTGAGTATCTGGTAGTACTTCAGTGAGTATCTGGTAGTAACTTCAGTGAGTATCTGGTGTTAACTTCAGTGAGTATCTGGTAGTAGCTTCAGTGAGTATCTGGTAGTAACTTCAGTGAGTATCTGGTAGTAACTTCAGTGAGTATCTGGTAGTAGCTTCAGTGAGTATCTGGTAGTAACTTCAGTGAGTATCTGGTAGTAACTTCAGTGAGTATCTGGTAGTAACTTCAGTGAGTATCTGGTAGTAACTTCAGTGAGTATCTGGTAGTAACTTCAGTGAGTATCTGGTAGTAACTTCAGTGAGTATCTGGTAGTAACTTCAGTGAGTATCTGGTAGTAACTTCAGTGAGTATCTGGTAGTAACTTCAGTGAGTATCTGGTAGTAACTTCAGTGAGTATCTGGTAGTAGCTTCAGTGAGTATCTGGTAGTAACTTCAGTGAGTATCTGGTAGTAACTTCAGTGAGTATCTGGTAGTAACTTCAGTGAGTATCTGGTAGTAACTTCAGTGAGTATCTGGTAGTAACTTCAGTGAGTATCTGGTAGTAACTTCAGTGAGTATCTGGTAGTAACTTCAGTGAGTATCTGGTAGTAACTTCAGTGAGTATCTGGTGTTAACTTCAGTGAGTATCTGGTAGTAACTTCAGTGAGTATCTGGTAGTAACTTCAGTGAGTATCTGGTAGTAGCTTCAGTGAGTATCTGGTAGTAACTTCAGTGAGTATCTGGTAGTAACTTCAGTGAGTATCTGGTAGTAACTTCAGTGAGTATCTGGTAGTAGCTTCAGTGAGTATCTGGTAGTAACTTCAGTGAGTATCTGGTAGTAACTTCAGTGAGTATCTGGTAGTAACTTCAGTGAGTATCTGGTAGTAACCTCAGTGAATATCTGGTAGTAACTTCAGTGACTATCAGGTAGTAACTTCAGTGAGTATCTGGTAGTAGCTTCAGTGAGTATCTGGTAGTAACTTCAGTGAGTATCTGGTAGTAACTTCAGTGAGTATCTGGTAGTAACTTCAGTTGAGTATCTGGTAGTAACTTCAGTTTATATCTGGTAGTAACTTCAGTGAGTATCTGGTAGTAACTTCAGTGAGTATCTGGGTAGTAGCTTCATTGAGTATCTGGTAGTAACTTCAGTGAGTATCTGGTAGTAACTTCAGTGAGTATCTGTAGTAACTTCAGTGAGTATCTGGTAGTAACTTCAGTGAGTATCTGGTAGTAGCTTCAGTGAGTATCTGGTAGTAACTTCAGTGAGTATCTGGTAGTAACTTCAGTGAGTATCTGGTAGTAACTTCAGTGAGTATCTGGTAGTAACTTCAGTGAGTATCTGGTAGTAACCTTCAGTGAGTATCTGGTAGTAACTTCAGTGAGTATCTGGTAGTAACTTCAGTGAGTATCTTGGTAGAACTTCAGTGAGTATCTGGTAGAACTCAGTGAGTATCTGGTAGTAACTTCAGTGAGTATCTGGTAGTAGCTTCAGTGAGTATCTGGTAGTAACTTCAGTGAGTATCTGGTAGTAACTTCAGTGAGTATCTGGTAGTAACTTCAGTGAGTATCTGGTAGTATAAAGAAACTTCAGTGAGTATCTGGTAGTAACTTCAGTGAGTATCTGGTAGTAACTTCAGTTTATAATCTGGTAGTAACTTCAGTGAGTATCTGGGTAGTAACTTCAGTGAGTATCTGGTAGTAACTTCAGTGAGTATCTGGTAGTAACTTCAGTGAGTATCTGGTAGTAACTTCAGTGTATATCTGGTAGTAACTTCAGTGAGTATCTGGTAGTACTTCAGTGAGTATCTGGTAGTAACTTCAGTGAGTATATGGTAGTAACTTCAGTGAGTATCTGGTAGTAACTTCAGTGAGTATCTGGTAGTAACTTCAGTGAGTATCTGGTAGTAACTTCAGTGAGTATCTGGTAGTAACTTCAGTGAGTATCTGGTAGTAACTTCAGTGAGTATCTGGTAGTAACTTCAGTGAGTATCTGGTAGTAACTTCAGTGAGTATCTGGTAGTAACTTCAGTGAGTATCTGGTAGTAACTTCAGTGAGTATCTGGTAGTAACTTCAGTGAGTATCTTGGTAGAACTTCAGTGAGTATCTGGTAGTAACTTCAGTGAGTATCTGGTAGTAACTTCAGTGAGTATCTGGTAGTAACTTCAGTGAGTATCTGGTAGTAACTTCAGTGAGTATCTGGTAGTAACTTCAGTGAGTATCTGGTAGTAGCTTCAGTGAGTATCTGGTAGTAACTTCAGTTTATATCTGGTAGTAACTTCAGTGAGTATCTGGTAGTAACTTCAGTGAGTATCTGGTAGTAACTTCAGTGAGTATCTGGTAGTAGCTTCAGTGAGTATCTGGTAGTAACTTCAGTTTATATCTGGTAGTAACTTCAGTGAGTATCTGGTAGTAACTTCAGTGAGTATCTGGTAGTAACTTCAGTGAGTATCTGGTGTTAACTTCAGTGAGTATCTGGTAGTAACTTCAGTGAGTATCTGGTAGTAACTTCAGTGAGTATCTGGTAGTAACTTCAGTGAGTATCTGGTAGTAACTTCAGTGAGTATCTGGTAGTAACCTCAGTGAATATCTGGTAGTAACTTCAGTGAGTATCTGGTAGTAACTTCAGTGAGTATCTGGTAGTAACTTCAGTGAATATCTGGTAGTAACTTCAGTGACTATCAGGTAGTAACTTCAGTGAGTATCTGGTAGTAACTTCAGTGAGTATCTGGTAGTAACTTCAGTGAGTATCTGGTAGTAACTTCAGTGAGTATCTGGTAGTAGCTTCAGTGAGTATCTGGTAGTAACTTCAGTGAGTATCTGGTAGTAACTTCAGTGAGTATCTGGTAGTAACTTCAGTGAGTATCTGGTAGTAGCTTCAGTGAGTATCTGGTAGTAACTTCAGTGAGTATCTGGTAGTAACTTCAGTGAGTATCTGGTAGTAACTTCAGTGAGTATCTGGTAGTAACTTCAGTGAGTATCTGGTAGTAGCTTCAGTGAGTATCTGGTAGTAACTTCAGTGAGTATCTGGTAGTAACTTCAGTGAGTATCTGGTAGTAACTTCAGTGAGTATCTGGTAGTAACTTCAGTGAGTATCTGGTAGTAACTTCAGTGAGTATCTGGTAGTAGCTTCAGTGAGTATCTGGTAGTAACTTCAGTGAGTATCTGGTAGTAACTTCAGTGAGTATCTGGTAGTAACTTCAGTGAGTATCTGGTAGTAACTTCAGTGAGTATCTGGTAGTAGCTTCAGTGAGTATCTGGTAGTAACTTCAGTGAGTATCTGGTAGTAACTTCAGTGAGTATCTGGTAGTAACTTCAGTGAGTATCTGGTAGTAACTTCAGTGAGTATCTGGTAGTAACTTCAGTGAGTATCTGGTAGTAACTTCAGTGAGTATCTGGTAGTAACCTCAGTGAATATCTGGTAGTAACTTCAGTGACTATCAGGTAGTAACTTCAGTGAGTATCTGGTAGTAGCTTCAGTGAGTATCTGGTAGTAACTTCAGTGAGTATCTGGTAGTAACTTCAGTGAGTATCTGGTAGTAACTTCAGTGAGTATCTGGTAGTAACTTCAGTGAGTATCAGGTAGTAACTTCAGTGAGTATCTGGTAGTAACTTCAGTGAGTATCTGGTAGTAACTTCAGTGAGTATCTGGTAGTAACTTCAGTGAGTATCTGGTAGTAACTTCAGTGAGTATCTGGTAGTAACTTCAGTGAGTATCTGGTAGTAGCTTCAGTGAGTATCTGGTAGTAACTTCAGTGAGTATCTGGTAGTAACTTCAGTGAGTATCTGGTAGTAACTTCAGTGAGTATCTGGTAGTAACTTCAGTGAGTATCTGGTAGTCGCTTCAGTGAGTATCTGGTAGTAACTTCAGTTTATATCTGGTAGTAACTTCAGTGAGTATCTGGTAGTAACTTCAGTGAGTATCTGGTAGTAACTTCAGTGAGTATCTGGTAGTAGCTTCAGTGAGTATCTGGTAGTAACTTCAGTGAGTATCTGGTAGTAACTTCAGTGAGTATCTGGTAGTAACTTCAGTGAGTATCTGGTAGTAACTTCAGTGAGTATCTGGTGTTAACTTCAGTGAGTATCTGGTAGTAACTTCAGTGAGTATCTGGTAGTAACTTCAGTGAGTATCTGGTAGTAACTTCAGTGAGTATCTGGTAGTAACTTCAGTGAGTATCTGGTAGTAACCTCAGTGAATATCTGGTAGTAACTTCAGTGAGTATCTGGTAGTAACTTCAGTGAGTATCTGGTAGTAACTTCAGTGAATATCTGGTAGTAACTTCAGTGACTATCAGGTAGTAACTTCAGTGAGTATCTGGTAGTAACTTCAGTGAGTATCTGGTAGTAACTTCAGTGAGTATCTGGTAGTAACTTCAGTGAGTATCTGGTAGTAACTTCAGTGAGTATCTGGTAGTAACTTCAGTGAGTATCTGGTAGTAACTTCAGTGAGTATCTGGTAGTAGCTTCAGTGAGTATCTGGTAGTAACCTCAGTGAGTATCTGGTAGTAACTTCAGTGAGTATCAGGTAGTAACTTCAGTGAGTATCTGGTAGTAACTTCAGTGAGTATCTGGTAGTAACTTCAGTGAGTATCTGGTAGTAACTTCAGTGAGTATCTGGTAGTAGCTTCAGTGAGTATCTGGTAGTACTTCAGTATATCTGGTAGTAACTTCAGTGAGTATCTGGTAGTAACTTCAGTGAGTATCTGGTAGTAACTTCAGTGAGTATCTGGTAGTAACTTCAGTTTATATCTGGTAGTAACTTCAGTGAGTATCTGGTAGTAACTTCAGTGAGTATCTGGTAGTAACTTCAGTGAGTATCTGGTAGTAGCTTCAGTGAGTATCTGGTAGTAACTTCAGTTTATATCTGGTAGTAACTTCAGTGAGTATCTGGTAGTAACTTCAGTGAGTATCTGGTAGTAACTTCAGTGAGTATCTGGTGTTAACTTCAGTGAGTATCTGGTAGTAACTTCAGTGAGTATCTGGTAGTAACTTCAGTGAGTATCTGGTAGTAACTTCAGTGAGTATCTGGTAGTAACTTCAGTGAGTATCTGGTAGTAACCTCAGTGAATATCTGGTAGTAACTTCAGTGAGTATCTGGTAGTAACTTCAGTGAGTATCTGGTAGTAACTTCAGTGAATATCTGGTAGTAACTTCAGTGACTATCAGGTAGTAACTTCAGTGAGTATCTGGTAGTAACTTCAGTGAGTATCTGGTAGTAACTTCAGTGAGTATCTGGTAGTAACTTCAGTGAGTATCTGGTAGTAACTTCAGTGAGTATCTGGTAGTAACTTCAGTGAGTATCTGGTAGTAACTTCAGTGAGTATCTGGTAGTAACTTCAGTGAGTATCTGGTAGTAACTTCAGTGAGTATCTGGTAGTAACTTCAGTGAGTATCTGGTAGTAACTTCAGTGAGTATCTGGTAGTAGCTTCAGTGAGTATCTGGTAGTAACCTCAGTGAGTATCTGGTAGTAACTTCAGTGAGTATCAGGTAGTAGCTTCAGTGAGTATCTGGTAGTAACTTCAGTGAGTATCTGGTAGTAACTTCAGTGAGTATCTGGTAGTAACTTCAGTGAGTATCTGGTAGTAGCTTCAGTGAGTATCTGGTAGTAACTTCAGTTTATATCTGGTAGTAACTTCAGTGAGTATCTGGTAGTAACTTCAATGAGTATCTGGTAGTAACTTCAGTGAGTATCTGGTAGTAGCTTCAGTGAGTATCTGGTAGTAACTTCAGTGAGTATCTGGTAGTAACTTCAGTGAGTATCTGGTAGTAACTTCAGTGAGTATCAGGTAGTAACTTCAGTGAGTATCTGGTAGTAACTTCAGTTTATATCTGGTAGTAACTTCAGTGAGTATCTGGTAGTAACTTCAGTGAGTATCTGGTAGTAACTTCAGTGAGTATCTGGTGTTAACTTCAGTGAGTATCTGGTAGTAACTTCAGTGAGTATCTGGTAGTAACTTCAGTGAGTATCTGGTAGTAACTTCAGTGAGTATCTGGTAGTAACTTCAGTGAGTATCTGGTAGTAACCTCAGTGAATATCTGGTAGTAACTTCAGTGAGTATCTGGTGTTAACTTCAGTGAGTATCTGGTAGTAACTTCAGTGAGTATCTGGTAGTAACTTCAGTGAGTAT
>JAPTMU010000085.1:439310-469310 GCA_028583405.1 Pogonophryne albipinna
TCCAGCCTCATGCAGGCGTACCAGGCGTGCAAAGCGATCCTCATCAAGCTGCTCTCGCGCCCGAAGGCCCTCAGCCCGTACCACCTGCGCAGCGTGATGCTCTGGGCGTGCGACCGCCTGCCCGCCTCCTTCCTCCTCCAGGAGCACTTCTC
Source organism: Pogonophryne albipinna (assembly GCA_028583405.1). NCBI lineage: Eukaryota > Metazoa > Chordata > Actinopteri > Perciformes > Artedidraconidae > Pogonophryne > Pogonophryne albipinna. The sequence continues at coordinate 439,463 of JAPTMU010000085.1, forward strand.
CGCCTGCTTCCTGCTGGGCCTCATCGACGACCTGCAGCACTGCCTGCTCAACAAGATGTGCCCCAACTACTTCATCCCACAATGCAACATGCTGGAGACGCTGTCCGACGAGGCGGCCATGCTGCACGCCAGAAAGGTAACGTTCAAGGTCCCCTGTTATACTGTTTTTCTTACTTGATTACAGGTCTCAGATATCAACAGAACATGTCCTCAGGTTATTAATGAGCTGCAGACTGACTGAGGGTAGTTCAGCTCTGAGCGCAGGGTTAGCTGAAAAGAGTCCAGGAAACTTATTTAAAAGTTAACAGCATTTAATTAAACAATGATACGATGATACAATGAAATGTGCAAGGGATGGCTGCTTCCCCCCTTGGTCAGCTGTTCCGGTCACGTGGGGTCAGCTGTTCCGGTCACGTGGGGTCAGCTGTTCCGGTCACCTGGGGTCAGCTGTTCCGGTCACCTGGGGTCAGCTGTTCCGGTCACGTGGGGTCAGCTGTTCCGGTCACCTGGGGTCAGCTGTTCCGGTCACGTGGGGTCAGCTGTTCCGGTCACCTGGGGTCAGCTGTTCCGGTCACGTGGGGTCAGCTGTTCCGGTCACCTGGGGTCAGCTGTTCCGGTCACGTGGGGTCAGCTGTTCCGGTCACCTGGGGTCAGCTGTTCCGGTCACCTGGGGTCAGCTGTTCCGGTCACGTGGGGTCAGCTGTTCCGGTCACGTGGGGTCAGCTGTTCCGGTCACCTGGGGTCAGCTATTCCGGTCACGTGGAGTCAGCTGTTCCGGTCACGTGGGGTCAGCTGTTCCGGTCACGTGGGGTCAGCTGTTCCGGTCACGTGGGGTCAGCTGTTCCGGTCACGTGGGGTCAGCTGTTCCGGTCACGTGGGGTCAGCTGTTCCGGTCACGTGGGGTCAGCTGTTCCGGTCACGTGGGGTCAGCTGTTCCGGTCACGTGGGGTCAGCTGTTCCGGTGGGGTCAGCTGTTCCGGTCACGTGGAGTCAGCTGTTCCGGTCACGTGGGGTCAGCTGTTCCGGTCACGTGGGGTCAGCTGTTCCGGTCACGTGGGGTCAGCTGTTCCGGTCACCTGGGGTCAGCTGTTCCGGTCACCTGGGGTCAGCTGTTCCGGTCACGTGGGGTCAGCTGTTCCGGTCACGTGGGGTCAGCTGTTCCGGTCACGTGGGGTCAGCTGTTCCGGTCACGTGGGGTCAGCTGTTCCGGTGGGGTCAGCTGTTCCGGTGGGGTCAGCTGTTCCGGTCACCTGGGGTCAGCTGTTCCGGTGGGGTCAGCTGTTCCGGTGGGGTCAGCTGGGGTGAAAGAGGTCGATTTTCAACTGGCTTCAGTGTTATCAACTGTAGTCTTCTCCTATTGGCCGGCGTCGACGGGGGGCGGGTCCAAGGCGCATCCTGTTGTTTTCTGATGTTAGTTTTACAATCTTCTAATATCTGTTGGTTTAAACATTCCCTAAGAATAGTATTGCAGCCAGTGGTGGAGCTGAATCCTGGCCACCCTATTGGCCACCCCAAACACCCTCACCACGGGGGCCCAAACATTTTTGGAACATTAAGAAAAAAATGTTTAAGTAACCTTTCATCATTCATCAAGAATTAACATTAATAGGACGTTATATTGATAATGTACTCACTAAACTTACAATTCATTTAACTTATTTTCTTCCAAAAGTGAATTATCCAAAGCATCGAACACCCCCCTCTATTTACATGTAATGGTTTGGTCCTGCCTCCAAACGCTGCAGCACCGCTCTTTCTAGCAGACACTAGTGTGAGCATGTGAGGAGGGATGCTAGTACTTACGTGTGTGCGATGTCTCAACGACTAACAAAGTCAGGCTTCAAAAGAGAAGAGAAAGGAGAGAAAGACAAGAGAGAGGAACTAAAGGGCGACAGCATGTCACCCAGTTTTTCAAAAGAAAAGGTGGGTGTGGTCTGAGTGGTGGAAATGTGTCCGTTAGCTAAGCTTAGTCCATTGGAAATAATAATTATGTTTTTTTTTTAGTAAGCTGACATTAAGTACTGTTAATATCTATACAGGTTTTTAATTTCACTCCTCTTTTAGCTGACATTTAGTAAATGCTAGGGGTGTAACGGTATACGTACACGTACCGAAATTATTCGGTACGGGTCCTTCGGTTCGGTACACGTGTGTACCGAAGTGTACCGAACTAATATAACGTTAAACGTAAAAAATTGAGAACGTGAACAACTTCTTGGAAGTAATCTCAGGTGCTGCGTCGCAGCATTCAGAGTAATTTGCTCACATTGTGTTCAACGCGTCATAGAGCGAGCAAGTCATTTCATTGGACGAGAGGCATACTATGAGAGCTGGTCACAGGGATGCGTTCAAATGTAGTCAGTAATTTGAGGAACTGGCGAAATGGCGAACGCAGATAAAGTTGAGCTGGAAAATCCTCCAGCATCATTGAAGTCTCCGGTTTGGGAACATTTTGGTTTCACAGTTACGAACAAGGATGACGGACAAAGACAGGTGGACCGAACCAAAGCTGTTTGTCGCCATTGATCAACTAACATTGGTTACGCGGCTGGCAATACATCAAACTCACACACTCATTTGAAAAGGCATCACCCGAACGTGAATATCAATATGTTGATGCAGAAGAGACATGAAGAAGAGGGGACACATGTTGATGTAGAAGAGACATGAAGAAGAGGGGACACATGTTGATGCAGAAGAGACATGAAGAAGAGGGGACACATGTTGATGTAGAAGAGACATGAAGAAGAGGGGACACATGTTGATGTAGAAGAGACATGAAGAAGAGGGGACACATGTTGATGCAGAAGAGACATGAAGAAGAGGGGACACATGTTGATGTAGAAGAGACATGAAGAAGAGGGGACACATGTTGATGTAGAAGAGACATGAAGAAGAGGGGACACATGTTGATGTAGAAGAGACATGAAGAAGAGGGGACACATGTTGATGCAGAAGAGACATGAAGAAGAGGGGACACATGTTGATGTAGAAGAGACATGAAGAAGAGGGGACACATGTTGATGTAGAAGAGACATGAAGAAGAGGGGACACATGTTGATGCAGAAGAGACATGAAGAAGAGGGGACACATGTGATGTAGAAGAGGATCATGAAGAAGAGGGGACACATGTTGATGTAGAAGAGACATGAAGAAGAGGGGACACATGTTGATGTAGAAGAGACATGAGAAGAGGGGACACATGTTGATGCAGAAGAGACATGAAGAAGAGGGGACACATGTTGATGTAGAAGAGACATGAAGAAGAGGGGACACATGTTGATGTAGAAGAGACATGAAGAAGAGGGGACACATGTTGATGTAGAAGAGACATGAGAAGAGGGGACACATGTTGATGTAGAAGAGACATGAAGAAGGGGGACACATGTTGATGTAGAAGAGACATGAAGAAGAGGGGACACATGTTGATGTAGAAGAGACATGAAGAAGAGGGGACACATGTTGATGTAGAAGAGACATGAGAAGAGGGGACACATGTTGATGTAGAAGAGACATGAAGAAGAGGGGACACATGTTGATGTAGAAGAGACATGAAGAAGAGGGGGACACATGTTGATGTAGAAGAGACATGAAGAAGAGGGGACACATGTTGATGTAGAAGAGACATGAAGAAGAGGGGACACATGTTGATGTAGAAGAGACATGAAGAAGAGGGGGACACATGTTGATGTAGAAGAGACATGAAGAAGAGGGGACACATGTTGATGTAGAAGAGACATGAAGAAGAGGGGACACATGTTGATGTAGAAGAGACATGAAGAAGAGGGGACACATGTTGATGTAGAAGAGACATGAAGAAGAGGGGACACATGTTGATGTAGAAGAGACATGAAGAAGAGGGGACACATGTTGATGTAGAAGAGACATGAAGAAGAGGGGACACATGTTGATGTAGAAGAGACATGAAGAAGAGGGACACATGTTGATGTAGAAGAGACATGAAGAAGAGGGGGACACATGTTGATGTAGAAGAGACATGAAGAAGAGGGGACACATGTTGATGTAGAAGAGACATGGAAGAAGAGGGGACACATGTTGATGCTAGAAGAGACATGAAGAAGAGGGGACACATGTTGATGTAGAAGAGACATGAAGAAGAGGGGACACATGTTGATGTAGAAGAGACATGAGAAGAGGGGACACATGTTGATGTAGAAGAGACATGGAGAAGAGGGGACACATGGTTGATGTAGAAGAGACATGAAGAAGAGGGGGACACATGTTGATGTAGAAGAGACATGAAGAAGAGGGGACACATGTTGATGTAGAAGAGACATGAGAAGAGGGGACACATGTTGATGTAGAAGAGACATGAGAAGAGGGGACACATGTTGATGTAGAAGAGACATGAAGAAGAGGGGACACATGTTGATGTAGAAGAGACATGAAGAAGAGGGGACACATGTTGATGTAGAAGAGACATGAAGAAGAGGGGACACATGTTGATGTAGAAGAGACATGAAGAAGAGGGGACACATGTTGATGTAGAAGAGACATGGAGAAGAGGGGACACATGTTGATGTAGAAGAGACATGGAAGAAGAGGGGACACATGTTGATGTAGAAGAGACATGGAGAAGAGGGGACACATGTTGATGTAGAAGAGACATGAAGAAGAGGGGACACATGTTGATGTAGAAGAGACATGGAGAAGAGGGGACACATGTTGATGTAGAAGAGACATGAGAAGAGGGGACACATGTTGATGTAGAAGAGACATGAAGAAGAGGGGACACATGTTGATGTAGAAGAGACATGGAAGAAGAGGGGACACATGTTTGATGTAGAAGAGACATGAAGAAGAGGGGACACATGTTGATGCAGAAGAGACATGAAGAAGAGGGGACACATGTTGATGCAGAAGAGACATGAGAAGAGGGGACACATGTTGATGTAGAAGAGACATGAAGGAAGAGTGGGACACATGTTTGATGTAGAAGAGACATGGAGAAGAGGGGACACATGTTGATGTAGAAGAGACATGAAGAAGAGGGGACACATGTTGATGTAGAAGAGACATGAAGAAGAGGGGACACATGTTGATGTAGAAGAGACATGAAGAAGAGGGGACACATGTTGATGTAGAAGAGACATGAAGAAGAGGGGACACATGTTGATGTAGAAGAGACATGAGGAAGAGGGAACACATGTTGATGTAGAAGAGACATGAAGAAGAGGGGACACATGTTGATGTAGAAGAGACATGAAGAAGAGGGGACACATGTTGATGTAGAAGAGACATGAAGAAGAGGGGACACATGTTGATGTAGAAGAGACATGAAGAAGGAGGGGACACATGTTGATGTAGAAGAGACATGGAGAAGAGGGGACACATGTTGATGTAGAAGAGACATGAGAAGAGGGGACACATGTTGATGTAGAAGAGACATGAAGAAGAGGGGACACATGTTGATGTAGAAGAGACATGAAGAAGAGGGGACACATGTTGATGTAGAAGAGACATGAAGAAGAGGGGACACATGTTGATGTAGAAGAGACATGAAGAAGAGGGGACACATGTTGATGTAGAAGAGACATGAAGAAGAGGGGACACATGTTGATGTAGAAGAGACATGAAGAAGAGGGGACACATGTTGATGTAGAAGAGACATGAAGAAGAGGGGACACATGTTGATGTAGAAGAGACATGAAGAAGAGGGGACACATGTTGATGTAGAAGAGACATGAAGAAGAGGGGACACATGTTGATGTAGAAGAGACATGAAGAAGAGGGGACACATGTTGATGTAGAAGAGACATGAGAAGAGGGGACACATGTTGATGTAGAAGAGACATGGAGAAGAGGGGACACATGTTGATGTAGAAGAGACATGAAGAAGAGGGGACACATGTTGATGTAGAAGAGACATGAAGAAGAGGGGACACATGTTGATGTAGAAGAGACATGAAGAAGAGGGGACACATGTTGATGTAGAAGAGACATGGAGAAGAGGGGACACATGTTGATGTAGAAGAGACATGGAGAAGAGGGGACACATGTTGATGTAGAAGAGACATGAAGAAGAGGGGACACATGTTGATGTAGAAGAGACATGAAGAAGAGGGGACACATGTTGATGTAGAAGAGACATGGAGAAGAGGGGACACATGTTGATGTAGAAGAGACATGGAGAAGAGGGGACACATGTTGATGTAGAAGAGACATGAAGAAGAGGGGACACATGTTGATGTAGAGAGACATGGAGAAGAGGGGACACATGTTGATGTAGAAGAGACATGAGAAGAGGGGACACATGTTGATGTAGAAGAGACATGGAGAAGAGGGGACACATGTTGATGTAGAAGAGACATGGAGAAGAGGGGACACATGCTTGATGTAGAAGAGACATGGAGAAGAGGGGACACATGTTGATGTAGAAGAGACATGAAGAAGAGGGGACACATGTTGATGTAGAAGAGACATGGAGAAGAGGGGACACATGTTGATGTAGAAGAGACATGAAGAAGAGGGGACACATGTTGATGTAGAAGAGACATGGAGAAGAGGGGACACATGTTGATGTAGAAGAGACATGAAGAAGAGGGGACACATGTTGATGTAGAAGAGACATGAAGAAGAGGGGACACATGTTGATGTAGAAGAGGCATGGAGAAGAGGGGACACATGTTGATGTAGAAGAGGCATGGAGAAGAGGGGACACATGTTGATGTAGAAGAGACATGGAGAAGTGGATTTTAATTAATAGGTAACTTTAAGATGTATTTTTCTGCTGTAACAATGTGGGACTAATAACGGGTTCTCTTCTGGTTCTGAAAGCTGTCCTCGGTGCGCTCTGACCCGGCGGAGCACCTCAGATCCACCATCGAGCACGCCAAGGCGGCCAATCGGATGACAGAAGAGCTCCAGTGGAGAGGAGGCAGCCAATCGGTGCCTCAGAGCGACTCGGCAGCAGACAGTCCGCCCGACGACCGGCTGGCCAAGAAGCTCCAGCAGCTGGTGACGGAGAACCCCGGGAAGTCCATCTCTGTGTTCATCAACCCCGACGACGTGACCCGGCCGCACTTCAGGATCGACGACAAGTTCTTCTGAGGAGAATGCTTTTACTCTTCTTCTTCTTCTTCTTCTTCTTCTTCTTCTTCTTCTTCTTCTTCTTCTTCTTCTTCTTCTTCTTCTTCTTCTTCTTCCTCCTCCTCCTCCTCCTCCTCCTCCTCCTCCTCCTCGTTTATGTTCCTCTGCCACAGAGTGACGTGAGGTGATCGTCTCGTTGTGTTTCACAGTTTTTTATTTTTCTATCCCCTCACTTTGTGCCCTGTGTTTTTTACCTTTTTGCTCGATGCCTTCTCGACAAACAGCTGATTAGCAGCAGGTCGTTTTAAAAAAAAGAGGGACGAGGAAAACGTCCACCTTTTTAAATACGAAGCGCCGAGTTTAATTATCAGGGATCTCCGGGAGCGAGACGGCACCTGGACCTCCTGTGGGGACTCATTAAGAACATAAAAATGTGATGTCTTCATTATAACTAATTATTTAGTATTATTATGAATTACTTTTTTGAGAGTGTTTCCACAATAATTAATGACATCGCAATTAATTTTAGATCCTTATTCCTCTAAATTAAAAGATCTCCAATTCATATTGAGATATTACATTTGAATTATGAGATTCAAATCAAAGATGAGACAGAAATGTGAGATTAAAACAATTAAAACACACTTAAAAGATGAAGTGTTTTACGAGATAAAGCAGATTTTTCTTTGTTTTTGTCTCATATCTCAAGTTAAGAATGCTTAATTGAACTCTTCGGCAGGTGATTTGTTCCCTGATTTCACAGCGAGCGTGCAGCAGCAACACGATTGTTGAACTTTTAATGTAAAAGATTGTAAAACGCTCAGGAGTTCAGGATGTCTCGTCTCTATCCCGAATCGGCAGCGTTCGTTTAAAGGTGGATTTCGTCCCTCTGAGGAATGTCTTAGTCCTGCCGGGCGACGATGGTACTAACGTCTTAGAAGACTAACTGTAAATAGAAGAAACGTGTAGACCGAGATAATAATGTGGACTACTTGTATGTCTAATTTTGCACAGAATGTAAAAATCACCACCTCGTGATGCTGGGACACCGCTGATGGTCCTACTGGTGTTTTTAAACTGGAGGAAAACCACCAAGTACACAGGGATACTGCAGTGAAACCTCAGTCTGCTTCAAACATGCAGATTGAGACGATGTCTGCCAAACACACTACAACTGAGTATTAAGGCGGTAAAATAAAACATACGGTTGAAAAAAGGGGTCATATTGCATAAAAAACACCTTGAATAAAGTCATAGATTAATTAAAATGACTTTAGTTTAGTCTAATTTGATGATTCTGGGCTAAAATCACGAGTCATTTTCTTATTGTAATAAGGAGAAGAAGTTTAAGAATATTTCCTTTCAGACATTTTAAAGTTGATTTTGTTTATTTATTAGACAAATGTTGTTGTTTGGCTTTTGGAAACACATCGATCGTCAAAGATAACCCAACCAAAGCAAGAAATAAATAGACGACCGCCTCCACTATCATGTATATATCTGCTGCTACCAGTTATTTTAAAGAAGAAACACAACGATTAATGAGTGTTTGGACATGTACTGGTACCATTTGTCGCAATGGTCAATGTAGGGTAGCGACCCCGTCCCAAAAACTGCCCCGTGATTCAGATTTTCTCCAAAATGCAAAGGTTTTTTTATTCACAAAAACGTTCAACTCTTCCACCACTTGTGCAGTGTCTGACTTTCATCAGATACATGACACAAGACCAGAAATCAGAAAGTAAATTCATTAAAATAATAGTATCAGGAGGTGAAGATCTCCGCTGTTAGCTAGCAAGCAACGTTATTGTTTGTGGAACCAAATCCTTAAATTTAAATCCTATTAAAATGAACAATGGCTTCTTTCCGACACCAGTGTAGTGGTACATCAATTAAATACTGGGAAAAAATCCCCTTTATCAACATGAATGCACTGGATTCGATGTAGAACGAGAACAATAGAGGCACCAGTATTGAACCCTGTGGAACTCCACTCAGATTTACGATTTTTAAAAGCTAAAGATATGCTCATTTTCATAAAGCTAAAATGTAAGTGCTGAGTTTAACAGCTGGTATGGCTAGATATGTCTTAGTTTGATCGAAGGGAAACACATGTTCTCGTGGATCAGGTTCAATATTCCCTCATAAACGCAGCTTTAGCCCCAAATCACAATATAGAGGCTAAAGCTGTAATCAAGGTGCTTCTCCCTCTGCATTTAACGTTATCGCTGTGTACTTACTGTGTATTTTCTCCACAGTTTAATCTGCTTTATGACCATTATCATATAAAGTGTCCCAGAAAATATTCCTTTAGACACGATGTCACTGATATTTCACCTTCCTGTCACCTTCCTATTTGATAAGCTTCACTGTATCTGTACGACCTCATGTGTTTTTATAATGTTTTCTCTTCTGTTGTTTTATTTCTGTTGTTAGTGTTTGAGGGTCCGACTCTCCTTCAACACAATCAGAGCTCAATCTCACAGCTACAAACATCACTGTAATACCTCTGATATAGTTTTTTTGGATAAAGTTAACACACATTGTAGTAATAATAGTTAGTTTTTCCTCTTAACAAGTGTTAATGCTTAGTAAAAGTTCATTGAAAAGCTTAACTTGCCAGCCAACACACAATAAGACAATGTGGAAGCACTCTAGAGCAGGCGAAGCTAATATGAATATCTACATTGTGGATTTGATTGCCTCTAAGCATCATAGGAGTTGTAGTCTGTGTGGAGCTGGTTGATTTGAAGGCGAGTCGGTCCAAGTTTTTATGTTTTTTCGTTGTTTTCCGACAAACATTTCCAGAAAAAAGCCAAAAAAATAACCTGCAGACAACTGACTAGTAATGTGATCTCCATATCCTCATCCTCAAGTGCAATTAGTGACAACACACACACACACACACTCCATCAAAGTGCCACACACACACTCCTGTAATCAGCGTGTTGTTCTCTGAGCTCCATGACCTAACCTTTTAACTGTGAGTTTTTATTATTATTATTGTTGTTTATCTGTATCTGCTGCTCTGCTTCGTTCTGATGATGGATTTCTTTATGCAATGTTGACTTGTCTGAGTTAACCCTTCAGATGGCAGCTCCCCCCCTCTCCATCCCGTCTAATGAAGTTCCTCCACTTTAATTCACTGTAGAGTCATCATAAAGACTTTTAACCAGAAGATCTCCATCTCTTGGGTTTTTATTCACTTCCTAACTTCCTGTCAGTACAGTAAGAGATAATGTCGTTTATAGACATTAATGACCTTTGAAACAAGTCTGTCCAATAAGTCATAAATACGAATATAACCTGTCTTGGTCAAATAGATAAATATTAAGTCATAATTAGGAGATTTATTGAGATAAAAATCACGAGTTTCACAAGTTACTCTAATTTCTACCATTGTGCAATGCCTTGTTGTGTTTTGTTGTTGTTTATGCTGCTGCAGCGCAACATTTGGGATCAATAAAGTACTTATCTTAAAGTGATTTGGATTTAAATCACAGCTGCAGGTGTTGTTTCAGCCACCAGGGGGCAGCATGAGTCCAGACCAAGCTCAACTCTACATTTATAAAGTGTCTTTATTTGTGTTTCATAAGGATTTATATTTTGTTTATTCTATATATTGAAATGTATTTATAAGGATCAACCCCTTGAGATGCATCATCTCGTTTTCAAGGCAGTCCCTACAAAAGCAATGTTAGACAGACATTCAACAAAACTAAAAAGAAAACACACAAACCAAAATAACAGAAGAAAACAACAAACAAGGACAACCCATGTTCAGCCTGTTCAAATAAACTCATGAAGTAATACAACCATTACAGAGTGATGGACAGGAGTGTGTAATAGATTATAGTGTTGTAGTCAAGAGTCAAGACCACCTTAACCGAGACCGAGTCAAGACCAAGACTTTAAGAGGGCGTGAGTCGAGACCAAGACTTTAAGAGGGCGAGACCGAGTCGAGACCAAGACTTTGAGAGGGCGAGACCGAGTCGAGACCAAGACTTTGAGAGGGCGAGACCGAGTCGAGACCAAGACTTTAAGAGGGCGAGACCGAGTCAAGACCAAGACTTTGAGAGGGCGAGACCGAGTCAAGACCAAGACTTTGAGAGGGCGAGACCGAGTCGAGACCAAGACTTTAAGAGGGCGAGACCGAGTCGAGACCAAGACTTTAAGAGGGCGAGACCGAGTCGAGACCGAGTCGAGACCAAGACTTTAAGAGGGCGAGACCGAGTCGAGACCAAGACTTTGAGAGGGCGAGACCGAGTCGAGACCAAGACTTTGAGAGGGCGAGACCGAGTCGAGACCAAGACTTTTAGAGGGGGAGACCGAGTCGAGACCAAGACTTTGAGAGGGCGAGACCGAGTCGAGACCAATACTTTAAGAGGGCGAGACCGAGTCGAGACCAAGACTTTAAGAGGGCGAGACCGAGTCGAGACCAAGACTTTGAGAGGGCGAGACCGAGTCGAGACCAAGACTTTGAGAGGGCGAGACCGAGTCGAGACCAAGACTTTGAGAGGGCGAGACCGAGTCGAGACCAAGACTTTGAGAGGGCGAGACCGAGTCGAGACCAAGACTTTGAGAGGGCGAGACCGAGTCGAGACCGAGTCGAGACCAAGACTTTAAGAGGGCGAGACCGAGTCGAGACCAAGACTTTGAGAGGGCGAGACCGAGTCGAGACCAAGACTTTGAGAGGGCGAGACCGAGTCGAGACCAAGACTTTGAGAGGGCGAGACCGAGTCGAGACCAAGACTTTAAGAGGGCGAGACCGAGTCGAGACCAAGACTTTGAGAGGGCGAGACCGAGTCGAGACCAAGACTTTAAGAGGGCGAGACCGAGTCGAGACCGAGTCGAGACCAAGACTTTAAGAGGGCGAGACCGAGTCGAGACCGAGTCGAGACCAAGACTTTAAGAGGGCGAGACCGAGTCGAGACCAAGACTTTGAGAGGGCGAGACCGAGTCGAGACCAAGACTTTGAGAGGGCGAGACCGAGTCGAGACCAAGACTTTGAGAGGGCGAGACCGAGTCGAGACCAAGACTTTGAGAGGGCGAGACCGAGTCGAGACCAAGACTTTGAGAGGGCGAGACCGAGTCGAGACCAAGACTTTGAGAGGGCGAGACCGAGTCGAGACCAAGACTTTGAGAGGGCGAGACCGAGTCGAGACCAAGACTTTGAGAGGGCGAGACCGAGTCGAGACCAAGACTTTGAGAGGGCGAGACCGAGTCGAGACCAAGACTTTGAGAGGGCGAGACCGAGTCGAGACCAAGACTTTGAGAGGGCGAGACCGAGTCGAGACCAAGACTTTGAGAGGGCGAGACCGAGTCGAGACCAAGACTTTGAGAGGGCGAGACCGAGTCGAGACCAAGACTTTGAGAGGGCGAGACCGAGTCGAGACCGAGTCGAGACCAAGACTTTAAGAGGGCGAGACCGAGTCGAGACCAAGACTTTGAGAGGGCGAGACCGAGTCGAGACCAAGACTTTGAGAGGGCGAGACCGAGTCGAGACCAAGACTTTGAGAGGGCGAGACCGAGTCGAGACCAAGACTTTAAGAGGGCGAGACCGAGTCGAGACCAAGACTTTGAGAGGGCGAGACCGAGTCGAGACCAAGACTTTAAGAGGGCGAGACCGAGTCGAGACCAAGACTTTAAGAGGGCGAGACCGAGTCGAGACCGAGTCGAGACCAAGACTTTAAGAGGGCGAGACCGAGTCGAGACCAAGACTTTGAGAGGGCGAGACCGAGTCGAGACCAAGACTTTGAGAGGGCGAGACCGAGTCGAGACCAAGACTTTAAGAGGGCGAGACCGAGTCGAGACCAAGACTTTAAGAGGGCGAGACCGAGTCAAGACCAAGACTTTGAGAGGGCGAGACCGAGTCGAGACCAAGACTTTGAGAGGGCGAGACCGAGTCGAGACCAAGACTTTGAGAGGGCGAGACCGAGTCGAGACCAAGACTTTGAGAGGGCGAGACCGAGTCGAGACCAAGACTTTAAGAGGGCGAGACCGAGTCAAGACCAAGACTTTAAGAGGGCGAGACCGAGTCAAGACCAAGACTTTAAGAGGGCGAGACCGAGTCAAGACCAAGACCGGTCTGGAGTACTACAACACTAGTAGATACGTTTTTTACACATTCTTTTAACAATGTTTAACCTGTTAAGCCTGAGAGACCCCGTTTTATATCCATGTAACAAGTGTAGGACTCTTAAAGTGAAGTGTATGAGTCTACAAATGTCTAGTTTACAAGTTAACCTGTTAAGCCCGAGAGACCCCGGTTCCGGGGCCCTCCCGCAACATCTTGCAGGAAACAGCGTCTGAGGGTTCATTTACTAAACTATGAATGTTTTATATCCATGTAACGGGAAGAAACTCATCTAACTGACATTTTAATTGCTAATGCAATGCTAACGCTGAGCCTCTGAATTAGCAGCGAGCAAAAAATGCTAACAGATTTACTGCACCGAAACTCAATCATACAACCTTATTATTTATCCATTCTGCACATCCAACCCATCGATCTGATCGTGAGGTGACACAGAATCGATGGGTACAGACATTATCACTCCATGATACGAACTCGCGACTTTATAAACAAAAACAGACATCAAAACATGTGGCGCTAGGTAGCTAAAAACACTAACATGGCTCACCTGTGTGGTTGTCTGGTCAAAAGTGGTCTTCAATGACATTAAAACGATAAAAACGCTGCTGAAGTTAATCCATAGGTTAATCCAATGTGTCCCTTTGAATGATTTCTGATCATCCATCAGCAATAAACCTGCTTTTCTGTTTCCAGATGTCAGAGCGAGAGATAGGTTCACTCTGATACAAAACTGTGTGCGCGAAGCCCCCTCCTTTTTGTTTTACCATGTGTGTGAGCGGGGAAATCCCCCTTCGATTCTATTGGCTCTGACGGTCAGAAAGAGATGTCAATCAGCAAAATCGACCAAGGGGGGCCAGAGATATGGAAAATCCACCCAAATGACCCCAGAAGAGGTTTATTTTGATAAATCTCTCTAAAAAGGTCAAATATCACTTGTTTTGCATCAATCTTGATACAGGGTACTTATATGTTGTACTTTGGATTCCTAAAGCTTTTAGTCTACTAACCCATCATCCAAGGTTAGTTTCACTATAAGTACAAAATAATCTTTGGACGGACATTATAATTTACAGTTTTTTACTGTGTTCAATCTGAATTTTCTTTAAAATAATAAACATCTAAATTGATTCTGACTCTTCTACATCAGGTTTATCATTACTTTGAGAACAAAGATTATTCATTTAACCCTTTTAGAAGATATGGTCCTTTGTTCTGGGAATGTCATTTTGGAGCCTGAGACCTGAAAAACAGGCTCAGGGCTCAACAGGTTAACAATATCAGCCGACAGCAGGGGCGGCGGGTACTGTAGGCTAGGGAAGGCTAAGCCTTTCCAAATACTTTTGTCGCATCCTGGTAAAATACAAATATAATGTATAATGTTTGTGCCTTTGACATTAGCGCGTTCTGAATACAGAACAACTGGTTAAAAAATAAATAAACTACTGAGTGTTTGAAAGCGTCATTGTCACTGATATCACTGCCCCGTCTAAGACACGAGTGGATCTGACTTTAATTACATTTGAGTTGAGTGTTTTGTCAACCTAATGTGTTGCTTAAAATAATACTTCTGCATACAGTAGTGTGACACTGTGTTGCACGGCCAGATACGGCTGGAGAAGCTGACTCAGAAGGAAATATATGATATATTATGATATTATATGATCGATGATCTGATTGATGATGTGATATGAATGATAAGTGCGACACGTCGGCGTCTTCTCTGCATACGGCAGTTTAAACTGTATTTCCTTTCTCCTGTAATATAACTTGATAGATTTAAACTCCGCACACTGAGCTCTGATTGGTCAGCAGGCGGTGCTTTCACTGAGTTGATCTCTTTTCTATAGACGCCGGAGGCAGGCAGCGTCAGGTAAAAAAAGTGATTTAGCCTTCCCAAACCTGAGCCTCACGCACCGCCTATGGCCGACAGTGAGATGATAATGCTTAAACAGAGCATTACAGTAATCAAGCCGGGATGAAATAAAGGATGAGAGGGATCTGACAGCAGCAGGTGAAGTATTCCAGTCTGTCGGGGCTCTAAAATCAACGCTCTTTAGCCAATCAATGTTTTTGCATCGGGGACAGAGACATCACTCTGGACTGAGTCTAAGTTGATCATTTGATGAGAAAGGAACAAAACACTGCCTTAAGAAAGGGGGATAATTAAAGTAAATGAATATCAGTTGAAGCCAAGGAATGGGTCTTCTTAAATGTAATGAAGGCCATTTAAGTGTGTTACATTGTGCAGTGATGTGTACGGAAAGGGCAACCAAGAGCAAACCTGCTTATTCTATGATGGGATGTGTTAAGTGGAGCAAGATCTGACTGATGTGCATTTTGGTAAACAACATCACAATAGTCTATAATCGGACTTAAGCTATTTTGTTACGGACACTGAACGTAAAACAATAGTGAGAGCGATGTAAGACACGGAATCCATCATTTGAAAAATACATTTTAATTAAAAAATTTATTATCCTGTAATTTTTTTTCATATTATTCATGTTTTTTAAAAATAATAATCCTGTCATTTATTATGTTTTTAAAATCTTCATCCTGTATTTCTTATTGAAGTATTTCATATTTTTCATGCCTTTTATTTCTAATTGTACCGGTATATTGTCCGGCGATGACGTCACATCAGCTGCAGCAACACGGCGCGAGCAGAGAGAGAGAGAGAGAGAGGCAGCGCGCGGACAGGTGAACGCACGAGCATCAACCTCCGCAGGAGTAAAAAAACAAAACAATAAAACAAGCGAAGAAGAAGAAACTGAAGGAGGAGGACCTGGACGCTGGACGTGCGCTGGACCTGCAGAAAGGAACATTTTACCCGCCCTGCAAAAGCCTGATACCCGGACACATTTTCCTCCAGTACACGCCCTGTGGAGCCTGATTCCCGGACACATTTCCTCCAGTTACCCGCCCTGTGGAGCCTGATTCCCGGACACATTTCCTCCAGTTACCCGCCCTGTGGAGCCTGATTCCCGGACACATTTGCTCCAGAACCCGCCCTGCAGCACCGGGACATGGAGGGCAAAGAGAAAACACCGGCAGGTAGGATGGGGAGACAGATGCATGTCGGGTAGAAGTGTTACTGCGGTATCCTGCGATGGAGTTATTATGGGATGGGGGGGACAGACTCTGTTTGTGCGTATGTTTGTTTTTAACATAGAGAAAGCCTGATGCAGCAAAACACAGAGAGACAGGGTGGAGGATGTGAGACAGACAGGTGTGTAAAGACAGACAGGTGAGAGGGTAGAGAGACAGACAGGACAGTAGAGAGACAGACAGGACAGTTGAGAGACAGACAGGTAAATGGTAGACAGACAGGTGTGATGACAGCGTGTTTTTATGTGTTTGGGTGTGTCGGGACAGAGTGATGCATCCTGGGATCTGTAGTTATCTACTTCCTGCTTAATAATCAGTATTCTGACTGAACACATTTAAAAGCAGCTCCTCTTTTCACCCTCTGTCTGAAACCGGAGCCCAGTCTGCTCTGATTGGTTAGCTGGCCGGCTCTGTTGTGATTGGTCAACCGCTTAGAGATGTCTCGCCCCTTAGCCTATCACGTACAATGTGTTGGAGCGCTAGCCAATAGGAGTGTGAGTGTTACAAAGTGATTTAGTGAAAAACACAGCAGAGCAGAATAAAGGGCCTCTTTCTGTCGTTCTGGTGTGTTTTGACCTTCAGGGCCACCATACGCACACACCAGAGAGAAAGAGACACAATGACGCCACAAACACCTTCAATTAAAAACCTTAAGGTGCGTTTACACCTGAACTACTCAGATCGTGTACTTTAGTAAAAGTAGAAGTACGCAGATCTGGTACTTGAGTAAAAGTAGACTCACATCCTGTACTTTAGTAGAAGTAGAAGTACTCAGATCTTGTACTTGAGTAAAAGTACAAGTACTCAGATCTGGTACTTTAGTAAAAGTAGAAGTACTCAGATCCTGTTCTTTAGTAAAAGTAGAAGTACTCAGATCTTGTACTTGAGTAAAAGTAGAAGTACTCAGATCTTGTTCTTGAGTAAAAGTAGAAGTACTCAGATCTTGTACTTGAGTCAAAGTAGAAGTACTCAGATCTTGTATTTGAGTAAAAGTAGAAGTACCAGAGTGTAGGAATACTCTGTTACAGTAAAAGTATTCAAAATGTTCCTCAAGTGAAAGTAGAAAAGTATTCTCATCAAAATATAGTGAAAGACAGTAAAAGTAGTCGTTGTGCAGATTGGTCCATTTCAGAATAATATATATGATATGTTTTATAATGATTGATCATGAAAGTGTTCTCAAAGCTGGTGAAGGTGCAGCTAGTCTGAATGGCTTTGTAGACTGCAGGGTAGCTGGTGAAGGTGCAGCTAGTCTGAATGGCTTTGTAGACTGCAGGGTAGCTGGTGAAGGTGCAGCTAGTCTGAATGGCTTTGTAGACTGCAGGGTAGCTGGTGGATTTACTCCAGGTGGAACTAAAGTCTGATTCAACACTTGGTTAGATTTCACATCATTCATCCAGATCTGAGAAGTAACTAAAGGTATTAATACATGGAGTGGAGGAAAAGTACACCATTTACCTCTGAACTGTAGACGAGTAGAACACAGTGGGATCAAATCCTTCTAAATTGTACTTCAGTACTTGAGTAAATCTACTTAGTTACTTCCCACCTCTGAGGATGCTTACCTGTGTTTTCCTCAATGTGGCCTTCTGGAGGTGTTTTGGTGCTCAGGGTGGAGATCTCTCACTGACGTAGCTTCTCCTCTCTAACGCTGGGATGCTGATCTCAGGTCAGATATCTGACTCAGCGTTTCTGTATATAAGTAACAGGAAGTGTTCTGAGTCAGATCTGTGACATCAGCAGCACTTTAAACACTAAAGGAGTCGTCCAGTATAAAGGAAAGCTTGGACATGTTTATGACATTATTCATATTTTAATTCACTGTTTAGCAAAGAGTTATAGTTAGAATGAGACCTCTCTCTTATACATATAAAATACAACAACACAATTATTACTAGGGTTGGGTATCGTTTGAATTTCCACGATTCTGATTCCGATTCTACTTTTCGATTCCGGTTCTTAACGGTTCTTGATTCCGGTTCTTTGAGGGTCAGGGTAACAAAATGATACACGCTTCTTCCACCAAGAAAATTACATTTATTCAAGAGACTTTGACACAGATTAGTCTACAGTAATATTCACATGAATCAGTCTGTTTATATTCACTGCTATGTAACTGTAACCTGAACCACTGAAGCTACAACAGTGCAACTTTTAAAGGACCCCCCCCCCCCATTTAAAAACAGTTCTTGTTGAGAGAAACCAGCAGATCTGCCTCTCAGGCAAACCTGGAAGAAATGTTTGAACATTTTAAAGCAAAATGCTTCAATCTGGTGCACTTTGAGCAGAATGACTAGAGACTAGATCTAGGGGGTACAACTCTAAACACCCATATGAAAAAGATCGGGTTACATTTTAATAATTAAATAAGTATGTGAGCATAACCAATAACCCATAGCCAATAACAAATACATGTAACGTGTTTTAGTTTTGTTGTTCATTCAGATCTTATTTTACTATTTTATTTATGCATATTTTTGTATCTCTCCAGTTTAAAACGATATGTCTGGTTTACTGTCCTATAGTTTACATTGGAATGATTTCAAACCTGTTTTATCCCAATCATTATAAAGGAGAGCCTTGGAAATATGTGTTTACATACATTGTGATCAAACCGTTTGAACTTAGACTAAAGTGAACTATCTGAACCCTCAGAGTCCTTTACCTCACTGAGCTGTAGTTATCAGCCTCAGTCTGACTGGAGAGGACTCTCCTCCACCTCTCAGAGTCCTTTACCTCACTGAGCTGTAGTTATCAGCCTCTCAGTCTGACTGGAGAGGACTCTCCTCCACCTCTCAGAGTCCTTTACCTCACTGAGCTGTAGTTATCAGCCTCTCAGTCTGACTGGAGAGGACTCTCCTCCACCTCTCAGAGTCCTTCACCTCACTGAGCTGTAGTTATCAGCCTCTCAGTCTGACTGGAGAGGACTCTCTTCCACCTCTCAGAGTCCTTTACCTCACTGAGCTGTAGTTATCAGCCTCTCAGTCTGACTGGAGAGGACTCTCCTCCACCTCTCAGAGTCCTTCACCTCACTGAGCTGTAGTTATCAGCCTCTCAGTCTGACTGGAGAGGACTCTCCTCCACCTCTCAGAGTCCTTACCTCACTGAGCTGTAGTTATCAGCCTCTCAGTCTGACTGGAGAGGACTCTCCTCCACATCATTGGAGAAACATCTTCTTCTTCCGTTAGAGCAGCTAGCACCAGATGCTAATAACAACAGCACCCTCCCTTTCTTTCTCCCTCCCTCTCTCTCTCCCTCGCTCACTCGCACGTTGGCTGTGAGCTGCGGTTGCCAGATAAGCCAACATCCCCCATTTTCATCACTTACAGCGCCCATCGTACAGGGCGAATGAAACGTGTAACCGGGATGAAAAGGGTGTTACATTTACTTAATTATGAATGTTGTTACATCAAGGCCGAACATTAGGATGAGCACCAACGGTCAAACATTTTTTTCCCTCCCAGAGCTGTCAGCGCAGCGCCTCCACAGATCTGGCGCCCAGCGAACATCTATAACGCCAGTGCTACGGGCCGGCCCTGGTCTCAGGTTACGCTGTAGGAAGTGTAGGTACAACGCTACATGTCCCGCCCCGCCGCAGTCATACAGTACACTACGGAGAGCGGCGAGAAACATTTCCTCAGGCATCGAAAAGCGGAACCGAAATTCACATTTCTAAAAGATGCCGTTGGAATCTAAATGTTGGAACCGGTTCCGAACCGGAACCGGTTCTCGGTACCCAACCCTAATTATTACCCATGACTTCACGTCACCACCGCTAAGCTAAAGGAGGCTAATGTTGGGCTATAAAGGAACTACAGCACGGTCACATGACTTCACTTCACCACCGCTAAGCTAAAGGAGGCTAATGTTGGGCAAAAAAGGAACGACAGCACGGTCACATGACTTCACGTCACCACCGCTAAGCTAAAGGAGGCTAATGTTGGGCTATAAAGGAACTACAGCACGGTCACATGACTTCACTTCACCACCGCTAAGCTAAAGGAGGCTAATGTTGGGCTATAAAGGAACTACAGCACGGTCACATGACTTCACGTCACCACCGCTAAGCTAAAGGAGGCTAATGTTGGGCTATAAAGGAACTACAGCACGGTCACATGACTTCACGTCACCACCGCTAAGCTAAAGGAGGCTAATGTTGGGCTATAAAGGAACTACAGCACGGTCACATGACTTCACGTCACCACCGCTAAGCTAAAGGAGGCTAATGTTGGGCTATAAAGGAACTACAGCACGGTCACATGACATCACGTCATCACCGCTAAGCTAAAGGCGGCTAATGTTGGGCTATAAAGGAACTACAGCACGGTCACATGACTTCACGTCACCACTGCTAAGCTAAAGGAGGCTAATGTTGGGCTATAAAGAAACTACAACACGGTCACATGACTTCACGTCACCACCGCTAAGCTAAAGGAGGCTAATGTTGGGCTATAAAGGAACTACAGCACGGTCACATGACTTCACTTCACCACCGCTAAACTAAAGGAGGCTAATGTTGGGCTATAAAGGAACTACAGCACAGTCACATGACTTCACTTCACCACCGCTAAACTAAAGGAGGCTAATGTTGGGCTATAAAGGAACTACAGCACGGTCACATGACTTCACGTCACCACCACTAACCTAAAGGAGGCTAATGTTGGGCTATAAAGGAACTACAGCACGGTCACATGACTTCACTTCACCACCGCTAAACTAAAGGAGGCTAATGTTGGGCTATAAAGGAACTACAGCACGGTCACATGACTTCACGTCACCACCGCTAAGCTAAAGGAGGATAATGTTGGGCTATAAAGGAACTACAGCACGGTCACATGACTTCACTTCACCACCGCTAAGCTAAAGGAGGCTAATGTTGGGCTATAAAGGAACTACAGCACGGTCACATGACTTCACGTCACCACCGCTAAGCTAAAGGAGGCTAATGTTGGGCTATAAAGGAACTACAGCACGGTCACATGACTTCACGTCACCACCGCTAAGCTAAAGGAGGCTAATGTTGGGCTATAAAGGAACTACAGCACGGTCACATGACTTCACGTCACCACCGCTAAGCTAAAGGAGGCTAATGTTGGGCTATAAAGGAACTACAGCACGGTCACATGACATCACATCACCACCGCTAAGCTAAAGGAGGCTAATGTTGGGCTATAAAGGAACTACAGCACGGTCACATGACTTCACGGCACCACCGCTAAGCTAAAGGAGGCTAATGTTGGGCTATAAAGGAACTACAACACGGTCACATGACTTCACGTCACCACCGCTAAGCTAAAGGAGGCTAATGTTGGGCTATAAAGGAACTACAGCACGGTCACATGACTTCACGTCACCACTGCTAAGCTAAAGGAGGCTAATGTTGGGCTATAAAGGAACTACAGCACGGTCACATGACTTCACTTCACCACCGCTAAGCTAAAGGAGGCTAATGTTGGGCTATGAAGGAACTACAGCACGGTCACATGACTTCACGTTTTATAATTCGCCAGTGGGGCATTAACTGACATATTTTATGCAATACTTTTGAATAAGTGTGTGATTGACAGGAGGCGGGGCTTCAGAGAGGTGTGTGTGAAGAGTGAGGGTCAGTTTCAGTGTGACTTTGTTTACACACAGATCAGCGCGTCATATTGATTCTGGGATCAGATCCACAACTCTCAGGACAGTAGTGAAACCTGACACACACACACACACACACACACACACACACACAGTGTCCCAGAGGAGGTGTGTGTGTCTTGTCGATTTGTATATCTGCTGAGAGACACCCAAACACTGTCTGTACCTGTGTGTGTCTGCTGGATTCTTGACAGAAAAGTAAATCTCACACACACACACACACACACACACACACACACACACACACACACACACACACCCACACCCCTCCTCCACTGGACATAAATAGCCTGAGATGCTGATGTCAGCACAACCAGGATGATATGTGTGTGTGTGTGTGTGTGTGTGTGTGTGTGTGTGTGTGTGTGTGTGTGTGTGCGCGTCAGTACAGTAAAACAGCAGATGTTAGCGGCTCGATGCTGACGAGGAACACAATTAATCTTTAAATGATTTCACAGCAGTTCACGTTAAGCAGAGCAGAGACAGCCGTATGAGCTTCACTTTATCACAGGATGTATTGTTTGTGTTGCGTAGTCTGCTCTGATTGGTTAGCTGGCCAGCTCTGTTTTGATTGATCAACAGCTGAAAGATGTCCCGCCCCTTAGCCTGTCACATACAATGTGTTGGAGCGCTAGCCAATAGGAGCGGGAGTGTTCTGTAGTGATGTCACTGTTTTGCGGAAGTAAACAAAGGAGTCCAATGGAGGCGTTTCAGGTCAAGCAGTGTTTTTTCATTTGTGCTCACATCAGTGTAACATTTAGTATTTACATTTGATTAAAAAACATTAGAAATAATGTATTTATTATTTTAAATCAACAGCTATGAAGTCTATGTTACAAAAAGGGGGAAAAATGCAGAACAGAAAAGTGTGTGTGTGTGTGTGTGTGTGTGTGTGTGTGTGTGTGTGTGTGTGTGTGTGTGTGTGTGTGTGTGTGTGTGTGTGTGTGTGTGTGTGTGTGTGTGTGTGTGTGTGTGTGTGTGTGTGTGTGTGTGTGTGTGTGTGTGTGTGTGTGTGTGTGTGTGTGTGTGTGTGTGTGTGTGTGTGTGTGTGTGTGTGTGTGTGTGTGTGTGTGTGTGTGTGTGTGTGTGTGTGTGTGTGTGTGTGTGTGTGTGTGTGTGTGTGTGTGTGTGTGTAAGCTCCCAGTCACTCAGTGTAATCGATGCTAAAGTGCTAGCACGGCGCTAATGCCTGCACTGACGGTGATGGGTTCAATCATAATAATCCCACAGGAAGCAGAAATGAGGCGCAGCCCCTTTAAGAGCATCACCATGGAGACAGTGAGTGGGGGGGGGGGGACTTTAAAGTGTACCGTCATGTAGAGAGTCAGCAGACCCTCTGTTATTTATGAGCCTCACACACACACGCACGCGCGCACACACACACACTGGGTCTAATGCAAGGTGTGTGTGTGTGTGAACAGGATGGATGTCTAAGTGCTGCAGCGCTGCATTAAAGCTCCCATTATTCCAGGCGTCACCTCCAACACACACACACACACACACACACACACACACACACACACACACACACACACACACACACACACACACACACACACACACACACACACACACACACACACACATTCACCCCACAGTCAGTCTTTATGTGCAGAGTGATGTGATGGCATTTAGTTCCACATTTATATTTCATCCTGACACATTTAGAAATACCCTGTATGTCCCATCTGGGTTGTGTGCCAGATACAGTACACTATATATCAATATAGTGTACTGTATATATATTTAAACTATCGAATGTAATTATTATTTTACTGTCTTATAATTTACCAGATGGTTTATTTTAGGTGTATAACGATTGACTCAACGTACTGTTTTGATTCAATGCACAATGTGTGTGTGTGTGTGTGTGTGTGTGTTTTGATGTCAGAGTAATCTCCTTTCCAGCAGTGATATTATCTCCAAAATAACCTAAATCAATCCAAATGTTCAGTTTTGATCAATATTTTTTGACATTTAATCTAAAAAACAACACTTTGTGCTAATAAAGACTCAGTGCAGCATCCAGAAGCTTTAAGAATCCGTTATGTGGAGAAGCATCCGGAGAAGAGCATTAGAGAACCTCAGGTATTGATTTCATATCTCTGAAATATTAATCATCACTTTAGTCATCAGATCTCTGCAGGACGCCTCAACAGGAAGCTGCTCTTAAAAGCTCTTTAAAGAGTTCTCTCCTGCTGATGTTCAGGTGTATATCAGTGTGTAGTGTCTCTACTTTAAAGAGTCCTCTCCTGCTGATGTTCAGGTGTATATCAGTATGTAGTGTCTCTACTTTAAAGAGTCCTCTCCTGCTGATGTTCAGGTGTATATCAGTACGTAGTGTCTCTACTTTAAAGAGTCCTCTCCTGCTGATGTTCAGGTGTATATCAGTATGTAGTGTCTCTACTTTAAAGAGTCCTCTCCTGCTGATGTTCAGGTGTATATCAGTATGTAGTGTCTCTACTTTAAAGAGTCCTCTCCTGCTGATGTTCAGGTGTATATCAGTATGTAGTGTCTCTACTTTAAAGAGTCCTCTCCTGCTGATGTTCAGGTGTATATCAGTATGTAGTGTCTCTACTTTAAAGAGTCCTCTCCTGCTGATGTTCAGGTGTATATCAGTATGTAGTGTCTCTACTTTAAAGAGTCCTCTCCTGCTGATGTTCAGGTGTATATCAGTATGTAGTGTCTCTACTTTAAAGAGTCCTCTCCTGCTGATGTTCAGGTGTATATCAGTATGTAGTGTCTCTACTTTAAAGAGTCCTCTCCTGCTGATGTTCAGGTGTATATCAGTATGTAGTGTCTCTACTTTAAAGAGTCCTCTCCTGCTGATGTTCAGGTGTATATCAGTATGTAGTGTCTCTACTTTAAAGAGTCCTCTCCTGCTGACTGTTCAGGTGTATATCAGTATGTAGTGTCTCTACTTTAAAGAGTCCTCTCCTGCTGACTGTTCAGGTGTATATCAGTATGTAGTGTCTCTACTTTAAAGAGTCCTCTCCTGCTGATGTTCAGGTGTATATCAGTATGTAGTGTCTCTACTTTAAAGAGTTCTCTCCTGCTGATGTTCAGGTGTATATCAGTATGTAGTGTCTCTACTTTAAAGAGTCCTCTCCTGCTGATGTTCAAGGTGTATATCAGTACGTAGTGTCTCTACTTTAAAGAGTCCTCTCCTGTTGATGTTCAGGTGTATATCAGTACGTAGTGTCTCTACTTTAAAGAGTCCTCTCCTGCTGATGTTCAGGTGTATATCAGTATGTAGTGTCTCTACTTTAAAGAGTCCTCTCCTGCTGATGTTCAGGTGTATATCAGTATGTAGTGTCTCTACTTTAAAGAGTCCTCTCCTGCTGATGTTCAGGTGTATATCAGTATGTAGTGTCTCTACTTTAAAGAGTCCTCTCCTGCTGATGTTCAGGTGTATATCAGTATGTAGTGTCTCTACTTTAAAGAGTCCTCTCCTGCTGATGTTCAGGTGTATATCAGTATGTAGTGTCTCTACTTTAAAGAGTCCTCTCCTGCTGATGTTCAGGTGTATATCAGTATGTAGTGTCTCTACTTTAAAGAGTCCTCTCCTGCTGACTGTTCAGGTGTATATCAGTATGTAGTGTCTCTACTTTAAAGAGTCCTCTCCTGCTGATGTTCAGGTGTATATCAGTATGTAGTGTCTCTACTTTAAAGAGTCCTCTCCTGCTGATGTTCAGGTGTATATCAGTATGTAGTGTCTCTACTTTAAAGAGTCCTCTCCTGCTGATGTTCAGGTGTATATCAGTATGTAGTGTCTCTACTTTAAAGAGTCCTCTCCTGCTGATGTTCAGGTGTATATCAGTATGTAGTGTCTCTACTTTAAAGAGTCCTCTCCTGCTGATGTTCAGGTGTATATCAGTATGTAGTGTCTCTACTTTAAAGAGTCCTCTCCTGCTGATGTTCAAGTGTATATCAGTATGTAGTGTCTCTACTTTAAAGAGTCCTCTCCTGTTGATGTTCAAGTGTATATCAGTATGTAGTGTCTCTACTTTAAAGAGTCCTCTCCTGCTGATGTTCAGGTGTATATCAGTATGTAGTGTCTCTACTTTAAAGAGTCCTCTCCTGCTGATGTTCAGGTGTATATCAGTATGTAGTGTCTCTACTTTAAAGAGTCCTCTCCTGCTGATGTTCAGGTGTATATCAGTATGTAGTGTCTCTACTTTAAAGAGTCCTCTCCTGCTGATGTTCAGGTGTATATCAGTATGTAGTGTCTCTACTTTAAAGAGTCCTCTCCTGTTGATGTTCAAGTGTATATCAGTATGTAGTGTCTCTACTTTAAAGAGTCCTCTCCTGCTTGATGTTCAGGTGTATATCAGTATGTAGTGTCTCTACTTTAAAGAGTCCTCTCCTGTTGATGTTCAGGTGTATATCAGTATGTAGTGTCTCTACTTTAAAGAGTCCTCTCCTGCTGATGTTCAAGTGTATATCAGTATGTAGTGTCTCTACTTTAAAGAGTCCTCTCCTGCTGATGTTCAGGTGTATATCAGTATGTAGTGTCTCTACTTTAAAGAGTCCTCTCCTGTTGATGTTCAAGTGTATATCAGTATGTAGTGTCTCTACTTTAAAGAGTCCTCTCCTGCTGATGTTCAGGTGTATATCAGTATGTAGTGTCTCTACTTTAAAGAGTCCTCTCCTGCTGATGTTCAGGTGTATATCAGTATGTAGTGTCTCTACTTTAAAGAGTCCTCTCCTGTTGATGTTCAAGTGTATATCAGTATGTAGTGTCTCTACTTTAAAGAGTCCTCTCCTGTTGATGTTCAAGTGTATATCAGTATGTAGTGTCTCTACTTTAAAGAGTCCTCTCCTGTTGATGTTCAGGTGTATATCAGTATGTAGTGTCTCTACTTTAAAGAGTCCTCTCCTGTTGATGTTCAAGTGTATATCAGTATGTAGTGTCTCTACTTTAAAGAGTCCTCTCCTGTTGATGTTCAAGTGTATATCAGTATGTAGTGTCTCTACTTCAAAGAGTCCTCTCCTGTTGATGTTCAAGTGTATATCAGTATGTAGTGTCTCTACTTTAAAGAGTCCTCTCCTGCTGATGTTCAGGTGTATATCAGTATGTAGTGTCTCTACTTTAAAGAGTCCTCTCCTGTTGATGTTCAAGGTGTATATCAGTATGTAGTGTCTCTACTTTAAAGAGTCCTCTCCTGCTGATGTTCAGTGTATATCAGTATGTAGTGTCTCTACTTTAAAGAGTCCTCTCCTGCTGATGTTCAGGTGTATATCAGTATGTAGTGTCTCTACTTTAAAGAGTCCTCTCCTGTTGATGTTCAAGTGTATATCAGTATGTAGTGTCTCTACTTTAAAGAGTCCTCTCCTGCTGATGTTCAGGTGTATATCAGTATGTAGTGTCTCTACTTTAAAGAGTCCTCTCCTGCTGATGTTCAAGTGTATATCAGTATGTAGTGTCTCTACTTTAAAGAGTCCTCTCCTGCTGATGTTCAGGTGTATATCAGTATGTAGTGTCTCTACTTTAAAGAGTCCTCTCCTGTTGATGTTCAGGTGTATATCAGTATGTAGTGTCTCTACTTTAAAGAGTCCTCTCCTGCTGATGTTCAGGTGTATATCAGTATGTAGTGTCTCTACTTTAAAGAGTCCTCTCCTGCTGATGTTCAGGTGTATATCAGTATGTAGTGTCTCTACTTTAAAGAGTGCTCTCCTGCTGATGTTCAGGTGTATATCAGTATGTAGTGTCTCTACTTTAAAGAGTCCTCTCCTGTTGATGTTCAGGTGTATATCAGTATGTAGTGTCTCTACTTTAAAGAGTCCTCTCCTGCTGATGTTCAGGTGTATATCAGTATGTAGTGTCTCTACTTTAAAGAGTCCTCTCCTGCTGATGTTCAGGTGTATATCAGTATGTAGTGTCTCTACTTTAAAGAGTGCTCTCCTGCTGATGTTCAGGTGTATATCAGTATGTAGTGTCTCTACTTTAAAGAGTGCTCTCCTGCTGATGTTCAGGTGTATATCAGTATGTAGTGTCTCTACTTTAAAGAGTGCTCTCCTGCTGATGTTCAGGTGTATATCAGTATGTAGTATCTCTACTTTAAAGAGTCCTCTCCTGCTGATGTTCAGGTGTGTATCAGTATGTAGTGTCTCTACTTTAAAGAGTGCTCTCCTGCTGATGTTCAGGTGTATATCAGTATGTAGTGTCTCTACTTTAAAGAGTGCTCTCCTGCTGATGTTCAGGTGTATATCAGTATGTAGTGTCTCTACTTTAAAGAGTGCTCTCCTGCTGATGTTCAGGTGTATATCAGTATGTAGTATCTCTACTTTAAAGAGTCCTCTCCTGCTGATGTTCAGGTGTGTATCAGTGTGTAGTGTCTCTACTTTAAAGAGTCCTCTCCTGCTGATGTTCAGGTGTATATCAGTATGTAGTGTCTCTACTTTAAAGAGTGCTCTCCTGCTGATGTTCAGGTGTATATCAGTATGTAGTGTCTCTACTTTAAAGAGTGCTCTCCTGCTGATGTTCAGGTGTATATCAGTATGTAGTGTCTCTACTTTAAAGAGTCCTCTCCTGTTGATGTTCAAGTGTATATCAGTACGTAGTGTTTCTACTTTAAAGAGTTCTCTTTCTTCTAGGGATGCACGATATTGGTTTTTTGAAACCGATACCGATAATAATATAATATATGTATATATTAAATGTACCTGTAGTTTTTGCACACCTGGTGGTGCCTTTTTCAAAAGCCTCGTCGATAGGTAAAAGCCCCGGTGCCTTTGCAGCTGGCTTTGGATTCGCCGCTAGTTTAGCAGCGCAGGCGTCTTCGTAGGCTTTGAACACACCATCGTAGCCATGGCGATGTTTCAGGTGACTAATCAGGTTGGAAGTATTCTAGCTCGTTGCCTTGTTCCCTCCTCGTGGAACTTCTGCATTTGAATACAAATAGCAAGCGAACTATCTAACTCTGAAACTTTGATCCCATACTACCGACGACATGTTTGTTTACTGTCCTGGCTTCACGGCCGCACACCATTTACGTCACAGCCAGGCATGAGTTAGGGAGCGCTGGATTTGTGAAGAACTCCCCTCTTCCTAAACCACTAATACCACAGCACTGGCAAAACGGGAGGAGCCGAGTGAAAAACAAGCGCCCCTCATCCCAACCCACCCACACCGCAGGATCTCTTCTTTTTTATTACCCAAAAAATATATTGTATATTATCGGGGCTATTAATACTTTTATTGGGTTTATCGGGATGACGTCATAATTCCTAATATCGGACCGATAATTATCGGACACCACTAGTTACTTCCCCTTTAAGGAAAACGCCTGCGAGCTGGAATCAGAGAGGAGATAAAAATAAATAAAAAGTGTTTACACTCTGAGAATAACTCCTCTCACCTTACACACACACACACACACACACACACACACACACACACACACACACACACACACACACACACACACACACACACACACACACACACACACACACACACACACACACACACACACACACACACACACACACACACACACACACACACACACACACACACTGCTTTTTACAATTTCTCTAGAGATGTTTTTGGCGAGTTTTGCAACTTTGTCACATATTGCTCTCCGTGCTGAGTTCAGTGTCTCTTTATATTTTCGCACATTAGTTTCGACTTTTTCTTTCAAAATGTTCCGACTATTTTCACTTATTTCTTATGTAGTTAGAGTCGTCCCGCCCTCCCTGTGTCCCGCCCTCCCTGTGTTAGAGTCGTCCTGCCCTCCCTGTGTTAGAGTCGTCCCGCCCTCCCTGTGTTAGAGTCGTCCTGCCCTCCCTGTGTTAGAGTCGTCCTGCCCTCCCTGTGTTAGAGTCGTCCCGCCCTCCCTGTGTTAGTCATCCCGCCCTCCCTGTGTTAGAGTCATCCTGCCCTCCCTGTGTTAGAGTCGTCCTGCCCTCCCTGTGTTAGAGTCGTCCCGCCCTCCCTGTGTTAGAGTC
>JAPTMU010000085.1:471810-481251 GCA_028583405.1 Pogonophryne albipinna
ACGAAAACGAGACGATGACGAGACGGCACCGACGGAAATCAGAAATCATCATGCAATATCGTTGACGAAAAGTGACGAGACGAAAATGTAGTTTACTAAATAAAAACTATGCCAAAATCTCTCTTTACTTTCGTTGACGAAAAATGAGGAGACGAAATATTATCAAAGATAACGTTACATCTCTGATAGTCAGTTTTTCTCCCAGCAGTTCCACTTCAGGTGCTGCGGCAGGGCAGCAGCTGTGTGTCTGTGCTGCGGCTGGGCAGCAGCTGTGTGTCTGTGCTGCGGCTGGGCAGCAGCTGTGTGTCTGTGCTGCGGCTGGGCAGCAGCTGTGTGTCTGTGGTGCGGCTGGGCAGCAGCTGTGTGTCTGTGCTGCGGCTGGGCAGCAGCTGTGTGTCTGTGCTGCGGCAGGGCAGCAGCTGTGTGTCTGTGCTGCGGCTGGGCAGCAGCTGTGTGTCTGTGGTGCGGCTGGGCAGCAGCTGTGTGTCTGTGCTGCGGCAGGGCAGCAGCTGTGTGTCTGTGCTGAGGCTGGGCAGCAGCTGTGAGTCTGTGCTGCGGCAGGGCAGCAGCTGTGTGTCTGTGCTGCGGCTGGGCAGCAGCTGTGTGTCTGTGCTGCGGCTGGGCAGCACCTGTGTGTCTGTGCTGCGGCTGGGCAGCAGCTGTGTGTCTGTGCTGCGGCTGGGCAGCAGCTGTGTGTCTGTGCTGCGGCTGGGCAGCAGCTGTGTGTCTGTGCTGCGGCTGGGCAGCAGCTGTGTGTCTGTGCTGCGGCTGGGCAGCAGCTGTGTGTCTGTGCTGCGGCTGGGCAGCAGCTGTGTGTCTGTGCTGCGGCAGGGCAGCAGCTGTGTGTCTGTGCTGCGGCTGGGCAGCAGCTGTGTGTCTGTGCTGCGGCTGGGCAGCAGCTGTGTGTCTGTGCTGCGCGCAGCGGTACATTTGAATTACACCGGGCAGCGGCACACTGTGAACTGTCAGGAAGACTCGGGTCTAACTCGTGGTCTAACTCGTGGTCTAACTCGTGGTCTAACTCGTGGTCTAACTCGTGGTCTAACTCGTGGTCTAACTCGTGGTCTAACTCGTGGTCTAACTAACCTTATTGAACAGAAAATAAAATGGCACCAACAGGGCTTGGGAGCAGTGGTCGCACTCGCGTTAACCGAATACCCCCCGTCAGCGCGAGTGATTGATAAATTGTGCACTCGACGGGTAATAATGGATTATGAAATGTTACGATCGTGTCCGTCAAAATGACTGACAACGAAAAAGTCTAAAGCCACCACTGCTTGGGAGAAAGAAACGATGTGATATTTGGGCCCATTTTCGCTACAATGAGGCGGAGAAAAAAAGTGAATGCATTGTTTCATCAGAAGGGAAGCAATGTGGCCAAAACACAGGTAAAAACACCACAAACCTGATACTCTCTGCAAAGCTTCTTAATCATTCAACCTGTGGTTCATCAAATAAGGACGAGATATAATCTTATTGTGAAATAAGTGTGACTAAAATGACAAATGATTGGTTTTGGCTAAACTAGTTTGACTGAAATGTTCTCTATAATCTGATGACTAAAAAAGACTCAACAGTTTTCATTGACAAAAAGTAGACTAAAATAATTAGTTTTCTTTGACTAAAATAAGACTAAAATGCTCAGACTTTTAGTCGACTAAATCTTGATTAAATAAAAACAGGATGAAGGTGACTAAATATGACTAAAACTAAAAAAGGAAATTTAACACAGGACTAAGACTAAAACTAAATAAAAAAATAGCTGACAAAATTAACACTAACACACACACACACACACACACACAGACACACACACACAGGTTATTGATTATTAGTTCTGCACTTTATCTGCAGCTGCTCCTCAGTGGGGAGGTCACATGGTCAACTGTGTGTATATACTGTATCTAAACATACTATATATAGGCCTATATAGCTGTGAGTAAACACACTCCTCTCCTGATGTTAGATATTCATATCTGTGTTAAAGTCTGATTCACTCGCAGCTTCTCAAATATCTCTTCACACACACACACACACACACACACACACACACACACACACACACACACACACACACACACACACAGTGTTGTGAAGACTGGAGACACAGCGCCCTCTGCTGGACACCCGCGATACTACAGCCACATTTTTACACCAGTAAATACTGGTGTAAAAAGTATATAAAGTACTTGTATAATAATAATATTGATAATAATAATAATGGGTTGAATGTAGTTTTTGAGGAGCTACTCTTTAATTGTCGTGAAAGCATATTTGACACTTTTTCTTCAGGACATTTGACTCAGATCTCTTTCTCCTGTAATGTAGAAGCTCCTTCAACAGAAGATGCATCTGAATTATTATTATTACAGTTATTTGTATTTAGTTTAGGGACAGAAGTCCTTACAAATCTGTATCAATTTAGAGTTAGGTAGAGTTTACACCACCAAATTTACTTTTTTTTTAAACACATTTTTCTTTCAGATGTTTTACTTTTCAGTTTTGAAGACGTTACACAATGTCTAATCTCAAATCCCCACCCTCACATTAGAGTGGCAGCTGGTCATAATGGAGCTGATTGTCCACATTTGAAATACTGCATATATCTTGTGTTATTCACTAATACATCAATAATAGAAGAATATCATATCTAGAGACCGTTTACATGCACTAACACAGATCCCACTGCAGAAAGAAGAATAGGGCCTCTTTAAAAAATATAAGTATTTCAGTAAAAGTTAAATATTTCCCTCTGAGATGAAGTGCAGTTGAAGTAGCAGGAAACGGACATAAAGTACATTTTAGTGCAGCTATTGAGTAATTGTACACCCCTGTATTTGAGCTGGCTGCAGTTCCTACCGGTGGCCAGCAGGGGGCGACAGAGCACCGCCTCCACCTGTGATGAACTCCTGCAGAGTTAATGAAGAGCAGCTGGAGGTCAATCACTCAATCACTGTTTAGTTCATTATTGATCTCAGTTTATATAATTAGTAGATTGTGTGTGTGTGTGTGTGTGTGTGTGTGTGTGTGTGTGTGTGTGTGTGTGTGTGTACACGCGCGTCAATTATATGAAAATAATATAAATAAAATGTACTTTTACTTTAAACACAGTACTTCTACACTGTGGTTTTACTACTTGTACTGCAATTAAAGTACTTCTTACATAAAAACCTACATTTAACCCAGTAGTATATATATATATATATATATATATATATATATATATATATATATATATATATATATATATATATATATATATATATATATATATATATATATATATATATATATATATATATGTACATATATGTACTTGTGATATAAATATGTGGCTGCAGTATCGCGGCTGTCCAGCAACAGTTCAGGGACACTGTGACTCAGTGGTGCGTTCTCTGTGTACCTGAACGCACCACTGAGTCAAATATTTTTCCATATTTATTATTGTTATACGTTGAAGTACAAAATACATATTCACCTTCCCTAATTTTATATAAATAATTTATTTTTGATTTATTTTAAAAAAGAGCATTTTTAACAAAACCTGAGATAAAAACAAATTGTGTTCAAACTGGCCTACATTACCCACAATGCACCTCTCCCTCCTCCAGCTGTGTGACATCACTCGAGGACATTTATCATATTTCTTATTGTCATACTTATATGGTTATACAGCGGGGGAGGGGAGGGGGGGGCTTTTTCCTCTCAAGGGCCATTTCAATGTCTTCAACATCCTCGAGGGCAAATCATTGACCTCTGCTTAGAAAACTAAAATCACAGCCCATTCATTTCTTCTCTCTTTCATTCTGTGCAAAGAAAAAGCAGCTTCTGGATCCAGAGATCTCACCATGACTCGCGCACGGGGAACGAAACTCTCTTCCAGATGAGAACCGATAAGAAAATGCCGGATACCATACAAAATACACAATTTCGGTTCTGCTTAACGGTTCCTAAACGCGGCAGACCCTGTATTCCAGCGGGTCCGTCTGCGCCCCGGTGACCCGGTGCTGGGGCGGACTGGCCATCTGTGTGTTCTGGAGAATCACAGAACGGCCGGCTCGGTTCGCTGACGGCCGGCTCGGTTCGCTGACGGCCGGCTCGGTTCGCTGACGGCCGGCTCGGTTCGCTGACGGCCGGCTCGGTTCGCTGACGGCCGGCTCGGTTCGCTGACGGCCGGCTCGGTTCGCTGACGGCCGGCTCGGTTCGCTGACGGCCGGCTCGGTACGCTGACGGCCGGCTCGGTTCGCTGACGGCCGGCTCGGTTCGCTGACGGCCGGCACCGCCCTTAATTTTTTTAAACGGCATCATGTAAGTTGCGCTGACAGGCGACAGAGGTCCACTGTTACTTTATTCTCTTGTGTTTGATAACTATAATGATCATATAAAGATGTGCCTCACTGGTTGTAGAAAAAGCTTCTTATACCCGTTAGCATAGCTAGCTAACCAGATGCTAATAACAACACAGTGACTGACTGTCTGATCAGAATGACAGATGAACAGATGCCTCTGGGCTTTCAGCTAAAGACACAGACAGGCAGAACCTGCAGCATGTGTCCGGCTCCTTACTGCAGTTTCTGAAGTGCAGGAGCCGCGTTCAGGTGCTCTCCGTCAGAACTGCACTCCTGTCAGACGAGACATATACCACGTGATGACACGTAAGGCTCGTGTTGTGTTCAAGGACCCTGACCTTGGCCAGGAAAATCAGGCACTCGCTTGTTTAATTTGTTTCCGGTCTAGATTTCTTTAATTTTTTTCTTTTTTGCGTGTGTTTATAAATTACCTCGAAGGCCGTCCCAAATGGTCTGGCGGGCCGTATACGGCCCGGGGGCCGGAGGTTCCCCACCCCTGTTATACAACGTCCACATTAAACTCTTTTATAAATATTTAAATGTTATGTTCACAACCCAGTTTCCCCTCTCGCCTACATTACCCACAATGCACTGCTTCACACACATGTTGTTATATATCCATGTTCATTTCCGTGTTAGATAATATTTCTGTTTCTCCTTCAAGGATTATGTTTCACATTCAGAGAGAGATGAGTCAGAGCAGAAACAATACGCTGCCTCCCACTGTGTGTGTGTGTGTGTGTGTGTGTGTGTGTGTGTGTGTAAAAAAAAAGCATAAAATATATATTTTTTTAATTATTATTAAACTGTGAATATTCACACAAATAAAAACAAAATATAATAAAATAAACATTAAGGTGCAGCATTTCGATGAACTGAACTAATCTGTATTTGAACTGTACTGTACCTGAGCAGCCAGTTTGACATTAGGACTTGCTTGTCATTGTGTTTTCATGTTGTTCTAAAGAAAGATGAACTTGTCCACATTGCTTGCTGAGAGGGCAGATCTGCTGGCACTAACAATGTCTCCTGCTGTGGAGAACACCCTCTCTAGGGACAGGTAGCATAGCCAGGTAGCGCTTTGCTACCATGGCAGCATAAGGATACTTGGCGTTTGTAAAAACTCTGAACTCTCTGCGAGTGGTGGAGGCTTAAATGCTATTCACGTTCGGGTGATGCCTTTTCAAATGAGTGTGCAAGTTTGATGTATTGCCAGCCGCGTAACCAATGTTAGTTGATCAATGCCGACAAACAGCTTTGGTTCGGTCCACCTGTCTTTGTCCGTCATCCTTGTAAGAGAGAGAGAGAGAGAGAGAGAGAGAGAGAGAGAGAGAGAGAGAGAGAGAGAGAGGAGAGAGAGAGAGAGAGAGAGAGAGAGAGAGGAGAGAGAGAGAGAGAGAGAGAGAGAGAGAGAGAGAGAGAGAGAGAGAGAGAGAGAGAGAGAGAGAGAGGAGAGAGAGAGAGAGAGAGAGAGAGAGAGAGAGAGAGAGAGAGAGAGAGAGAGAGAGAGAGAGAGAGAGAGAGAGAGAGCAAATCCCTTTTAAATGTTGTTTCTAAAATACATCCTGGTGATTTAAAGTGAGTGTCTTGTAGCTGTTAGTGCATGTAAACGGTCTGCAGAGGCTAAAATCCCAAAGACATCATTACGTAGCCCTCGCACTCCCATTGGCTGGCTCTGGGCTCTGACTTTTTTAATGAAAATGTTAAAGAGGCCCTGTTCTGCTCCTTGTTGCGTTCCTATTGGCTAGCGCTCCAACACATTGTACGTGATAGGCTAAATAATAATACAATACCTTTTTAAAAAAATATATTGCAGGATAGGGCTTTCGTGCTGCATTCAATGGATGTGGAAATAGTCAGATAAATGAGTTCCTTAAAGGGGACCTATCATGCAAAATGCACTTTTTGATGTCTTTTATACATCAACATGTGTCCCCGCAGTGTCCCTGGTGTGTCCCCAGTGTGTCCCCAGTGTGTCCCGATGTGTCCCCGGTGTGTCCCGATGTGTCCCCGATGTGTCCCCGGTGCGTCCCGGTGTGTCCCCGGTGTGTCGGGGAACTCACGCAGCGTCACAGAATAAACCCTCTCTCTTTTCCTCCGTACCCAAATCTCTAAAAACGGGGAACAACGGAGCTGATCCAGATTTGCGTCCGATATGACGTAATATCTGAAATGTGGACCCACGGCCCAATCAGAAAGCTGCTATCAGAAACAATGCCCGACTGTTTAGGACGTAATATGGTCGGTGTTTACATTAGCATCGCTAACACTCAGAGCTAACCTGTACTGGAGAGCATGTGTGTGAAGAAGCAGGAAGTAGAAAGGAACTCACCTTGTGGGATAGAGGACCGCAGTGACGCATCCTAAACCCCGGATGTAAACTCCTTCCGGTTCCTTCGATAAAACGCAACGCAATGTCTCCATAGGGTTTTGGAAACTAGCTGTAAATCAGGTGTTTGAGACACATTGAAGAGACGGGTCACGTTTCGTTCAGCCGGATCATCTCCACACGTCTACTTTTATAA
Source organism: Pogonophryne albipinna (assembly GCA_028583405.1). Taxonomy (NCBI): domain Eukaryota; kingdom Metazoa; phylum Chordata; class Actinopteri; order Perciformes; family Artedidraconidae; genus Pogonophryne; species Pogonophryne albipinna. The sequence continues at coordinate 478,685 of JAPTMU010000085.1, forward strand.
TGTTCTAATCATAAATCTAGTCGCAAGAAGAAAATGCTAACGTGATGCTATAAAGGAGCTACAGCCGAGTCGCTGCTTCAACGTCACGTCTTCAGATCCAGATTCAAACAGATTCTAGATGGAACGAGTTGAAGCGTTTGTTTGAACACTTTGCAGGAGGCAGGGACTTGCTTTCAAGCAGAACAGAAAGTAACTTAGAGGAGTGTTCACGTGTTCGGCGTAATGACGTACAACGACCTCCACGACTTCTGTAGTCCTATTCAGCCACTTGATAACAACCATCATTTCTCCGACACGTCAACTCTTCAGAAATCACAGTGGGGTCACTGCTGATGATTTAATGTCCTAGAACAAAACGTGACCCGTCTCTTCATTGAGTCTCAACCACAGACCTTATTTGGAGCTATTTTCCAAAACCCTACGGAGAGATCCCATTGCTTTTTATCGAAGGAACCGGACGTGGTAAACATGCTAACTTACTTCTGGGTTTTAGGACGCGTCACTGCGGCTCTCTATAACCGGCAAGAGAGAAAGCCTTTGAGCTCCAAACTGTTTCAGAGAGACTCCTTGATAATCCATGATATGGCGTTTCATCACGGCAGCATTTAGTTTAGACAGTAGCTGCCGGGTCCCGCATGAGCTCCGCCCCCTCCTCTTTAAAGCTTTATCCCCCAATCAGCACTTTAGAAACAGGAAGTGAAACAGAGGGATATGAGGCGTGGCTAGAATCTGTTTGGTGTTTGGAGCAAAACACTTCAGAGACATGTTTTTATATATGTGTCTATATGTGAGCCCCTGGCCTCGAGATAGCCTGGTGACCTTTGAGGTCTAAATGCACTCGAGGCGGATGAGAAACAAGTAGGTGTAGTTTGTTCTTCAGCACATCTTTATTTAGCCTCCATGAAGTTTAGTCAGAGCGGAGAACGGCTCCTGACTTTTCCCTGTGTTTTTTATTTCTGTTGTAATTGATTGTCTGTTATTGTGATTGTAGTCATGTGTTTTTATTGCATGCACTTTGGCGCCACCAAAAATCGCTTTTAAATGTGCTTTATAAATAAAACTTGATTTGATTTGATACACTTTAAGAGGAAAAGCTCATCGAGACGAATGAAGTCAGAAAAACGTGACTCTCAGAGGAGCACCTGAACGCACCGTCGCTCTGTGAGCTGCTGGAGTTTTTTTAATCAAAAACAGAGACGCTTTTATTTTAGTGCAAGATTTAAATCACTCTAAATATTCTGAGTTTGCTGCGTGTACTTTTATATACTTTTTATTTGTGTACTTTATGAGTACTCTGAGTACTTTATGAGTACTCTGAGTACTTTATGAGTACTCTGAGTACTCATGATGGTTGAAGTCTCCCTCTGATGAGGCCAAAAAACTTCACAGACATGTTTTATATAGGTATGGCCCTACAATATATTATTCGTGTGTGTGTGTGTGTGTGTGTGTGTGTGTGTGTGTGTGTGTGTGTGTGTGTGTGTGTGTGTGTGGTGTGTGTGTGTGTGTGTGTGTGTGTGTGTGTGTGTGTGTGTGTGTGTGTGTGTGTGTGTGTGTGTGTGTGTGTGTGTGTGTGTGTGTGTGTGTGTGTGTGTGTGTGTGTGTGTGTGTGTGTGTGTGTGTGTGTGTGTGTGTGTGTGTGTGTGTAAAAGAAAAATTATAAAGAAAAATAACATTAAAATAAATTTACAAAATCACAACCGTTTTTCTATGAATTTTCACTCAAACTGCTCGTTAACGTTCACTGGGCTCTGTGATGATCAGTCAGTGATGAAGGTGCTCTCCCTCCACCTCCTCTTCCTCCTCCTCTCCCTCCTTCTCCTTCTTCTCCTCCTCTTCCTCCTCTCCCTCCTCCTTCTCCTCTTCCTCCTTCTTCTCCTCCTCTTCCTCCTCTTCCTCCTCTCCCTCCTCCTCCTCCTCCTCTTCCTCCTCCTCTTCCTCCTCTCCCTCCTCCTCCTCCTCTTCCTCCTCCTCTTCCTCTTCCTCCTCTTCCTCTTCCTCTTCCTCTTCCTCTTCCTCTCTGCAGGTAGAGGACGCAAATACTCTGAAAAATAATGAAACAGTTGACCCGGTTATTCCTGTATATCAGGCCTACATTCAGCCACGGTGCGTTCACTGTCACTGTGACTCAGTGGTGCGTTCATTGTCACTGTGACTCAGTGGTGCGTTCACTGTCACTGTGACTCAGTGGTGCGTTCAGTGGTGCGTTCACTGTCACTGTGACTCAGTGGTGCGTTCACTGTCACTGTGACTCAGTGGTGCGTTCACTGTCACTGTGACTCAGTGGTGCGTTCACTGTGACTCAGTGGTGCGTTCACTGTCACTGTGACTCAGTGGTGCGTTCACTGTCACTGTGACTCAGTGGTGCGTTCACTGTCACTGTGACTCAGTGGTGCGTTCACTGTCACTGTGACTCAGTGGTGCGTTCACTGTCACTGTGACTCAGTGGTGCGTTCACTGTCACTGTGACTCAGTGGTGCGTTCACTGTGACTCAGTGGTGCGTTCACTGTCACTGTGACTCAGTGGTGCGTTCACTGTCACTGTGACTCAGTGACTCAGTGGTGCG
>JAPTMU010000085.1:482251-499751 GCA_028583405.1 Pogonophryne albipinna
TATCCACATGTTCCCTCCAGCTGAAGAAGAGCCCTCTCTCCAGCAGAGTACGTCCAGCTGAAGAAGAGCCTCTCCTCCAGCAGAGTAACTCATATCCACATGTTCCCCTCCAGGTGCAGCTGAAGAAGAGCCTCTCCTCCAGCAGAGTAACTCATATCCACATGTTCCCTCCAGGTGCAGCTGAAGAAGAGCCTCTCCTCCAGCCTCCAGCAGAGTAACTCATATCCACATGTTCCCTCCAGGTGCAGCTGAAGAAGAGCCTCTCCTCCAGCAGAGTAACTCATATCCACATGTTCCCTCCAGGTGCAGCTGAAGAAGAGCCTCTCCTCCAGCAGAGTAACTCATATCCACATGTTCCCTCCAGGTGCAGCTGAAGAAGAGCCTCTCCTCCAGCAGAGTAACTCATATCCACATGTTCCCTCCAGGTGCAGCTGAAGAAGAGCCTCTCCTCCAGCAGAGTAACTCATATCCACATGTTCCCTCCAGGTGCAGCTGAAGAAGAGCCTCTCCTCCAGCAGAGTAACTCATATCCACATGTTCCCTCCAGGTGCAGCTGAAGAAGAGCCTCTCCTCCAGCAGAGTAACTCATATCCACATGTTCCCTCCAGGTGCAGCTGAAGAAGAGCCTCTCCTCCAGCCTCCAGCAGAGTAACTCATATCCACATGTTCCCTCCAGGTGCAGCTGAAGAAGTGCATCTCCTCCAGCCTCATGCAGGCGTACCAGGCGTGCAAAGCGATCCTCATCAAGCTGCTCTCGCGCCCGAAGGCCCTCAGCCCGTACCACCTGCGCAGCGTGATGCTCTGGGCGTGCGACCGCCTGCCCGCCTCCTTCCTCCTCCAGGAGCACTTCTCCGCCTGCTTCCTGCTGGGCCTCATCGACGACCTGCAGCACTGCCTGCTCAACAAGATGTGCCCCAACTACTTCATCCCACAATGCAACATGCTGGAGACGCTGTCCGACGAGGCGGCCATGCTGCACGCCAGAAAGGTAACGTTCAAGGTCCCCTGTTATACTGTTTTTATTACTTGATTACAGGTCTCAGATATCAACAGAACATGTCCACAGGTTATTAATGAGCTGCAGACTGACTGAGGGTAGTTCAGCTCTGAGCGCAGGGTTAGCTGAAAAGAGTCCAGGAAACTTATTTAAAAGTTAACAGCATTTAATTAAACAATGATACGATGATACAATGAAATGTGCAAGGGATGGCTGCTTCCCCCCTTGGTCAGCTGTTCCGGTCACGTGGGGTCAGCTGTTCCGGTCACGTGGGGTCAGCTGTTCCGGTCACGTGGGGTCAGCTGTTCCGGTCACGTGGGGTCAGCTGTTCCGGTCACCTGGGGTCAGCTGTTCCGGTCACCTGGGGTCAGCTGTTCCGGTCACGTGGGGTCAGCTGTTCCGGTCACGTGGGGTCAGCTGTTCCGGTCACGTGGGGTCAGCTGTTCCGGTCACGTGGGGTCAGCTGTTCCGGTCACGTGGGGTCAGCTGTTCCGGTCACCTGGGGTCAGCTGTTCCGGTCACGTGGGGTCAGCTGTTCCGGTCACGTGGGGTCAGCTGTTCCGGTCACCTGGGGTCAGCTGTTCCGGTCACCTGGGGTCAGCTGTTCCGGTCACCTGGGGTCAGCTGTTCCGGTCACCTGGGGTCAGCTGTTCCGGTCACGTGGGGTCAGCTGTTCCGGTCACCTGGGGTCAGCTGTTCCGGTCACGTGGGGTCAGCTGTTCCGGTGGGGTCAGCTGTTCCGGTGGGGTCAGCTGGGGTGAAAGAGGTCGATTTTCAACTGGCTTCAGTGTTATCAACTGTAGTCTTCTCCTATTGGCCGGCGTCGACGGGGGGCGGGTCCAAGGCGCATCCTGTTGTTTTCTGATGTTAGTTTTACAATCTTCTAATATCTGTTGGTTTAAACATTCCCTAAGAATAGTATTGCAGCCAGTGGTGGAGCTGAATCCTGGCCACCCTATTGGCCACCCCAAACACCCTCACCACGGGGGCCCAAACATTTTTGGAACATTAAGAAAAAAATGTTTAAGTAACCTTTCATCATTCATCAAGAATTAACATTAATAGGACGTTATATTGATAATGTACTCACTAAACTTACAATTCATTTAACTTATTTTCTTCTCTAACTTATTATCCAAAGCCTCTGAACACCCCCCTCTATTTACATGTAATGGTTTGGTCCTGCCTCCAAACGCTGCAGCACCGCTCTTTCTAGCAGAGAGTGAGAGCATGTGAGGAGGGATGCTAGTACTTACGTGTGTGCGATGTCTCAACGACTAACAAAGTCAGGCTTCAAAAGAGAAGAGAAAGGAGAGAAAGACAAGAGAGAGGAACTAAAGGGCGACAGCATGTCACCCAGTTTTTCAAAAGAAAAGGTGGGTGTGGTCTGAGTGGTGGAAATGTGTCCGTTAGCTAAGCTTAGTCCATTGGAAATAATAATTGTTATGTTTTTTTTTTAGTAAGCTGACATTAAGTACTGTTAATATCTATACAGGTTTTTAATTTCACTCCTCTTTTAGCTGACATTTAGTAAATGCTAGGGGTGTAACGGTATACGTACACGTACCGAAGAGGGGACACATGCTGATGTAGAAGAGACATGAAGAAGAGGGGACACATGTTGATGTAGAAGAGACATGAAGAAGAGGGGACACATGTTGATGTAGAAGAGACATGAAGAAGAGGGGACACATGTTGATGTAGAAGAGACATGAAGAAGAGGGGACACATGTTGATGTAGAAGAGACATGAAGAAGAGGGGACACATGTTGATGTAGAAGAGACATGAAGAAGAGGGGACACATGTTGATGTAGAAGAGACATGAAGAAGAGGGGACACATGTTGATGTAGAAGAGACATGAAGAAGAGGGGACACATGTTGATGTAGAAGAGACATGAAGAAGAGGGGACACATGTTGATGTAGAAGAGACATGGAGAAGAGGGGACACATGTTGATGTAGAAGAGACATGGAGAAGAGGGGACACATGTTGATGTAGAAGAGACATGAAGAAGAGGGGACACATGTTGATGTAGAAGAGACATGAAGAAGAGGGGACACATGTTGATGTAGAAGAGACATGGAGAAGAGGGGACACATGTTGATGTAGAAGAGACATGGAGAAGAGGGGACACATGTTGATGTAGAAGAGACATGGAGAAGAGGGGACACATGTTGATGTAGAAGAGACATGAAGAAGAGGGGACACATGTTGATGTAGAAGAGACATGGAGAAGAGGGGACACATGTTGATGTAGAAGAGACATGGAGAAGAGGGGACACATGTTGATGTAGAAGAGACATGGAGAAGAGGGGACACATGTTGATGTAGAAGAGACATGGAGAAGAGGGGACACATGTTGATGTAGAAGAGACATGAGGAAGAGGGGACACATGTTGATGTAGAAGAGACATGCGGAAGAGGGGACACATGTTGATGTAGAAGAGACATGGAGAAGAGGGGACACATGCTGATGTAGAAGAGACATGGAGAAGAGGGGACACATGTTGATGTAGAAGAGACATGGAGAAGAGGGGACACATGCTGATGTAGAAGAGACATGGAGAAGAGGGGACACATGTTGATGTAGAAGAGACATGAAGAAGAGGGGACACATGTTGATGTAGAAGAGACATGGAGAAGAGGGGACACATGTTGATGTAGAAGAGACATGGAGAAGAGGGGACACATGTTGATGTAGAAGAGACATGGAGAAGAGGGGACACATGTTGATGTAGAAGAGACATGGAGAAGAGGGGACACATGTTGATGTAGAAGAGACATGGAGAAGAGGGGACACATGTTGATGTAGAAGAGACATGGAGAAGTGGATTTTAATTAATAGGTAACTTTAAGATGTATTTTTCTGCTGTAACAATGTGGGACTAATAACGGGTTCTCTTCTGGTTCTGAAAGCTGTCCTCGGTGCGCTCTGACCCGGCGGAGCACCTCAGATCCACCATCGAGCACGCCAAGGCGGCCAATCGGATGACAGAAGAGCTCCAGTGGAGAGGAGGCAGCCAATCGGTGCCTCAGAGCGACTCGGCAGCAGACAGTCCGCCCGACGACCGGCTGGCCAAGAAGCTCCAGCAGCTGGTGACGGAGAACCCCGGGAAGTCCATCTCTGTGTTCATCAACCCCGACGACGTGACCCGGCCGCACTTCAGGATCGACGACAAGTTCTTCTGAGGAGAATGCTTTTACTCTTCTTCTTCTTCTTCTTCTTCTTCTTCTTCTTCTTCTTCTTCTTCTTCTTCCTCCTCCTCCTCTTCCTCTTCCTCTTCCTCCTCCTCCTCCTCCTCCTCCTCCTCCTCCTCCTCCTCCTCCTCGTTTATGTTCCTCTGCCACAGAGTGACGTGAGGTGATCGTCTCGTTGTGTTTCACAGTTTTTTATTTTTCTATCCCCTCACTTTGTGCCCTGTGTTTTTTACCTTTTTGCTCGATGCCTTCTCGACAAACAGCTGATTAGCAGCAGGTCGTTTTAAAAAAAAGAGGGACGAGGAAAACGTCCACCTTTTTAAATACGAAGCGCCGAGTTTAATTATCAGGGATCTCCGGGAGCGAGGCGGCACCTGGACCTCCTGTGGGGACTCATTAAGAACATAAAAATGTGATGTCTTCATTATAACTAATTATTTAGTATTATTATGAATTACTTTTTTGAGAGTGTTTTCACAATAATTAATGACATCGCAATTAATTTTAGATCCTTATTCCTCTAAATTAAAAGATCTCCAATTCATATTGAGATATTACATTTGAATTATGAGATTCAAATCAAAGATGAGACAGAAATGTGAGATTAAAACACACTTAAAAGATGAAGTGTTTTACGAGATAAAGCAGATTTTTCTTTGTTTTTGTCTCATATCTCAAGTTAAGAATGCTTAATTGAACTCTTCGGCAGGTGATTTGTTCCCTGATTTCACAGCGAGCGTGCAGCAGCAATACGATTGTTGAACTTTTAATGTAAAAGATTGTAAAACGCTCAGGAGTTCAGGATGTCTCGTCTCTATCCCGAATCGGCAGCGTTCGTTTAAAGGTGGATTTCGTCCCTCTGAGGAATGTCTTAGTCCTGCCGGGCGACGATGGTACTAACGTCTTAGAAGACTAACTGTAAATAGAAGAAACGTGTAGACCGAGATAATAATGTGGACTACTTGTATGTCTAATTTTGCACAGAATGTAAAAATCACCACCTCGTGATGCTGGGACACCGCTGATGGTCCTACTGGTGTTTTTAAACTGGAGGAAAACCACCAAGTACACAGGGATACTGCAGTGAAACCTCAGTCTGCTTCAAACATGCAGATTGAGACGATGTCTGCCAAACACACTACAACTGAGTATTAAGGCGGTAAAATAAAACATACGGTTGAAAAAAGGGGTCATATTGCATAAAAAACACCTTGAATAAAGTCATAGATTAATTAAAATGACTTTAGTTTAGTCTAATTTGATGATTCTGGGCTAAAATCACGAGTCATTTTCTTATTGTAATAAGGAGAAGAAGTTTAAGAATATTTCCTTTCAGACATTTTAAAGTTGATTTTGTTTATTTATTAGACAAATGTTGTTGTTTGGCTTTTGGAAACACATCGATCGTCAAAGATAACCCAACCAAAGCAAGAAATAAATAGACGACCGCCTCCACTATCATGTATATATCTGCTGCTACCAGTTATTTTAAAGAAGAAACACAACGATTAATGAGTGTTTGGACATGTACTGGTACCATTTGTCGCAATGGTCAACGTAGGGTAGCGACCCCCGTCCCAAAAACTGCCCCGTGATTCAGATTTTCTCCAAAATGCAAAGGTTTTTTTATTCACAAAACGTTCAACTCTTCCACCACTTGTGCAGTGTCTGACTTTCATCAGATACATGACACAAGACCAGAAATCAGAAAGTAAATTCATTAAAATAATAGTATCAGGAGGTGAAGATCTCCGCTGTTAGCTAGCAAGCAACGTTATTGTTTGTGGAACCAAATCCTTAAATTTAAATCCTATTAAAATGAACAATGGCTTCTTTCCGACACCAGTGTAGTGGTACATCAATTAAATACTGGGAAAAAATCCCCTTTATCAACATGAATGCACTGGATTCGATGTAGAACGAGAACAATAGAGGCACCAGTATTGAACCCTGTGGAACTCCACTCAGATTTACGATTTTTAAAAGCTAAAGATATGCTCATTTTCATAAAGCTAAAATGTAAGTGCTGAGTTTAACAGCTGGTATGGCTAGATATGTCTTAGTTTGATCGAAGGGAAACACATGTTCTCGTGGATCAGGTTCAATATTCCCTCATAAACGCAGCTTTAGCCCCAAATCACAATATAGAGGCTAAAGCTGTAATCAAGGTGCTTCTCCCTCTGCATTTAACGTTATCGCTGTGTACTTACTGTGTATTTTCTCCACAGTTTAATCTGCTTTATGACCATTATCATATAAAGTGTCCCAGAAAATATTCCTTTAGACACGATGTCACTGATATTTCACCTTCCTGTCACCTTCCTATTTGATAAGCTTCACTGTATCTGTACGACCTCATGTGTTTTTATAATGTTTTCTCTTCTGTTGTTTTATTTCTGTTGTTAGTGTTTGAGGGTCCGACTCTCCTTCAACACAATCAGAGCTCAATCTCACAGCTACAAACATCACTGTAATACCTCTGATATAGTTTTTTTGGATAAAGTTAACACACATTGTAGTAATAATAGTTAGTTTTTCCTCTTAACAAGTGTTAATGCTTAGTAAAAGTTCATTGAAAAGCTTAACTTGCCAGCCAACACACAATAAGACAATGTGGAAGCACTCTAGAGCAGGCGAAGCTAATATGAATATCTACATTGTGGATTTGATTGCCTCTAAGCATCATAGGAGTTGTAGTCTGTGTGGAGCTGGTTGATTTGAAGGCGAGTCGGTCCAAGTTTTTTATGTTTTTTCGTTGTTTTCCGACAAACATTTCCAGAAAAAAGCCAAAAAAATAACCTGCAGACAACTGACTAGTAATGTGATCTCCATATCCTCATCCTCAAGTGCAATTAGTGACAACACACACACACACACACTCCATCAAAGTGCCACACACACACTCCTGTAATCAGCGTGTTGTTCTCTGAGCTCCATGACCTAACCTTTTAACTGTGAGTTTTTATTATTATTATTGTTGTTTATCTGTATCTGCTGCTCTGCTTCGTTCTGATGATGGATTTCTTTATGCAATGTTGACTTGTCTGAGTTAACCCTTCAGATGGCAGCTCCCCCCCTCTCCATCCCGTCTAATGAAGTTCCTCCACTTTAATTCACTGTAGAGTCATCATAAAGACTTTTAACCAGAAGATCTCCGTCTCTTGGGTTTTTATTCACTTCCTAACTTCCTGTCAGTACAGTAAGAGATAATGTCGTTTATAGACATTAATGACCTTTGAAACAAGTCTGTCCAATAAGTCATAAATACGAATATAACCTGTCTTGGTCAAATAGATAAATATTAAGTCATAATTAGGAGATTTATTGAGATAAAAATCACGAGTTTCACAAGTTACTCTAATTTCTACCATTGTGCAATGCCTTGTTGTGTTTTGTTGTTGTTTATGCTGCTGCAGCGCAACATTTGGGATCAATAAAGTACTTATCTTAAAGTGATTTGGATTTAAATCACAGCTGCAGGTGTTGTTTCAGCCACCAGGGGGCAGCATGAGTCCAGACCAAGCTCAACTCTACATTTATAAAGTGTCTTTATTTGTGTTTCATAAGGATTTATATTTTGTTTATTCTATATATTGAAATGTATTTATAAGGATCAACCCCTTGAGATGCATCATCTCGTTTTCAAGGCAGTCCCTACAAAAGCAATGTTAGACAGACATTCAACAAAACTAAAAAGAAAACACACAAACCAAAATAACAGAAGAAAACAACAAACAAGGACAACCCATGTTCAGCCTGTTCAAATAAACTCATGAAGTAATACAACCATTACAGAGTGATGGACAGGAGTGTGTAATAGATTATAGTGTTGTAGTCAAGAGTCAAGACCACCTTAACCGAGACCGAGTCAAGACCAAGACTTTAAGAGGGCGAGACCGAGTCGAGACCAAGACTTTAAGAGGGCGAGACCGAGTCGAGACCGAGTCGAGACCAAGACTTTAAGAGGGCGAGACCGAGTCGAGACCAAGACTTTGAGAGGGCGAGACCGAGTCGAGACCAAGACTTTGAGAGGGCGAGACCGAGTCGAGACCAAGACTTTAAGAGGGCGAGACCGAGTCGAGACCAAGACTTTAAGAGGGCGAGACCGAGTCGAGACCAAGACTTTGAGAGGGCGAGACCGAGTCGAGACCAAGACTTTGAGAGGGCGAGACCGAGTCGAGACCAAGACTTTGAGAGGGCGAGACCGAGTCGAGACCAAGACTTTGAGAGGGCGAGACCGAGTCGAGACCAAGACTTTAAGAGGGCGAGACCGAGTCGAGACCGAGTCGAGACCAAGACTTTGAGAGGGCGAGACCGAGTCGAGACCAAGACTTTGAGAGGGCGAGACCGAGTCGAGACCAAGACTTTGAGAGGGCGAGACCGAGTCGAGATCAAGACTTTAAGAGGGCGAGACCGAGTCGAGACCAAGACTTTGAGAGGGCGAGACCGAGTCGAGACCAAGACTTTGAGAGGGCGAGACCGAGTCGAGACCAAGACTTTGAGAGGGCGAGACCGAGTCGAGACCAAGACTTTAAGAGGGCGAGACCGAGTCGAGACCAAGACTTTGAGAGGGCGAGACCGAGTCGAGACCAAGACTTTAAGAGGGCGAGACCGAGTCGAGACCGAGTCGAGACCAAGACTTTAAGAGGGCGAGACCGAGTCGAGACCGAGTCGAGACCAAGACTTTAAGAGGGCGAGACCGAGTCGAGACCAAGACTTTGAGAGGGCGAGACCGAGTCGAGACCAAGACTTTGAGAGGGCGAGACCGAGTCGAGACCAAGACTTTAAGAGGGCGAGACCGAGTCGAGACCAAGACTTTAAGAGGGCGAGACCGAGTCGAGACCAAGACTTTGAGAGGGCGAGACCGAGTCGAGACCAAGACTTTGAGAGGGCGAGACCGAGTCGAGACCAAGACTTTGAGAGGGCGAGACCGAGTCGAGACCAAGACTTTGAGAGGGCGAGACCGAGTCGAGACCAAGACTTTAAGAGGGCGAGACCGAGTCGAGACCAAGACTTTAAGAGGGCGAGACCGAGTCAAGACCAAGACTTTAAGAGGGCGAGACCGAGTCAAGACCAAGACCGGTCTGGAGTACTACAACACTAGTAGATACGTTTTTTACACATTCTTTTAACAATGTTTAACCTGTTAAGCCTGAGAGACCCCGTTTTATATCCATGTAACAAGTGTAGGACTCTTAAAGTGAAGTGTATGAGTCTACAAATGTCTAGTTTACAAGTTAACCTGTTAAGCCCGAGAGACCCCGGTTCCGGGGCCCTCCCGCAACATCTTGCAGGAAACAGCGTCTGAGGGTTCATTTACTAAACTATGAATGTTTTATATCCATGTAACGGGAAGAAACTCATCTAACTGACATTTTAATTGCTAATGCAATGCTAACGCTGAGCCTCTGAATTAGCAGCGAGCAAAAAATGCTAACAGATTTACTGCACCGAAACTCAATCATACAACCTTATTATTTATCCATTCTGCACATCCAACCCATCGATCTGATCGTGAGGTGACACAGAATCGATGGGTACAGACATTATCACTCCATGATACGAACTCGCGACTTTATAAACAAAAACAGACATCAAAACATGTGGCGCTAGGTAGCTAAAAACACTAACATGGCTCACCTGTGTGGTTGTCTGGTCAAAAGTGGTCTTCAATGACATTAAAACGATAAAAACGCTGCTGAAGTTAATCCATAGGTTAATCCAATGTGTCCCTTTGAATGATTTCTGATCATCCATCAGCAATAAACCTGCTTTTCTGTTTCCAGATGTCAGAGCGAGAGATAGGTTCACTCTGATACAAAACTGTGTGCGCGAAGCCCCCTCCTTTTTGTTTTACCATGTGTGTGAGCGGGGAAATCCCCCTTCGATTCTATTGGCTCTGACGGTCAGAAAGAGATGTCAATCAGCAAAATCGACCAAGGGGGGCCAGAGATATGGAAAATCCACCCAAATGACCCCAGAAGAGGTTTCTTTTGCTAAATCTCTCTAAAAAGGTCAAAGGTCACTTGTTTTACATCAATCTTGATACAGGGTACTTATATGTTGTACTTTGGATTCCTAAAGCTTTTAGTCTACTAACCCATCATCCAAGGTTAGTTTCACTATAAGTACAAAATAATCTTTGGACGGACATTATAATTTACAGTTTTTGACTGTGTTCAATCTGAATTTTCTTTAAAATAATAAACATCTAAATTGATTCTGACTCTTCTACATCAGGTTTATCATTACTTTGAGAACAAAGATTATTCATTTAACCCTTTTAGAAGATATGGTCCTTTGTTCTGGGAATGTCATTTTGGAGCCTGAGACCTGAAAAACAGGCTCAGGGCTCAACAGGTTAACAATATCAGCCGACAGCAGGGGCGGCGGGTACTGTAGGCTAGGGAAGGCTAAGCCTTTCCAAATACTTTTGTCGCATCCTGGTAAAATACAAATATAATGTATAATGTTTGTGCCTTTGACATTAGCGCGTTCTGAATACAGAACAACTGGTTAAAAAATAAATAAACTACTGAGTGTTTGAAAGCGTCATTGTCACTGATATCACTGCCCCGTCTAAGACACGAGTGGATCTGACTTTAATTACATTTGAGTTGAGTGTTTTGTCAACCTAATGTGTTGCTTAAAATAATACTTCTGCATACAGTAGTGTGACACTGTGTTGCACGGCCAGATACGGCTGGAGAAGCTGACTCAGATAAGGAAATATATGATATATTATGATATTATATGATCGATGATCTGATTGATGATGTGATATGAATGATAAGTGCGACACGTCGGCGTCTTCTCTGCATACGGCAGTTTAAACTGTATTTCCTTTCTCCTGTAATATAACTTGATAGATTTAAACTCCGCACACTGAGCTCTGATTGGTCAGCAGGCGGTGCTTTCACTGAGTTGATCTCTTTTCTATAGACGCCGGAGGCAGGCAGCGTCAGGTAAAAAAAGTGATTTAGCCTTCCCAAACCTGAGCCTCACGCACCGCCTATGGCCGACAGTGAGATGATAATGCTTAAACAGAGCATTACAGTAATCAAGCCGGGATGAAATAAAGGATGAGAGGGATCTGACAGCAGCAGGTGAAGTATTCCAGTCTGTCGGGGCTCTAAAATCAACGCTCTTTAGCCAATCAATGTTTTTGCATCGGGGACAGAGACATCACTCTGGACTGAGTCTAAGTTGATCATTTGATGAGAAAGGAACAAAACACTGCCTTAAGAAAGGGGGATAATTAAAGTAAATGAATATCAGTTGAAGCCAAGGAATGGGTCTTCTTAAATGTAATGAAGGCCATTTAAGTGTGTTACATTGTGCAGTGATGTGTACGGAAAGGGCAACCAAGAGCAAAGCTGCTTATTCTATGATGGGATGTGTTAAGTGGAGCAAGATCTGACTGATGTGCATTTTGGTAAACAACATCACAATAGTCTATAATCGGACTTAAGCTATTTTGTTACGGACACTGAACGTAAAACAATAGTGAGAGCGATGTAAGACACGGAATCCATCATTTGAAAAATACATTTTAATTAAAAATTTTATTATCCTGTAATTTTTTTTCATATTATTCATGTTTTTAAAAAATAATAATCCTGTCATTTATTATGTTTTTTAAATCTTCATCCTGTATTTCTTATTGAAGTATTTCATATTTTTCATGCCTTTTATTTCTAATTGTACCGGTATATTGTCCGGCGATGACGTCACGTCAGCTGCAGCAACACGGCGCGAGCAGAGAGAGAGAGAGAGAGAGGCAGCGCGCGGACAGGTGAACGCACGAGCATCAACCTCCGCAGGAGTAAAAAAACAAAACAATAAAACAAGCGAAGAAGAAGAAACTGAAGGAGGAGGACCTGGACGCTGGACGTGCGCTGGACCTGCAGAAAGGAACATTTTACCCGCCCTGCAAAAGCCTGATACCCGGACACATTTTCCTCCAGTACACGCCCTGTGGAGCCTGATTCCCGGACACATTTCCTCCAGTTACCCGCCCTGTGGAGCCTGATTCCCGGACACATTTCCTCCAGTTACCCGCCCTGTGGAGCCTGATTCCCGGACACATTTGCTCCAGAACCCGCCCTGCAGCACCGGGACATGGAGGGCAAAGAGAAAACACCGGCAGGTAGGATGGGGAGACAGATGCATGTCGGGTAGAAGTGTTACTGCGGTATCCTGCGATGGAGTTATTATGGGATGGGGGGGACAGACTCTGTTTGTGCGTATGTTTGTTTTTAACATAGAGAAAGCCTGATGCAGCAAAACACAGAGAGACAGGGTGGAGGATGTGAGACAGACAGGTGTGTAAAGACAGACAGGTGAGAGGGTAGAGAGACAGACAGGACAGTAGAGAGACAGACAGGACAGTTGAGAGACAGACAGGTAAATGGTAGACAGACAGGTGTGATGACAGCGTGTTTTTATGTGTTTGGGTGTGTCGGGACAGAGTGATGCATCCTGGGATCTGTAGTTATCTACTTCCTGCTTAATAATCAGTATTCTGACTGAACACATTTAAAAGCAGCTCCTCTTTTCACCCTCTGTCTGAAACCGGAGCCCAGTCTGCTCTGATTGGTTAGCTGGCCGGCTCTGTTGTGATTGGTCAACCGCTTAGAGATGTCTCGCCCCTTAGCCTATCACGTACAATGTGTTGGAGCGCTAGCCAATAGGAGTGTGAGTGTTACAAAGTGATTTAGTGAAAAACACAGCAGAGCAGAATAAAGGGCCTCTTTCTGTCGTTCTGGTGTGTTTTGACCTTCAGGGCCACCATACGCACACACCAGAGAGAAAGAGACACAATGACGCCACAAACACCTTCAATTAAAACCTTAAGGTGCGTTTACACCTGAACTACTCAGATCGTGTACTTTAGTAAAAGTAGAAGTACGCAGATCTGGTACTTGAGTAAAAGTAGACTCACATCCTGTACTTTAGTAGAAGTAGAAGTACTCAGATCTTGTACTTGAGTAAAAGTACAAGTACTCAGATCTGGTACTTTAGTAAAAGTAGAAGTACTCAGATCCTGTTCTTTAGTAAAAGTAGAAGTACTCAGATCTTGTACTTGAGTAAAAGTAGAAGTACTCAGATCTTGTACTTGAGTAAAAGTAGAAGTACTCAGATCTTGTACTTGAGTAAAAGTAGATGTACTCAGATCTTGTACTTGAGTAAAAGTAGAAGTACCAGAGTGTAGGAATACTCTGTTTCAGTAAAAGTATTCAAAATGTTCCTCAAGTGAAAGTAGAAAAGTATTCTCATCAAAATATAGTGAAAGACAGTGAAAGTAGTCGTTGTGCAGATTGGTCCATTTCAGAATAATATATATGATATGTTTTATAATGATTGATCATGAAAGTGTTCTCAAAGCTGGTGAAGGTGCAGCTAGTCTGAATGACTTTGTAGACTGCAGGGTAGCTGGTGAAGGTGCAGCTAGTCTGAATGGCTTTGTAGACTGCAGGGTAGCTGGTGAAGGAGCAGCTAGTCTGAATGGCTTTGTAGACTGCAGGGTAGCTGGTGAAGGTGCAGCTAGTCTGAATGACTTTGTAGACTGCAGGGTAGCTGGTGAAGGTGCAGCTAGTCTGAATGGCTTTGTAGACTGCAGGGTAGCTGGTGAAGGTGCAGCTAGTCTGAATGGCTTTGTAGACTGCAGGGTAGCTGGTGAAGGTGCAGCTAGTTTGAATGGCTTTGTAGACTGCAGGGTAGCTGGTGAAGGTGCAGCTAGTCTGAATGGCTTTGTAGACTGCAGGGTAGCTGGTGAAGGAGCAGCTAGTCTGAATGGCTTTGTAGACTGCAGGGTAGCTGGTGAAGGTGCAGCTAGTCTGAATGGCTTTGTAGACTGCAGGGTAGCTGGTGAAGGTGCAGCTAGTCTGAATGGCTTTGTAGACTGCAGGGTAGCTGGTGGATTTACTCCAGGTGGAACTAAAGTCTGATTCAACACTTGGTTAGATTTCACATCATTCATCCAGATCTGAGAAGTAACTAAAGGTATTAATACATGGAGTGGAGGAAAAGTACACCATTTACCTCTGAACTGTAGACGAGTAGAACACAGTGGGATCAAATCCTTCTAAATTGTACTTCAGTACTTGAGTAAATCTACTTAGTTACTTCCCACCTCTGAGGATGCTTACCTGTGTTTTCCTCAATGTGGCCTTCTGGAGGTGCTTTGGTGCTCAGGGTGGAGATCTCTCACTGACGTAGCTTCTCCTCTCTAACGCTGGGATGCTGATCTCAGGTCAGATATCTGACTCAGCGTTTCTGTATATAAGTAACAGGAAGTGTTCTGAGTCAGATCTGTGACATCAGCAGCACTTTAAACACTAAAGGAGTCGTCCAGTATAAAGGAAAGCTTGGACATGTTTATGACATTATTCATATTTTAATTCACTGTTTAGCAAAGAGTTATAGTTAGAATGAGACCTCTCTCTTATACATATAAAATACAACAACACAATTATTACTAGGGTTGGGTATCGTTTGAATTTCCACGATTCTGATTCCGATTCTACTTTTCGATTCCGGTTCTTAACGGTTCTTGATTCCGGTTCTTTGAGGGTCAGGGTAACAAAATGATACACGCTTCTTCCACCAAGAAAATTACATTTATTCAAGAGACTTTGACACAGATTAGTCTACAGTAATATTCACATGAATCAGTCTGTTTATATTCACTGCTATGTAACTGTAACCTGAACCACTGAAGCTACAACAGTGCAACTTTTAAAGGACCCCCCCCCCCCCATTTAAAAACAGTTCTTGTTGAGAGAAACCAGCAGATCTGCCTCTCAGGCAAACCTGGAAGAAATGTTTGAACATTTTAAAGCAAAATGCTTCAATCTGGTGCACTTTGAGCAGAATGACTAGAGACTAGATCTAGGGGGTACAACTCTAAACACCCATATGAAAAAGATCGGGTTACATTTTAATAATTAAATAAGTATGTGAGCATAACCAGTAACCCATAGCCAATAACAAATACATGTAACGTGTTTTAGTTTTGTTGTTCATTCAGATCTTATTTTACTATTTTATTTATGCATATTTTTGTATCTCTCCAGTTTAAAGGATATGTCTGGTTTACTGTCCTATAGTTTACATTGGAATGATTTCAAACCTGTTTTATCCCAATAATTATAAAGGAGAGCCTTGGAAATATGTGTTTACATACATTGTGATCAAACCGTTTGAACTTAGACTAAAGTGAACTATCTGAACCCTCAGAGTCCTTTCCCTCACTGAGCTGTAGTTATCAGCCTCAGTCTGACTGGAGAGGACTCTCCTCCACCTCTCAGAGTCCTTTCCCTCACTGAGCTGTAGTTATCAGCCTCTCAGTCTGACTGGAGAGGACTCTCCTCCACCTCTCAGAGTCCTTTACCTCACTGAGCTGTAGTTATCAGCCTCTCAGTCTGACTGGAGAGGACTCTCCTCCACCTCTCAGAGTCCTTCACCTCACTGAGCTGTAGTTATCAGCCTCTCAGTCTGACTGGAGAGGACTCTCTTCCACCTCTCAGAGTCCTTTACCTCACTGAGCTGTAGTTATCAGCCTCTCAGTCTGACTGGAGAGGACTCTCCCTCCACCTCTCAGAGAGTCCTTTACCTCACTGAGCTGTAGTTATCAGCCTCTCAGTCTGACTGGAGAGGACTCTCCTCCACCTCTCAGAGTCCTTTACCTCACTGAGCTGTAGTTATCAGCCTCTCAGTCTGACTGGAGAGGACTCTCCTCCACCTCTCAGAGTCCTTTACCTCACTGAGCTGTAGTTATCAGCCTCTCAGTCTGACTGGAGAGGACTCTCCTCCACCTCTCAGAGTCCTTTACCTCACTGAGCTGTAGTTATCAGCCTCTCAGTCTGACTGGAGAGGACTCTCCTCCACCTCTCAGAGTCCTTTACCTCACTGAGCTGTAGTTATCAGCCTCTCAGTCTGACTGGAGAGGACTCTCCTCCACCTCTCAGAGTCCTTTACCTCACTGAGCTGTAGTTATCAGCCTCTCAGTCTGACTGGAGAGGACTCTCCTCCACATCATTGGAGAAACATCTTCTTCTTCCGTTAGAGCAGCTAGCACCAGATGCTAATAACAACAGCACCCTCCCTTTCTTTCTCCCTCCCTCTCTCTCTCCCTCGCTCACTCGCACGTTGGCTGTGAGCTGCGGTTGCCAGATAAGCCAACATCCCCCATTTTCATCACTTACAGCGCCCATCGTACAGGGCGAATGAAAAGTGTAACCGGGATGAAAAGGGTGTTACATTTACTTAATTATGAATGTTGTTACATCAAGGCCGAACATTAGGATGAGCACCAACGGTCAAACATTTTTTTCCCTCCCAGAGCTGTCAGCGCAGCGCCTCCACAGATCTGGCGCCCAGCGAACATCTATAACGCCAGTGCTACGGGCCGGCCCTGGTCTCAGGTTACGCTGTAGGAAGTGTAGGTACAACGCTACATGTCCCGCCCCGCCGCAGTCATACAGTACACTACGGAGAGCGGCGAGAAAACATTTCCTCAGGCATCGAAAAGCGGAACCGAAATTCACATTTCTAAAAGATGCCGTTGGAATCTAAATGTTGGAACCGGTTCCGAACCGGAACCGGTTCTCGGTACCCAACCCTAATTATTACCCATGACTTCACGTCACCACCGCTAAGCTAAAGGAGGCTAATGTTGGGCTATAAAGGAACTACAGCACGGTCACATGACTTCACTTCACCACCGCTAAGCTAAAGGAGGCTAATGTTGGGCAAAAAAGGAACTACAGCACGGTCACATGACTTCACGTCACCACCGCTAAGCTAAAGGAGGCTAATGTTGGGCTATAAAGGAACTACAGCACGGTCACATGACTTCACTTCACCACCGCTAAGCTAAAGGAGGCTAATGTTGGGCTATAAAGGAACTACAGCACGGTCACATGACTTCACGTCACCACCGCTAAGCTAAAGGAGGCTAATGTTGGGCTATAAAGGAACTACAGCACGGTCACATGACTTCACGTCACCACCGCTAAGCTAAAGGAGGCTAATGTTGGGCTATAAAGGAACTACAGCACGGTCACATGACTTCACGTCACCACCGCTAAGCTAAAGGAGGCTAATGTTGGGCTATAAAGGAACTACAGCACGGTCACATGACATCACGTCATCACCGCTAAGCTAAAGGCGGCTAATGTTGGGCTATAAAGGAACTACAGCACGGTCACATGACTTCACGTCACCACTGCTAAGCTAAAGGAGGCTAATGTTGGGCTATAAAGAAACTACAACACGGTCACATGACTTCACGTCACCA
>JAPTMU010000085.1:502251-534751 GCA_028583405.1 Pogonophryne albipinna
GTGTGTGTGTGTGTGTGTGTGTGTGTGTGTGTGTGTGTAAGCTCCCAGTCACTCAGTGTAATCGATGCTAAAGTGCTAGCACGGCGCTAATGCCTGCACTGACGGTGATGGGTTCAATCATAATAATCCCACAGGAAGCAGAAATGAGGCGCAGCCCCGTTAAGAGCATCACCATGGAGACAGTGAGTGGGGGGGGGGGACTTTAAAGTGTACCGTCATGTAGAGAGTCAGCAGACCCTCTGTTATTTATGAGCCTCACACACACACGCACGCGCGCACACACACACACTGGGTCTAATGCAAGGTGTGTGTGTGTGTGAACAGGATGGATGTCTAAGTGCTGCAGCGCTGCATTAAAGCTCCCATTATTCCAGGCGTCACCTCCAACACACACACCCACACACACACACACACACACACACACACACACACACACACACACACACACACACACACACACACACACACACACACACACATTCACCCCACAGTCAGTCTTTATGTGCAGAGTGATGTGATGGCATTTAGTTCCACATTTATATTTCATCCTGACACATTTAGAAATACCCTGTATGTCCCATCTGGGTTGTGTGCCAGATACAGTACACTATATATCAATATAGTGTACTGTATCTATATTTAAACTATCGAATGTAATTATTATTTTACTGTCTTATAATTTACCAGATGGTTTATTTTAGGTGTATAACGATTGACTCAACGTACTGTTTTGATTCAATGCACAATGTGTGTGTGTGTGTGTGTGTGTGTGTGTTTTGATGTCAGAGTAATCTCCTTTCCAGCAGTGATAGTATCTCCAAAATAACCTAAATCAATCCAAATGTTCAGTTTTGATCAATATTTTTTGACATTTAATCTAAAAAACAACACTTTGTGCTAATAAAGACTCAGTGCAGCATCCAGAAGCTTTAAGAATCCGTTATGTGGAGAAGCATCCGGAGAAGAGCATTAGAGAAACCTCAGGTATTGATTTCATATCTCTGAAATATTAATCATCACTTTAGTCATCAGATCTCTGCAGGACGCCTCAACAGGAAGCTGCTCTTAAAAGCTCTTTAAAGAGTTCTCTCCTGCTGATGTTCAGGTGTATATCAGTGTGTAGTGTCTCTACTTTAAAGAGTCCTCTCCTGCTGATGTTCAGGTGTATATCAGTATGTAGTGTCTCTACTTTAAAGAGTTCTCTCCTGCTGATGTTCAGGTGTATATCAGTGTGTAGTGTCTCTACTTTAAAGAGTCCTCTCCTGCTGATGATCAGGTGTATATCAGTATGTAGTGTCTCTACTTTAAAGAGTCCTCTCCTGCTGATGTTCAGGTGTATATCAGTATGTAGTGTCTCTACTTTAAAGAGTCCTCTCCTGCTGATGTTCAGGTGTATATCAGTACGTAGTGTCTCTACTTTAAAGAGTCCTCTCCTGCTGATGTTCAGGTGTATATCAGTATGTAGTGTCTCTACTTTAAAGAGTCCTCTCCTGCTGATGTTCAGGTGTATATCAGTATGTAGTGTCTCTACTTTAAAGAGTCCTCTCCTGCTGATGTTCAGGTGTATATCAGTGTGTAGTGTCTCTACTTTAAAGAGTCCTCTCCTGCTGATGTTCAGGTGTATATCAGTATGTAGTGTCTCTACTTGAAAGAGTCCTCTCCTGCTGATGTTCAGGTGTATATCAGTATGTAGTGTCTCTACTTTAAAGAGTCCTCTCCTGCTGATGTTCAGGTGTATATCAGTATGTAGTGTCTCTAATTTAAAGAGTCCTCTCCTGCTGATGTTCAGGTGTATATCAGTATGTAGTGTCTCTACTTTAAAGAGTCCTCTCCTGCTGATGTTCAGGTGTATATCAGTATGTAGTGTCTCTACTTTAAAGAGTCCTCTCCTGCTGATGTTCAGGTGTATATCAGTATGTAGTGTCTCTACTTTAAAGAGTCCTCTCCTGCTGATGTTCAGGTGTATATCAGTATGTAGTGTCTCTACTTTAAAGAGTCCTCTCCTGCTGATGTTCAGGTGTATATCAGTATGTAGTGTCTCTACTTTAAAGAGTCCTCTCCTGCTGATGTTCAGGTGTATATCAGTATGTAGTGTCTCTACTTTAAAGAGTCCTCTCCTGCTGATGTTCAGGTGTATATCAGTATGTAGTGTCTCTACTTTAAAGAGTCCTCTCCTGCTGACGTTCAGGTGTATATCAGTATGTAGTGGTCTCTACTTTAAAGAGTCCTCTCCTGCTGATGTTCAGGTGTATATCAGTATGTAGTGTCTCTACTTTAAAGAGTCCTCTCCTGCTGATGTTCAGGTGTATATCAGTATGTAGTGTCTCTACTTTAAAGAGTCCTCTCCTGCTGATGTTCAGGTGTATATCAGTATGTAGTGTCTCTACTTTAAAGAGTCCTCTCCTGCTGATGTTCAAGTGTATATCAGTATGTAGTGTCTCTACTTTAAAGAGTCCTCTCCTGTTGATGTTCAGGTGTATATCAGTATGTAGTGTCTCTACTTTAAAGAGTCCTCTCCTGCTGATGTTCAGGTGTATATCAGTATGTAGTGTCTCTACTTGAAAGAGTCCTCTCCTGCTGATGTTCAGGTGTATATCAGTATGTAGTGTCTCTACTTTAAAGAGTCCTCTCCTGCTGATGTTCAGGTGTATATCAGTATGTAGTGTCTCTACTTTAAAGAGTCCTCTCCTGCTGATGTTCAGGTGTATATCAGTATGTAGTGTCTCTACTTTAAAGAGTCCTCTCCTGCTGATGTTCAGGTGTATATCAGTATGTAGTGTCTCTACTTTAAAGAGTCCTTCTCCTGCTGATGTTCAGGTGTATATCAGTATGTAGTGTCTCTACTTTAAAGAGTCCTCTCCTGCTGATGTTCAGGTGTATATCAGTATGTAGTGTCTCTACTTTAAAGAGTCCTCTCCTGCTGATGTTCAGGTGTATATCAGTATGTAGTGTCTCTACTTTAAAGAGTCCTCTCCTGCTGATGTTCAGGTGTATATCAGTATGTAGTGTCTCTACTTTAAAGAGTCCTCTCCTGCTGATGTTCAGGTGTATATCAGTATGTAGTGTCTCTACTTTAAAGAGTCCTCTCCTGCTGATGTTCAAGTGTATATCAGTATGTAGTGTCTCTACTTTAAAGAGTCCTCTCCTGTTGATGTTCAAGTGTATATCAGTATGTAGTGTCTCTACTTTAAAGAGTCCTCTCCTGCTGATGTTCAGGTGTATATCAGTATGTAGTGTCTCTACTTTAAAGAGTCCTCTCCTGCTGATGTTCAGGTGTATATCAGTATGTAGTGTCTCTACTTTAAAGAGTCCTCTCCTGCTGATGTTCAGGTGTATATCAGTATGTAGTGTCTCTACTTTAAAGAGTCCTCTCCTGCTGATGTTCAGGTGTATATCAGTATGTAGTGTATCTACTTTAAAGAGTCCTCTCCTGCTGATGTTCAGGTGTATATCAGTATGTAGTGTCTCTACTTTAAAGAGTCCTCTCCCTGTTGATGTTCAAGTGTATATCAGTATGTAGTGTCTCTACTTTAAAGAGTCCTCTCCTGTTGATGTTCAAGTGTATATCAGTATGTAGTGTCTCTACTTAAAGAGTCCTCTCCTGTTGATGTTCAGGTGTATATCAGTATGTAGTGTCTCTACTTTAAAGAGTCCTCTCCTGCTGATGTTCAAGTGTATAGCAGTATGTAGTGTCTCTACTTTAAAGAGTCCTCTCCTGCTGATGTTCAGGTGTATATCAGTATGTAGTGTCTCTACTTTAAAGAGTCCTCTCCTGTTGATGTTCAAGTGTATATCAGTATGTAGTGTCTCTACTTTAAAGAGTCCTCTCCTGCTGATGTTCAGGTGTATATCAGTATGTAGTGTCTCTACTTTAAAGAGTCCTCTCCTGCTGATGTTCAGGTGTATATCAGTATGTAGTGTCTCTACTTTAAAGAGTCCTCTCCTGTTGATGTTCAAGTGTATATCAGTATGTAGTGTCTCTATTTTAAAGAGTCCTCTCCTGCTGATGTTCAAGTGTATATCAGTATGTAGTGTCTCTACTTGAAAGAGTCCTCTCCTGCTGATGTTCAGGTGTATATCAGTATGTAGTGTCTCTACTTTAAAGAGTCCTCTCCTGTTGATGTTCAGGTGTATATCAGTATGTAGTGTCTCTACTTTAAAGAGTCCTCTCCTGCTGATGTTCAGGTGTATATCAGTATGTAGTGTCTCTACTTGAAAGAGTCCTCTCCTGCTGATGTTCAGGTGTATATCAGTATGTAGTGTCTCTACTTTAAAGAGTCCTCTCCTGCTGATGTTCAGGTGTATATCAGTATGTAGTGTCTCTACTTTAAAGAGTCCTCTCCTGCTGATGTTCAGTGTATATCAGTATGTAGTGTCTCTACTTTAAAGAGTCCTCTCCTGCTGATGTTCAGGTGTAATATCAGTATGTAGTGTCTCTACTTTAAAGAGTCCTCTCCTGCTGATGTTCAGGTGTATATCAGTATGTAGTGTCTCTACTTAAAGAGTCCTCTCCTGCTGATGTTCAGGTGTATATCAGTATGTAGTGTCTCTACTTTAAAGAGTCCTCTCCTGCTGATGTTCAGGTGTATATCAGTATGTAGTGTCTCTACCTTTAAAGAGTCCTCTCCTGCTGATGTTCAAGGTGTATATCAGTATGTAGTGTCTCTACTTTAAAGAGTCCTCTCCTGCTGATGTTCAGGTGTATATCAGTATGTAGTGTCTCTACTTTAAAGAGTCTCTCCTGCTTGATGTTCAGGTGTATATCAGTATGTAGTGTCTCTACTTTAAAGAGTCCTCTCCTGCTGATGTTCAGGTGTATATCAGTATGTAGTGTCTCTACTTTAAAGAGTCCTCTCCTGCTGATGTTCAGGTGTATATCAGTATGTAGTGTCTCTACTTTAAAGAGTCCTCTCCTGCTGATGTTCAGGTGTATATCAGTATGTAGTGTCTCTACTTTAAAGAGTCCTCTCCTGCTGATGTTCAGGTGTATATCAGTATGTAGTGTCTCTACTTTAAAGAGTCCTCTCCTGCTGATGTTCAGGTGTATATCAGTATGTAGTGTCTCTACTTTAAAGAGTCCTCTCCTGCTGATGTTCAGGTGTATATCAGTATGTAGTGTCTCTACTTTAAAGAGTCCTCTCCTGCTGATGTTCAGGTGTATATCAGTATGTAGTGTCTCTACTTTAAAGAGTCCTCTCCTGCTGATGTTCAGGTGTATATCAGTATGTAGTGTCTCTACTTTAAAGAGTCCTCTCCTGCTGATGTTCAGGTGTATATCAGTATGTAGTGTCTCTACTTTAAAGAGTCCTCTCCTGCTGATGTTCAGGTGTATATCAGTATGTAGTGTCTCTACTTTAAAGAGTCCTCTCCTGCTGATGTTCAGGTGTATATCAGTATGTAGTGTCTCTACTTTAAAGAGTCCTCTCCTGCTGATGTTCAGGTGTATATCAGTATGTAGTGTCTCTACTTTAAAGAGTCCTCTCCTGCTGATGTTCAGGTGTATATCAGTATGTAGTGTCTCTACTTTAAAGAGTCCTCTCCTGCTGATGTTCAAGGTGTATATCAGTATGTAGTGTCTCTACTTTAAAGAGTCCTCTCCTGCTGATGTTCAGGTGTATATCAGTATGTAGTGTCTCTACTTTAAAGAGTCCTCTCCTGCTGATGTTCAGGTGTATATCAGTATGTAGTGTCTCTACTTTAAAGAGTCCTCTCCTGCTGATGTTCAGGTGTATATCAGTATGTAGTGTCTCTACTTTAAAGAGTCCTCTCCTGCTGATGTTCAGGTGTATATCAGTATGTAGTGTCTCTACTTTAAAGAGTCCTCTCCTGCTGATGTTCAGGTGTATATCAGTATGTAGTGTCTCTACTTTAAAGAGTCCTCTCCTGCTGATGTTCAGGTGTATATCAGTATGTAGTGTCTCTACTTTAAAGAGTCCTCTCCTGCTGATGTTCAGGTGTATATCAGTATGTAGTGTCTCTACTTTAAAGAGTCCTCTCCTGCTGATGTTCAGGTGTATATCAGTATGTAGTGTCTCTACTTTAAAGAGTGCCTCTCCTGCTGATGTTCAGGTGTATATCAGTATGTAGTGTCTCTACTTTAAAGAGTCCTCTCCTGCTGATGTTCAGGTGTATATCAGTATGTAGTGTCTCTACTTTAAAGAGTCCTCTCCTGCTGATGTTCAGGTGTATATCAGTATTGTAGTGTCTCTACTTTAAAGAGTGCTCTCCTGCTGATGTCAGGTGTATATCAGTATGTAGTGTCTCTACTTTAAAGAGTCCTCTCCTGCTGATGTTCAGGTGTATATCAGTATGTAGTGTCTCTACTTTAAAAGAGTCCTCTCCTGTTGATGTCAGGTGTATATCAGTATGTAGTGTCTCTACTTTAAGAGTCCTCTCCTGCTGATGTTCAGGTGTATATCAGTATGTAGTGTCTCTACTTTAAAGAGTCCTCTCCTGCTGATGTCAGGTGTATATCAGTATGTAGTGTCTCTACTTTAAAGAGTCCTCTCCTGCTGATGTCAGGTGTATATCAGTATGTAGTGTCTCTACTTTAAAGAGTGCCTCTCCTGCTGATGTTCAGGTGTATATCATATGTAGTGTCTCTACTTTAAAGAGTCCTCTCCTGTTGATGTTCAGGTGTATATCAGTATGTAGTGTCTCTACTTTAAAGAGTCTCTCCTGCTTGATGTTCAGGTGTATATCAGTATGTAGTGTCTCTACTTTAAAGAGTCCTCTCCTGCTGGATGTTTCAGTGTATATCAGTATGTTAGTGTCTCTACTTTAAAGAGTCCTCTCCTGCTGATGTTCAGGTGTATATCAGTATGTAGTGTCTCTACTTTAAAGAGTCCTCTCCTGTTGATGTTCAGGTGTATATCAGTATGGTAGGTGTCTCTACTTTAAAGAGTCCTCTCCTGCTGATGTTCAGGTGTATATCAGTATGTAGTGTCTCTACTTTAAAGAGTCCTCTCCTGCTGATGTCAGGTGTATATCAGTATGTAGTGTCTCTACTTTAAAGAGTGCTCTCCTGCTGATGTTCAAGGTGTATATCAGTATGTAGTGTCTCTACTTTAAAGAGTCCTCTCCTGCTGATGTTCAAGGTGTATATCAGTATGTAGTGTCTCTACTTTAAAGAGTCCTCTCCTGCTGATTGTTCAGGTGTATATCAGTATGTAGTGTCTCTACTTTAAAGAGTGCTCTCCTGCTGATGTTCAGGTGTATATCAGTATGTAGTGTCTCTACTTTAAAGAGTCCTCTCCTGCTTGATGTTCAGGTGTATATCAGTATGTAGTGTCTCTACTTTAAAGAGTGCTCTCCTGCTGATGTTCAGGTGTATATCAGTATGTAGTGTCTCTACTTTAAGAGTCCTCTCCTGTTGATGTTCAGGTGTATATCAGTATGTAGTGTCTCTACTTTAAAGAGTCCTCTCCTGCTGGTGTTTCAGGTGTATATCAGTATGTAGTGTCTCTACTTTAAAGAGTCCTCTCCTGCTGATGTTCAGGTGTATATCAGTATGTAGTGTCTCTACTTTAAAGAGTCCTCTCCTGCTGATGTTCAGGTGTATATCAGTATGTAGTGTCTCTACTTTAAAGAGTCCTCTCCTGCTGATGTTCAGGTGTATATCAGTGATAGTGGTCTCTACTTAAAGAGTCGCTCTCCTGCTGATGTTCAGGTGTATATCAGTATGTAGTGTCTCTACTTTAAAGAGTCCTCTCCTGCTGATGTTCAGGTGTATATCAGTATGTAGTGTCTCTACTTTAAAGAGTCCTCTCACTGTTGATGTTCAGGTGTATATCAGTATGTAGTGTCTCTACTTTAAAGAGTCCTCTCCTGCTGGTGTTTCAGGTGTATATCAGTATGTAGTGTCTCTACTTTAAAGAGTCCTCTCCTGCTATGTTCAGGTGTATATCAGTATGTAGTGTCTCTACTTTAAAGAGTCCTCTCCTGCTGATGTTCAGGTGTATATCAGTATGTAGTTGTCTCTACTTTAAAGAGTCCTCTCCTGCTGATGTTCAGGTGTATATCAGTATGTAGTGTCTCTACTTTAAAGAGTCCTCTCCTGCTGATGTTCCAGGTGTATATCAGTTATGTAGTGTCTCTACTTTAAAGAGTCCTCTCCTGCTGGTGTTCAGGTGTATATCAGTATGTAGTGTCCTCTACTTTAAAGAGTGCTCTTCCTGCTGATGTTCAGGTGTATATCAGTATGTAGTGTCTCTACTTTAAAGAGTCCTCTCCTGTTGATGTCAAGTGTATATCAGTACGTAGGGTTTCTACTTTAAAGAGTTCTCTTTCTTCTAGGGATGCACGATATTGGTTTTTTGAAACCGATACTGATAATAATATAATATATGTATATATTAAATGTACCTGTAGTTTTTGCACACCTGGTGGTGCCTTTTTCAAAAGCCTCGTCGATAGGTAAAAGCCCCGGTGCCTTTGCAGCTGGCTTTGGATTCGCCGCTAGTTTAGCAGCGCAGGCGTCTTCGTAGGCTTTGAACACACCATCGTAGCCATGGCGATGTTTCAGGTGACTAATCAGGTTGGAAGTATTCTAGCTCGTTGCCTTGTTCCCTCCTCGTGGAACTTCTGCATTTGAATACAAATAGCAAGCGAACTATCTAACTCTGAAACTTTGATCCCATACTACCGACGACATGTTTGTTTACTGTCCTGGCTTCACGGCCGCACACCATTTACGTCACAGCCAGGCACGAGTTAGGGAGCGCTGGATTTGTGGAAGAACTCCCCTCTTCCTAAACCACTAATACCACAGCACTGGCAAAACGGGAGGAGCCGAGTGAAAAACAAGCGCCCCTCATCCCAACCCACCCACACCGCAGGATCTCTTCTTTTTTATTACCCAAAAAATATATTGTATATTATCGGGGCTATTAATACTTTTATTGGGTTTATCGGGATGACGTCATAATTCCTAATATCGGACCGATAATTATCGGACACCACTAGTTACTTCCCCTTTAAGGAAAACGCCTGCGAGCTGGAATCAGAGCGAGGAGATAAAAATAAATAAAAAGTGTTTACACTCTGAGAATAACTCCTCTCACCTTACACACACACACACACACACACACACACACACACACACACACACACACACACACACACACACACACACACACACACACACACACACACACACACACACACACACACACACTGCTTTTTACAATTTCTCTAGAGATGTTTTTGGCGAGTTTTGCAACTTTGTCACATATTGCTCTCCGTGCTGAGTTCAGTGTCTCTTTATATTTTCGCACATTAGTTTCGACTTTTTCTTTCAAAATGTTCCGACTATTTTCACTTATTTCTTATGTAGTTAGAGTCGTCCCGCCCTCCCTGTGTTAGAGTCCTCCCTGTGTTAGAGTCGTCCCGCCCTCCCTGTGTTAGAGTCGTCCTGCCCTCCCTGTGTTAGAGTCGTCCTGCCCTCCCTGTGTCCCGCCCTCCATGTGTTAGAGTCGTCCCGCCCTCCCTGTGTTAGTCGTCCCGCCCTCCCTGTGTTAGAGTCCTCCCTGTGTTAGAGTCGTCCCGCCCTCCCTGTGTTAGAGTCGTCCTGCCCTCCCTGTGTTAGAGTCGTCCTGCCCTCCCTGTGTCCCGCCCTCCATGTGTTAGAGTCGTCCCGCCCTCCCTGTGTTAGTCGTCCCGCCCTCCCTGTGTTAGAGTCGTCCCGCCCTCCCTGTGTTAGTCGTCCCGCCCTCCCTGTGTTAGAGTCGTCCCGCCCTCCCTGTGTTAGTCGTCCCGCCCTCCCTGTGTTAGAGTCGTCCCGCCCTCCCTGTGTTAGTCATCCCGCCCTCCCTGTGTTAGTCATCCCGCCCTCCCTGTGTTAGAGTCGTCCCGCCCTCCCTGTGTTAGAGTCGTCCCGCCCTCCCTGGTTAGAGTCATCCCGCCCTCCCTGTGTTAGAGTCGTCCCGCCCTCCCTGTGTTAGTCGTCCCGCCCTCCCTGTGTTAGTCGTCCCGCCCTCCCTGTGTTAGAGTCGTCCCGCCCTCCCTGTGTTAGTCATCCCGCCCTCCCTGTGTTAGTCATCCCGCCCTCCCTGTGTTAGAGTCGTCCCGCCCTCCCTGTGTTAGAGTCGTCCCGCCCTCCCTGTGTTAGAGTCGTCCCGCCCTCCCTGTGTTAGAGTCGTCCCGCCCTCCCTGTGTTAGAGTCGTCCCGCCCTCCCTGTGTTAGAGTCGTCCCGCCCTCCCTGTGTTAGAGTCGTCCCGCCCTCCCTGTGTTAGAGTCCTCCTGCCCTCCCTGTGTTAGAGTCGTCCCGCCCTCCCTGTCAGCGGCTCAGTATTAATGAGCAACAGCTGAGAGGTGTGGCCTCTGTGTGTGTGTGTGTGTGCGTGTGTTAGAGTCTAACACACACACACACACACACACACACGGACATACAGCCTCCTCAGAGACAGAGTTTTCGGCTCATTGATTAGGGGTCCCTGAATGCACCATGACTCGGTACTGCAGCCTGCTGCGTCGCCTGCTGCGCGGACAGAGGCAGGCTGAGGAGGCAGACGAGGAATTGGGCAGCGCTCTGAAGGAGAGCAGCCTGCAGGGTGAGTGTTTACTGAGAGACGAGGAAAAGTGAAGCACTGCTCCAGACAGAGGAGAGGGAAGCAGGAGAGTCAGGCAGAGGAGAGGGAAGCAGGAGAGTCAGGCAGAGGAGAGGGAAGCAGGAGAGTCAGGCAGAGGAGAGGGAAGCAGGAGAGTCAGGCAGAGGAGAGGGAAGCAGGAGAGTCAGGCAGAGGAGAGGGAAGCAGGAGAGTCAGGCAGAGGAGAGGGAAGCAGGAGAGTCAGGTGCAGGTGAAGAGAGGAGACTCACATATTCAATAATAACTATATGAACACATTATTAATAATTAAAGAACACAGTAAGTCCAAAGCTGAACAGCAGGTAACCATGGTAGCAGTGTTTTTGTTTTACAAAGTGACCGTATTGAATTAAAGAGTTCAAAAGGTTAGACGTGAGCTGCAGGAGGGTTGTTGTTGTTGTCAAAGTACGAAGGTCAAGAGAGGTGTTTGAATCATGATAGTGTTAATAACAGTGCCTTGCCCAAGGACACCACGGCATGGGGTTGAGCCGGGGTTGTAAATATAAATATGGTAAAGACACATTTACTTTTAGAGTTGCTGGCACTCCTTGTATTATTTAGATTTCTTTTTTTATATATATTTTTTTCTTATCTCAATTTTTTTCACAGATTTTCAGATTTTTCATGAACATTTTTAACACTTTAAAAAAACATGTTCGTCTTCTGAAAGATGAAGAGGGGTTTTGAACCCGAGCTGTGTCTCAGCGTCTGCGGCACAGAGACTGAGCGCCGTGCAAATAACATGCAAATCATATTCAAACCCACGCTGACCCTCAGAGCCGTGCATGCAGGCGTCCTGGTGTTCACACCAAGAGAGGAGCTTTACGGCTCACTGTACGTCCACAGCGCCTCTCACGTGCTTCACAGAGTGCGACAACACAAAGGAGCAAGCCTTCGAACAGGAAGAGTCATCTCTGAACATAAAACAGTGAAACTACTAAACAATTACAAACGCCACATTAAAAAGTCTTTCATTCACTTTGACCCAGAAAGCATCTCTCCAGATATATATATATATATATAGTGGATATAAATACATGCTGTTACCTCTCCTCTTCTCGAGCTGCAGTCTTTGGGATAGAGAGAGAGAACATAACCCCATCATCCAATCAGGAACACACACACACACACAGACACACACACACACACACTCACAGAGACACACACACACACACACACACACACACACACACACACTAGTGTTAATTTCGTTGACTAAAACTATGACGAAATATGTTCGTCAACAACCTTTTTTTCCATGACGAAAACGAGACGATGACGAGACGGCACCGACGGAAATCAGAAATCATCATGCAATATCGTTGACGAAAAGTGACGAGACGAAAATGTAGTTTACTAAATAAAAACTATGCCAAAATCTCTCTTTACTTTCGTTGACGAAAAATGAGGAGACGAAATATTATCAAAGATAACGTTACATCTCTGATAGTCAGTTTTTCTCCCAGCAGTTCCACTTCAGGTGCTGCGGCAGGGCAGCAGCTGTGTGTCTGTGCTGCGGCAGGGCAGCAGCTGTGTGTCTGTGCTGCGGCTGGGCAGCAGCTGTGTGTCTGTGCTGCGGCTGGGCAGCAGCTGTGTGTCTGTGCTGCGGCTGGGCAGCAGCTGTGTGTCTGTGCTGCGGCTGGGCAGCAGCTGTGTGTCTGTGCTGCGGCAGGGCAGCAGCTGTGTGTCTGTGCTGCGGCTGGGCAGCAGCTGTGTGTCTGTGGTGCGGCTGGGCAGCAGCTGTGTGTCTGTGCTGCGGCTGGGCAGCAGCTGTGTGTCTGTGCTGCGGCAGGGCAGCAGCTGTGTGTCTGTGCTGAGGCTGGGCAGCAGCTGTGAGTCTGTGCTGCGGCAGGGCAGCAGCTGTGTGTCTGTGCTGCGGCTGGGCAGCAGCTGTGTGTCTGTGCTGCGGCTGGGCAGCACCTGTGTGTCTGTGCTGCGGCTGGGCAGCAGCTGTGTGTCTGTGCTGCGGCTGGGCAGCAGCTGTGTGTCTGTGCTGCGGCTGGGCAGCAGCTGTGTGTCTGTGCTGCGGCTGGGCAGCAGCTGTGTGTCTGTGCTGCGGCTGGGCAGCAGCTGTGTGTCTGTGCTGCGGCTGGGCAGCAGCTGTGTGTCTGTGCTGCGGCTGGGCAGCAGCTGTGTGTCTGTGCTGCGGCAGGGCAGCAGCTGTGTGTCTGTGCTGCGGCAGGGCAG
Source organism: Pogonophryne albipinna (assembly GCA_028583405.1). Taxonomy (NCBI): domain Eukaryota; kingdom Metazoa; phylum Chordata; class Actinopteri; order Perciformes; family Artedidraconidae; genus Pogonophryne; species Pogonophryne albipinna. The sequence continues at coordinate 515,026 of JAPTMU010000085.1, forward strand.
CAGCTGTGTGTCTGTGCTGCGGCAGGGCAGCAGCTGTGTGTCTGTGCTGCGCGCAGCGGTACATTTGAATTACACCGGGCAGCGGCACACTGTGAACTGTCAGGAAGACTCGGGTCTAACTCGTGGTCTAACTCGTGGTCTAACTCGTGGTCTAACTCGTGGTCTAACTCGTGGTCTAACTCGTGGTCTAACTAACCTTATTGAACAGAAAATGAAATGGCAACAACAGGGCTTGGGAGCAGTGGTCGCACTCGCGTTAACCGAATACCCCCCGTCAGCACGAGTGATTGATAAATTGTGCACTCGACGGATAATAATGGATTATGAAATGTTACGATCCTGTCCGTCAAAATGACTGACAACGAAAAAGTCTAAAGACACCACTGCTTGGGAGAAAGAAACGATGTGATATTTGGGCCCATTTTCGCTACAATGAGGCGGAGAAAAAAAGTGAATGCATTGTTTCATCAGAAGGGAAGCAATGTGGCCAGAACACAGGTAAAACACCACAAACCAGATACTCTCTGCAAAGCTTCTTAATCATTCAACCTGTGTTTCATCAAATAAGGACGAGATATAATCTTATTGTGAAATAAGTGTGACTAAAATGACAAATGATTGGTTTTGGCTAAACTAGTTTGACTGAAATGTTCTATATAATCTGATGACTAAAAAAGACTCAACAGTTTTCATTGACAAAAAGTAGACTAAAATAATTAGTTTTCTTTGACTAAAATAAGACTAAAATACTCAGACTTTTAGTCGACTAAATCTTGATTAAATAAAAACAGGATGAAGGTGACTAAATATGACTAAAACTAAAAAAGGAAATTTAACACAGGACTAAGACTAAAACTAAATAAAAAAATAGCTGACAAAATTAACACTAACACACACACACACACACACAGACAGACACAGACACAGACACAGACACAGACACACACACACAGGTTATTGATTATTAGTTCTGCACTTTATCTGCAGCTGCTCCTCAGTGGGGAGGTCACATGGTCAACTGTGTGTATATACTGTATCTAAACATACTATATATAGGCCTATATAGCTGTGAGTAAACACACTCCTCTCCTGATGTTAGATATTCATATCTGTGTTAAAGTCTGATTCACTCGCAGCTTCTCAAATATCTCTTCACACACACACACACACACACACACACACACACACACACACACACACACACACACACACACACACACACACACACACACACACACACACACACACACAGTGTTGTGAAGACTGGAGACACCAGCGCCCTCTGCTGGACACCCGCGATACTACAGCCACATTTTTACACCAGTAAATACTGGTGTAAAAAGTATATAAAGTACTTGAATAATAATAATATTGATAATAATAATAATGGGGTTGAATGTAGTTTTTGAGGAGCTACTCTTTAATTGTCGTGAAAGCATATTTGACACTTTTTCTTCAGGACATTTGACTCAGATCTCTTTCTCCTGTAATGTAGAAGCTCCTTCAACAGAAGATGCATCTGAATTATTATTATTACAGTTATTTGTATTTAGTTTAGGGACAGAAGTCCTTACAAATCTGTATCAATTTAGAGTTAGGTAGAGTTTACACCACCAAATTTACTTTTTTTTTAAACACATTTTTCTTTCAGATGTTTTTACTTTTCAGTTTTGAAGACGTTACACAATGTCTAATCTCAAATCCCCACCCTCACATTAGAGTGGCAGCTGGTCATAATGGAGCTGATTGTCCACATTTGAAATACTGCATATATCTTGTGTTATTCACTAATACATCAATAATAGAAGAATATCATATCTAGAGACCGTTTACATGCACTAACACAGATCCCACTGCAGAAAGAAGAATAGGGCCTCTTTAAAAAATATAAGTATTTCAGTAAAAGTTAAATATTTCCCTCTGAGATGAAGTGCAGTTGAAGTAGCAGGAAACGGACATAAAGTACATTTTAGTGCAGCTATTGAGTAATTGTACACCCCTGTATTTGAGCTGGCTGCAGTTCCTACCGGTGGCCAGCAGGGGGCGACAGAGCACCGCCTCCACCTGTGATGAACTCCTGCAGAGTTAATGAAGAGCAGCTGGAGGTCAATCACTCAATCACTGTTTAGTTCATTATTGATCTCAGTTTATATAATTAGTAGATAGTGTGAGTGTGTGTGTGTGTGTGTGTGTGTGTGTGTGTGTGTGTGTGTGTGTGTGTGTTGTGTGTGTGTGTGTGTGTGTGTGTGTGTGTGTGTGTGTGTGTGTGTGTGTGTGTACACGCGCGTCAATTATATGAAAAGAATATAAATAAAATGTACTTTTACTTTAAACACAGTACTTCTACACTGTGGTTTTACTACTTGTACTGCAATTAAAGTACTTCTTACATAAAAACCTACATTTAACACAGTAGTGTATGTATAACACATATATATATATATATATATATATATGTACTTGTGATATAAATATGTGGCTGCAGTATCGCGGCTGTCCAGCAACAGTTCAGGGACACTGTGACTCAGTGGTGCGTTCTCTGTGTACCTGAACGCACCACTGAGTCAAATATTTTTCCATATTTATTATTGTTATACGTTGAAGTACAAAATACATATTCACCTTCCCTAATTTTATATAAATAATTTATTTTTGATTTATTTTAAAAAAGAGCATTTTTAACAAAACCTGAGATAAAAACAAATTGTGTTCAAACTGGCCTACATTACCCACAATGCACCTCTCCCTCCTCCAGCTGTGTGACATCACTCGAGGACATTTATCATATTTCTTATTGTCATACTTATATGGTTATACAGCGGGGAGGGGAGGGGGGGCTTTTTCCTCTCAAGGGCCATTTCAATGTCTTCAACATCCTCGAGGGCAAATCATTGACCTCTGCTTAGAAAACTAAAATCACAGCCCATTCATTTCTTCTCTCTTTCATTCGTGCAAAGAAAAGCAGCTTCTGGATCCAGACATCTCACCATGACTCGCGCACGGGGAACGAAACTCTCTTCCAGATGAGAACCGATAAGAAAATGCCGGATACCATACAAAATACACAATTTCGGTTCTGCTTAACGGTTCCTAAACGCAGCAGACCCTGTATTCCAGCGGGTCCGTCTGCGCCCCGGTGACCCGGTGCTGGGGCGGACTGGCCATCTGTGTGTTCTGGAGAATCACAGAACGGCCGGCTCGGTTCGCTGACGGCCGGCTCGGTACGCTGACGGCCGGCTCGGTTCGCTGACGGCCGGCTCGGTTCGCTGACGGCCGGCTCGGTTCGCTGACGGCCGGCACCGCCCTTAATTTTTTTAAACGGCATCATGTAAGTTGCGCTGACAGGCGACAGAGGTCCACAGTTACTTTATTCTCTTATTGTTTGATAACTATAATGATCATATAAAGATGTGCCTCACTGGTTGTAGAAAAAGCTTCTTATACCCGTTAGCATAGCTAGCTAACCAGATGCTAATAACAACACAGTGACTGACTGTCTGATCAGAATGACAGATGAACAGATGCTAATAACAACACAGTGATTGACTGTCTGATCAGAATGACAGATGAACAGATGCCTCTGGGCTTTCAGCTAAAGACACAGACAGGCAGAACCTGCAGCATGTGTCCGGCTCCTTACTGCAGTTTCTGAAGTGCTGGAGCCGCGTTCAGGTGCTCTCCGTCAGAACTGCACTCCTGTCAGACGAGACATATACCACGTGATGACACGTAAGGCTCGTGTTGTGTTCAAGGACCCTGACCTTGGCCAGGAAAAACAGGCACTCGCTTGTTTAATTTGTTTCCGGTCTAGATTTCTTTAATTTTTTTCTTTTTTGCGTGTGTTTATAAACTACCTCGAAGGCCGTCCCAAATGGTCTGGCGGGCCGTATACGGCCCGGGAGCCGGAGGTTCCCCACCCCTGTTATACAACGTCCACATTAAACTCTTTTATAAATATTTAAATGTTATGTTCACAACCCAGTTTCCCCTCTCGCCTACATTACCCACAATGCACTGCTTCACACACATGTTGTTATATATCCATGTTCATTTCCGTGTTAGATAATATTTCTGTTTCTCCTTCAAGGATTATGTTTCACATTCAGAGAGAGATGAGTCAGAGCAGAAACAATACGCTGCCTCCCACTGTGTGTGTGTGTGTGTGTGTGTGTGTGTGTGTGTGTGTAAAAAAAAGCATAAAATATATATTTTTTTAATTATTATTAAACTGTGAATATTCACACAAATAAAAACAAAATATAATAAAAAAAACATTAAGGTGCAGCATTTCGATGAACTGAACTGATCTGTATTTGAACTGAACTGTACTGTACCTAAGCAGCCAGTTTGACATTATGACTTGCTTGTCATTGTGTTTTCATGTTGTTTTAAAGAAAGATGAACTTGTCCACATTGCTTGCTGAGAGGGCAGATCTGCTGGCACTAACAATGTCTCCTGCTGTGGAGAACACCCTCTCTAGGGACAGGTAGCATAGCCAGGTAGCGCTTTGCTACCATGGCAGCATAAGGATATTTGGCGTTTGTAAAAACTCTGAACTCTCTGCGAGTGGTGGAGGCTTAAATGCTATTCACGTTCGGGTGATGCCTTTTCAAATGAGTGTGCACGTTTGATGTATTGCCAGCCGCGTAACCAATGTTAGTTGATCAATGCCGACAAACAGCTTTGGTTCGGTCCACCTGTCTTTGTCCGTCATCCTTGAGAGAGAGAGAGAGAGAGAGAGAGAGAGAGAGAGAGAGAGAGAGAGAGAGAGAGAGAGAGAGAGAGAGAGAGAGAGAGAGAGAGAGAGAGAGAGAGAGAGAGAGAGAGAGAGAGAGAGAGAGAGAGAGAGAGAGAGAGAGAGAGAGAGAGAGAGAGAGAGAGAGAGAGAGAGAGAGAGAGAGAGAGAGAGAGAGAGAGAGAGAGAGAGAGAGAGAGAGAGAGAGAGAGAGTAGCTGTTAGTGCATGTAAACGGTCTGCAGAGGCTAAAATCCCAAAGACATCATTACGTAGCCCTCGCGCTCCCATTGGCTGGCTCTGGGCTCTGACTTTTTTAATGAAAATGTTAAAGAGGCCCTGTTCTGCTCCTTGTTGCGTTCCTATTGGCTAGCGCTCCAACACATTGTACGTGATAGGCTAAATAATAATACAATACCTTTTTAAAAAAATATATTGCAGGATAGGGCTTTCGTGCTGCATTCAATGGATGTGGAAATAGTCAGATAAATGAGTTCCTTAAAGGGACCTATCATGCAAAATGCACTTTTTGATGTCTTTTATACATCAACATGTGTCCCCGCAGTGTCCCTGGTGTGTCCCCAGTGTGTCCCCAGTGTGTCCCGATGTGTCCCCGGTGTGTCCCGATGTGTCCCCGATGTGTCCCCGGTGTGTCCCCGGTGTGTCGGGGAACTCACGCAGCGTCACAGAATAAACCCTCTCTCTTTTCCTCCGTACCCAAATCTCTAAAAACGGGGAACAACGGAGCTGATCCAGATTTGCGTCCGATATGACGTAATATCTGAAATGTGGACCCACGGCCCAATCAGAAAGCTGCTATCAGAAACAATGCCCGACTGTTTAGGACGTAATATGGTCGGTGTTTACATTAGCATCGCTAACACTCAGAGCTAACCTGTACTGGAGAGCATGTGTGTGAAGAAGCAGTAGAAAGGAACTCACCTTGTGGGATAGAGGACCGCAGTGACGCATCCTAAACCCCGGATGTAACTCCTTCCGGTTCCTTCGATAAAACGCAACGCAATGTCTCCATAGGGTTTTGGAAACTAGCTGTAAATCAGGTGTTTGAGACACATTGAAGAGACGGGTCACGTTTCGTTCAGCCGGATCATCTCCACACGTCTACTTTTATAATGTTCTAATCATAAATCTAGTCGCAAGAAGAAAATGCTAACGTGATGCTATAAAGGAACTACAGCCGAGTCGCTGCTTCAACGTCACGCCTTCAGATCCAGATTCAAACAGATTCTAGATGGAACGAGTTGAAGCATTTGTTTGAACACTTTGCAGGAGGCAGGGACTTGCTTTCAAGCAGAACAGAAAGTAACTTAGAGGAGTGTTCACGTGTTCGGCGTAATGACGTACAACGACCTCCACGACTTCTGTAGTCCTATTCAGCCACTTGATAACAACCATCATTTCTCAGACACGTCAACTCTTCAGAAATCACAGCGGGGTCACTGCTGATGATTTAATGTCCTAGAACAAAACGTGACCCGTCTCTTCATTGAGTCTCAACCTCAGACCTTATTTGGAGCTATTTTCCAAAACCCTACGGAGAGATCCCATTGCTTTTTATCGAAGGAACCGGACGTGGTAAACATGCTAACTTACTTCTGGGTTTTAGCGCGTCACTGCGGCTCTCTATAACCGGCAAGAGAGAAAGCCTTTGAGCTCCAAACTGTTTCAGAGAGACTCCTTGATAATCCATGATATGGCGTTTCATCACGGCAGCATTTAGTTTAGACGGTAGCTGCCGGGTCCCCATGAGCTCAGACCCCTCCTCTTTAAAGCTTTATCCCCCAATCAGCACTTTAGAAACAGGAAGTGAAACAGAGAGATATGAGGCATGGCTAGAATCTGTTTGGTGTTTGGAGCAAAACACTTCAGAGACATGTTTTTATATATGTTGTCTATATGTGAGCCCCTGGCCTCGAGATAGCCTGGTGACCTTTGAGGTCTAAATGCACTCGAGGCGGATGAGAAACAAGTAGCTGTAGTTTGTTCTTCAGCACATCTTTATTTAGCCTCCATGAAGTTTAGTCAGAGCGGAGAACGGCTCCTGACTTTTCCCTGTGTTTTTTATTTCTGTTGTAATTGATTGTCTGTTATTGTGATTGTAGTCATGTGTTTTTATTGCATGCACTTTGGCGCCACCAAAAATCGCTTTTAAATGTGCTTTATAAATAAAACTTGATTTGATTTGATACACTTTAAGAGGAAAAGCTCATCGAGACGAATGAAGTCAGAAAAACGTGACTCTCAGAGGAGCACCTGAACGCACCGTCGCTCTGTGAGCTGCTGGAGTTTTTTTAATCAAAAACAGAGACGCTTTTATTTTAGTGCAAGATTTAAATCACTCTGAATATTCTGAGTTTGCTGCGTGTACTTTTCTATACTTTTTATTTGTGTACTTTATGAGTACTCTGTGTACTTTATGAGTACTCTGAGTACTTTATGAGTACTCTGTGTACTCATGTTGGTTGAAGTCTCCCTCTGATGAGGCCAAAAAACTTCACAGACATGTTTTATATAGGTATGGCCCTACAATATATTATTCGTGTGTGTGTGTGTGTGTGTGTGTGTGTGTGTGTGTGTGTGTGTGTGTGTGTGTGTGTGTGTGTGTGTGTGTGTGTGTGTGTGTGTGTGTGTGTGTGTGTGTGTGTGTGTGTGTGTGTGTGTGTGTGTGTGTGTGTGTGTGTGTGTGTGTGTGTGTGTGTGTGTGTGTGTGTGTGTGTGTGTGTGTGTGTGTGTGTGTGTGTGTGAAAGAAACATTATAAAGAAAAATAACATTAAAATAAATTTACAAAATCACAACCGTTTTTCTATGAATTTTCACTCAAACTGCTCGTTAACGTTCACTGGGCTCTGTGATGATCAGTCAGTGATGAAGGTGCTCTCCCTCCACCTCCTCTTCCTCCTTCTCCTTCTTCTCCTCCTCCTCTTCCTCCTTCTCCTTCTCCTTCTTCTCCTCCTCCACCTCCTCTTCCTCCTTCTCCTTCTTCTCCTCCTCCTCCTCTTCCTCCTTCTCCTTCTTCTCTTCCTTCTTCTCCTCCTCTTCTTCCTCCTTCTCCTTCTCCTTCTTCTCCTCCTCCACCTCCTCTTCCTCCTCCTTCTCCTCTTCCTCCTCCTCTTCCTCCTCTTCCTCCTCCTTCTCCTCTTCCTCCTCCTCTTCCTCCTCTTCCTCCTCCTCCTCTCTTTCTCCTCCTCTTCCTCTTCCTCCTTCTCCTTCTCCTTCTCCTTCTTCTCCTCCTTTCCCTCCTCCTCCTCCTCCTCCTCCTCTTCCTCCTCCTCCTCTTCCTCCTCTTCCTCTTCCTCTTCCTCCTCCTCCTCTTCCTCTCTGCAGGTAGAGGACGCAAATACTCTGAAAAATAATGAAACAGTTGACCCGGTTATTCCTGTATATCAGGCCTACATTCAGCCACGGTGCGTTCACTGTCACTGTGACTCAGTGGTGCGTTCACTGTCACTGTGACTCAGTGGTGCGTTCAGGGACACTGTGACTCTGGTGCGTTCACTGTCACTGTGACTCAGTGGTGCGTTCAGGGACACTGTGACTCAGTGGTGCGTTCAGGGACATTGTGACTCAGTGGTGCGTTCACTGACACTGTGACTCAGTGGTGCGTTCAGGGACACTGTGACTCTGGTGCGTTCACTGACACTGTGACTCAGTGGTGCGTTCACTGACACTGTGACTCAGTGGTGCGTTCACTGTCACTGTGACTCAGTGGTGCTTTCAGGGACACTGTGACTCAGTGGTGCGTTCAGGGACACTGTGACTCAGTGGTGCGTTCAGGGACACTGTGACTCAGTGTTGCGTTCACTGTCACTGTGACTCAGTGGTGCGTTCAGGGACACTGTGACTCAGTGGTGCGTTCACTGTCACTGTGACTCAGTGGTGCGTTCACTGTCACTGTGACTCAGTGGTGCATTCAGGGACACTGTGACTCAGTGGTGCGTTCACTGTCACTGTGACTCAGTGACTCAGTGGTGCGTTCACCGTCACTGTGACTCAGTGGTGCGTTCACCGTCACTGTGACTCAGTGGTGCGTTCAGGGACACTGTGACTCAGTGGTGCGTTCACTGTCACTGTGACTCAGTGGTGCGTTCACTGTCACTGTGACTCAGTGACTCAGTGGTGCGTTCACCGTCACTGTGACTCAGTGGTGCGTTCAGGGACACTGAGTGTGACTCAGTGGTACGTTCACTGTCACTGTGACTCAGTGGTGCGTTCAGGGACACTGTGACTCAGTGGTGCGTTCAGGGACACTGACTCAGTTGTGCGTTCAGGGACACTGTGACTCAGTGGTGCGTTCAGGGACACTGTGACTCAGTGGTGCGTTCACTGTCACTGTGACTCAGTGGTGCGTTCAGGGACACTGTGACTCAGTGGTGCGTTCACTGTCACTGTGACTCAGTGGTGCGTTCACTGTGACTCAGTGACTCAGTGGTGCCTTCACTGTCACTGTGACTCAGTGGTGCGTTCACTGTCACTGTGACTCAGTGGTGCGTTCACCGTCACTGTGACTCAGTGGTGCGTTCAGGGACACTGTGACTCAGTGGTGCGTTCACTGTCACTGTGACTCACTGTGACTCAGTGGTGCGTTCACTGTCACTGTGACTCAGTGGTGCGTTCACCGTCACTGTGACTCAGTGGTGCGTTCACTGTCACTGTGACTCAGTGGTGCGTTCAGGGACACTGACTCAGTGGTGCGTTCACTGTGACTCAGTGGTGCGTTCACTGTCACTGTGACTCAGTGGTGCGTTCACTGTCACTGTGACTCAGTGGTGCGTTCACCGTCACTGTGACTCAGTGGTGCGTTCAGGGACACTGTGACTCAGTGGTGTGTTCACTGTCACTGTGACTCAGTGGTGCGTTCACCGTCACTGTGACTCAGTGGTGCGTTCAGGGACACTGTGACTCAGTGGTGCGTTCACTGTCACTGTGACTCAGTGGTGCGTTCAGGGACACTGTGACTCAGTGGTGCGTTCACTGTCACTGTGACTCAGTGGTGCGTTCACTGTCACTGTGACTCAGTGGTGCGTTCAGGGACACTGAGTGTGACTCAGTGGTACGTTCACTGTGACTCAGTGGTGTGTTCAGGGACACTGACTCAGTGGTGCGTTCAGGGACAGTGTGACTCAGTGGTGCGTTCACTGTCACTGTGACTCAGTGGTACGTTCACTGTGACTCAGTGGTGCGTTCAGGGACACTGTGACTCTGTGGTGCGTTCAGGGACACTGACTCAGTGGTGCGTTCAGGGACAGTGTGACTCAGTGGTGCGTTCAGGGACACTGTGACTCAGTGGTGCGTTCAGGGACATTGTGACTCAGTGGTGCGTTCACTGACACTGTGACTCAGCGGTGTGTTCAGGGACACTGTGACTCAGCGGTGCGTTCAGGGACACTGTGACTCAGTGGTGCGTTCACTGACACTGTGACTCAGTGGTGCGTTCAGGGACACTGTGACTCTGGTGCGTTCACTGTCACTGTGACTCAGTGGTGCGTTCACTGTCACTGTGACTCAGTGGTGCGTTCAGGGACACTGAGTGTGACTCAGTGGTACGTTCACTGTGACTCAGTGGTGTGTTCAGGGACACTGACTCAGTGGTGCGTTCAGGGACAGTGTGACTCAGTGGTGCGTTCACTGTCACTGTGACTCAGTGGTACGTTCACTGTCACTGTGACTCAGTGGTGCGTTCAGGGACACTGTGACTCTGTGGTGCGTTCAGGGACACTGACTCAGTGGTGCGTTCAGGGACACTGTGACTCAGTGGTGCGTTCAGGGACATTGTGACTCAGTGGTGCGTTCACTGACACTGTGACTCAGCGGTGTGTTCAGGGACACTGACTCAGCGGTGCGTTCAGGGACACTGTGACTCAGTGGTGCGTTCACTGACACTGTGACTCAGTGGTGCGTTCAGGGACACTGTGACTCTGGTGCGTTCACTGTCACTGTGACTCAGTGGTGCGTTCAGGGACACTGTGACTCAGCGGTGCGTTCAGGGACACTGTGACTCAGTGGTGCGTTCAGGGACATTGTGACTCTGTGGTGCGTTCACTGACACTGTGACTCAGTGGTGCGTTCAGGGACACTGTGACTCTGGTGCGTTCACTGACACTGTGACTCAGTGGTGCGTTCACTGACACTGTGACTCAGTGGTGCGTTCAGGGACACTGTGACTCTGGTGCGTTCACTGTCACTGTGACTCAGTGGTGCGTTCACTGTCATCAAAGTGACTGCAGAAAGGTCCAGGTTACTCTACAGTCTCAGATTAATCAGGAACGCCGGTCAGGAAACGGGAGCGAAGTCGGAGGATGAATTTTTATAATTATAGATTATCTATATAATATTTTATTTATTTTTAATTCATTTTTGTATATTATTTATATTTTTAGGATTTTGTTTTTGTATTTTTTCGATTTTTTAGTTTATGTTTTTATTTATTTTCACATCTTATTTTAGTTTTTAAAATTTTTTTAAATCATCTAGTATTTAAAATCTGATAATATGATTTGTGGATCTACCGCTGCTTACGTCCTGATGTTCATCTGCTTCTGGAAATCTCCTTTAGAGCTGAATGAGTCTGGTCTGTAGAGATTCTCCTGCTCAGATTTCTCCACTGATTCCTGCAGGATCTCAGCTGATCTCAGACCTGAAGCTGATCTCAGACCTGAAGCTGATCTGAAGCTGATCTCAGACCTGAAGCTGATCTGAAGCTGATCTCAGACCTGAAGCTGATCTCAGACCTGAAGCTGATCTGAAGCTGATCTCAGACCTGAAGCTGATCTGAAGCTGATCTCAGACCTGAAGCTGATCTGAAGCTGATCTCAGACCTGAAGCTGATCTGAAGCTGATCTCAGACCTGAAGCTGATCTGAAGCTGATCTCAGACCTGAAGCTGATCTCAGACCTGAAGCTGATCTGAAGCTGATCTCAGACCTGAAGCTGATCTGAAGCTGATCTCAGACCTGAAGCTGATCTGAAGCTGATCTCAGACCTGAAGCTGATCTGAAGCTGATCTCAGACCTGAAGCTGATCTCAGACCTGAAGCTGATCTGAAGCTGATCTCAGACCTGAAGCTGATCTGAAGCTGATCTCAGACCTGAAGCTGATCTGAAGCTGATCTCAGACCTGAAGCTGATCTGAAGCTGATCTCAGACCTGATGCTGATCTCAGACCTGAAGCTGATCTGAAGCTGATCTCAGACCTGATGCTGATCTGAAGCTGATCTCAGATCTGTTCCTGCAGAGAGTCTGAAGTTTATGTAACGCTGCAGTCTCAGACAGGAAGTCATGATCATCAGAGCGAGAGACTCTCTTTCTGCAGAACTAGGTCGAACATCTTATTTGAACAAGCTTTTAACATGCAGTGAAGGCACCGTGAGACGAGAGGACTGATATTTCTGATCCTCTCACCTGCACATATCATGCTTAACACTGAGTGAAAGCATGATTGTAGTTTAATGATTGACATCCTCTCATTGCAGCAGAAAACACGCGTTGATGGAAGAGCTTCCACTCTGAACACCTGCTGCTGGTGTTCGTCTCTAACAGATAGAAAGGGACTTACCTTCATTTAGCAGATACTTCAAGTGTTGCCCATGTTCCTACTGTAGGTGTCATTCGTACAGGAACGCTGTTTTTAAATGACTGGTTTTGTCCGAAGTTTGTAGAAGAAAATGTTCTGAAAGAAGCTTCGAGAAGGTGTGTTTGCACATTAGTGAAATATAAAATGTAATGTATGAACAGAAGATATAAATGTGTGTTGATCTGATCAGATAGTTTGTTACACCTCTATACGCTAGGGTTAGCTCACATTAGCTTACCCTAACCCTGTTTCTGTCAGTTAGCCGTTAGCTTTAACTGCGTCACTTGTCAGTCTCCTGACCTGGAGGACTCTGGTCTGCACGGAGCTCTTCAAAATGAGACACAAGAGACTAAACAAGTCTTCTTCTTGCTTTCAGAACATACTAAGTGTTTGTGTTGAAGCTAACGCTAGCTAAACAAAAGTCTAAAAGTAAAAAGTTCTTCTTATTCTGGTCTTTTTTCTTCTTCTAGTCTGATTTATGTTATGAAAACAAAGTTGGACTGTAATCAGATTTACAGAAACCGAGACTGAGACTGAAAAACGTCTTGAATCTGATCTCCTTCGTAGTTCATTCCTTATGTATGCTTTAGCTAATGCTAGCTTAACCAAATGCTAAGCGGCAGTGTTTTCCTAAGTTAGCACAGGGTTGCTAACTGTGGGTACCTGGTTGGAGAGAGATTTTGATATGATGGGTTTAATTACACATATGCGCACGAAATGACTGCTATCGTGTCAGCAGCGGGACCTTAGCATATATATAGGATATATATACAATATATACAAATACACAATATTGGACACAGACTATAAAGGACACACAGTTTCATTCACTATTGAAAGTCAAACACATGTTTGTTTCCACTGTTTTATTGTGTGCCTGTGCGAGAAGCAATTCATTGACTTATCGTACGATAAATAAAAATGAACTCGATAACTTTCCATTTACATGAGGATGTGACGCAGTTTGAAAGGATGTACTTGAATTATTATTATATATTATCATTATGTCAGGGGTCTAAAATGGTCATACAACGGTGCCGACAATATTATCGTTTATCGCAATCATTTCCGGGAAAATGTATCCAACAAAATTAATTATCGTGAGAGGCCTATACATGAAACACACACACACACACACACACACACACACACACAAACAAATCTACAGACTTACTCCAAACTGCCAAATATATTAATTAACACACTCTCACTCTCATATACTCTTTGACTCTATTTTGGCCTAGTAGAACAAAAAGCAGCAGACTTTTACTTTTTAATCATTTCTACTGGATCTCAGATCTGAGCATGCGCAACACGGGTCAGGGATTGACCAACCGGCTCCCACTGCTCTGCTGTCTGTTAACGTTAAGAGTGGTGGGGGGGGGCGGGGAGGGAGCGGATCGACAGCTTGAGCAGATGTCAACTCAACATTGTAAATAACCAACCAAAAACGATCGCCGGTTCATCTTGTTTTTGGCGTGAGAATAGTTTGGGCAGCGTGAGAGCGTGAGACTGAGAGTGAAAGATGCCAGATGCGTGAGAGTTGGCAACCCAGAGATAGCAAACAGATCCAGCTGCATTATATGTCCTTCTCCTGGATTGGTGGACCCTTACTAACATGAAGCCCATCCACAATGAGACTACTAAACAAGTCTTAAATCTCATCTCATTCGTAGTTCATACCGCCAAGTTTTAGTGTTGAAGCTAACGCTAGCTAAACAACAAGTCAGAAGAGTCATTCTGTCTGTTAGCAAACAGCCTTTCCGTCACTTGTTCCTCCGGTTCAGATGAAGCCCAGAAAGAGACAAAGAAAAGTCTTAAATCTTTTCTCAGTTGTAGTACAAATGTGTTTGTGCTAAAGCTAACGCTAGCTAAACCAAAATGCTTCGTCTTCTTCTGTTGTTTTTGTTTACATTGAATCCGCACTGGTTCACATGAAGTAAACAAAGACGGACACGATGTGAATATGAGACGCAAAGAATCTAATGCTAAGCTAACTAAAGTGCAAAGGTCAGCAGTTCTTCTTCAGGTGTTTCTGTCGGTCAGTAAACACCTTTACCTTCATTCCAACTGGAGCACCGTTTTGTACATCTAGAAAACAAAGACACAAATATCAGATAAAAAAAAATGTTAATCTTGTTCAGACCTCCATGTGTTTGTGTGGGCGAGCTAAACTAACGTTGCATAGGTAAACACGCTATTCTTCTTCAGTGTTTTTTCTGTTATTTTATCCCGGAAACTCGCCTACAGCGTCTAAATGTTCCCAAACTTAGGTGTCCGTTGGCTAAAAGGAAATCAAGTGTTTTAAGGGGTTCATCATCATATCCTACAGTGTGCATTCAGGCCCTGTCTCCTCCAACAAAGCAACCTAAATACATGAGAGATAGGAAAGGAAACCCCCCAAAAGCGCAGATATGAGACGGAAATCCCCCTGAAATCAGACTGGATTGTGTCTGAGCCTCTGGAAACGACTGGTGTGTACATGGAGCATTCAGTGAAGGTGGGAGCAAACATCAGGCGGAGGAATATTTTTAGGATCTTCTTCCAGCGCTGTCTCTCTCTCTCTCTGTTATCTCTCAGCCTCTCATCATTCAGAGAGGAGGAGGAGGAGGAGGAGGAGACAGAGCAGAAACACTGCCAGTGTGTAATCTGCTGCTGGATTCTCTCTCCGTGGGTTTTTATGGACGTTTCCTTCTTTCTTTTACCGCGTTTTTGTCGATTCTTTGAAGTCGTTGGACGTGTGATTGCGCGACAAGACGTAACATCCCGAGAGACTTCATTCATTGCCGGAGCGTCTGTACTTGAACGCACCATCCGAAGGAGAGAGAATCCCGCCTGCAGCCATGTGCGTCTAAAGAAAAACTTAAATGGAAACGGATGAATCCCCCAGCATGCTTTGTGGCTTTTTCTCTGGGTTGAAAAGCAAGGAGTCGTGTTTGAAGTGAAGAAGGTTTCAACTTCCAAACTCCTGATTTATTCATCCAGAGTCCATCAATAATTAAAGGCTACAAAGTCGACAAGCAGAGCGTTCAGACCCTCCGACTGCAGAGAATCCAACTTCCTGCACTTTGAGGACCAAACGTGCAAAAATAAAAACACGTTTCTGCACTTTTTTCAAAACGGATTCAACAATTCTTCAGATTAGTCTGACGTGTTGTCGCTTAATCTGCTGCAGAGACTTCAGGATGTCGTCAAACGGCCAATAACAAATGGAAAATGTTTATTATTTCCTGATCTGTCTTAATAAGATAAGATGAGATAGGAAGTACTTTATTGATCCCAATGTGGGAAATGTTTGCAGTTCAGCAGCTTAAAAAGACAAGGCATTGAACATTAGAGAAATAAAAAGACTAGAAGTAAACAATTCAAAATGTAAACACAAATAGAAATAAAATAGCATTAAAAAAGGACTTTACTTCCGACATTAGGACTTTATTCTCACTCAGTCATCGAAAACCCTCCGAAGAAATGTCGTGTGAGAGGAAACCAACGTGCTTCAAACCCTAAGGATGTACTTTCTTTCATTCTGATGTTTTTTAAGTCATTTTCTCTTGAAATCCGGACATGTGACTCAGCTGCGTCTCAACGTTTCTCCCCATGGAGCGACCGTAACACCTTCAAGACTCAAGACTCAAGACTCAAGGCTTTTATTGTCATTCGTACTGAGCTACAGTTTAGATATGGCAATGAAATCTGAGGCTCCTCCAACAGAGAAACACAATATAACAGATCAAATTGTAAATACAATAGAATAGAAATAGTGCAGTAAGAGTCTATATACAAGTGATTGGAATATAAGTTGCAAACAGATGGATGTTATGGATGTTCTTCACAGAGTGCAGGTGTTTAACAGTCTTACGGCCTGTGGGATGAAACTGTCTCTGAGTCTGGTGGTTTTAAATATGATGTATTTATTTCAACAAGGACCATGCCTCCAAACACATTAATCTCAGAAAAGAGAAGAGATGAATTAAGCCAGATTTGAGCTAATAGCTACCTTCCATCTGCAGTCCTTTTCGACCTGACCTTTCAGCCTCGCTGCCGTTTCCTATCGGACATGTTTGGTGTTTTTCACTGAAGAAGCGAGCGTCCTCAGAGGTTTGTTCCTCTGGTTCTCGGGGAGATGGCGGCGGCCATCGCCAGCTCCCTGATCCGACAGAGGCGTCAGGCCCGAGAAAACAACACAGAGAAAGTGACCACCAACAACAAGAGGAGGACGAGTCCCAGCAAAGACAAAGACCCGCGGTCTCTGTGTGAGAGACACATCTTCAGCGTCTTCAGCAAGGTGCGCTTCTGCAGCGGCAAGAAGAGGCCGGTCAGACGGAAACCAGGTGACCAAAACACATCAGAATCAAATCAGAATGCATAGAGTGGTGGTTGTAAGATCTCACATTCACCCGACAACTCAGCGTCCTTAAGGCCTGTGGTTAAAACTGATTGATCCTCTACGAGATTAAATACGTCAGTAAATACTTTTTCACCCACTGGTGGATTTAAAATCAGAGATTGCTAACAAGTGTCTGAATGACACGACTAAACGCCATCACGCCCGACATTAGCCTCCTTTAGCTTAGCGGTGGTGACGTGAAGTCATGTGACCGTGCTGTAGTTCCTTTATAGCCTAACATTAGCCGCCTTTAGCTTAGCGGTGGTGACGTGAAGTCATGTGACCGTGCTGTAGTTGCTTTATAGCCCAACATTAGCCTCCTTTAGCTTAGCGGTGGTGACGTGAAGTCATGTGACCGTGCTGTAGTTCCTTTATAGCCCAACATTAGCCTCCTTTAGCTTAGCGGTGGTGACGTGAAGTCATGTGACCGTGCTGTAGTTGCTTTATAGCCCAACATTAGCCACCTTTAGCTTAGCGGTGGTGACGTGAAGTCATGTGACCGTGCTGTAGTTCCTTGATAGCCCAACATTAGCCTCCTTTAGGTTAGCGGTGGTGACGTGAAGTCATGTGACCTTGCTGTAGTTCCTTTATAGCCCAACATTAGCCACCTTTAGCTTAGCAGTGGTGACGTGAAGTCATGTGACCATGCTGTAGTTCCTTTATATCCCAACATTAGCCTCCTTTAGCTTAACGGTGGTGACGTGAAGTCATGTGACCGTGCTGTAGTTCCTTTATAGTCCAACATTAGCCTCCTTTAGCTTAGCGGTGGTGACGTGAAGTCATGTGACCGTGCTGTAGTTCCTTTATAGCCCAACATTAGCCACCTTTAGCTTAGCGGTGGTGACGTGAAGTCATGTGACCGTGCTGTAGTTCCTTTAAAGCCCAACATTAGCCTCCTTTAGCTTAACGGTGGTGACGTGAAGTCATGTGACCTTGCTGTAGTTCCTTTATAGCCCAACATTAGCCTCCTTTAGCTTAGCGGTGGTGACGTGAAGTCATGTTACCGTGCTGTAGTTCCTTTATAGCCCAACATTAGCCTCCTTTAGCTTAGCGGTGGTGACGTGAAGTCATGTGACCGTGCTGTAGTTGCTTTATAGCCCAACATTAGCCACCTTTAGCTTAGCGGTGGTGACGTGAAGTCATGTGACCGTGCTGTAGTTCCTTTATAGCCCAACATTAGCCATCTTTAGCTTAGCGGTGGTGACGTGAAGTCATGTGACCGTGCTGTAGTTGCTTTATAGCCCAACATTAGCCTCCTTTAGCTTAGCGGTGGTGACGTGAAGTCATGTGACCGTGCTGTAGTTGCTTTATAGCCCAACATTAGCCACCTTTAGCTTAGCGGTGGTGACGTGAAGTCATGTGACCGTGCTGTAGTTCCTTTATAGCCCAACATTAGCCGCCTTTAGCTTAGCGGTGGTGACGTGAAGTCATGTGACCGTGCTGTAGTTCCTTTATAGCCCAACATTAGCCTCCTTTAGCTTAACGGTGGTGACGTGAAGTCATGTGACCGTGCTGTAGTTCCTTTATAGCCCAACATTAGCCTCCTTTAGCTTAGCGGTGAAGTCATGTGACCATGCTGTAGTTCCTTAATAGACCAACATTAGCCGCCTTTAGCTTAGCTGTGGTGACGTGAAGTCATGTGACCGTGCTGTAGTTCCTTTATAGCCCAACATTAGCCTCCTTTAGCTTAGCGGTGGTGACGTGAAGTCATGTGACCGTGCTGTAGTTCCTTTATAGCCCAACATTAGCCACCTTTAGCTTAGCGGTGGTGACCTGAAGTCATGTGACCGTGCTGTAGTTCCTTTATAGCCCAACATTAGCCACCTTTAGCTTTGCGGTGGTGACCTGAAGTCATGTGCCCGTGCTGTAGTTCCTTTATAGCCCAACATTAGCCACCTTTAGCTGAGCGGTGGTGACCTGAAGTCATGTGCCCGTGCTGTAGTTCCTTTATAGCCCAACATTAGCCTCCTTTAGCTTAGCGGTGGTGACCTGAAGTCATGTGCCCGTGCTGTAGTTCCTTTATAGCCCAACATTAGCCACCTTTAGCTGAGCGGTGGTGACCTGAAGTCATGTGCCCGTGCTGTAGTTCCTTTATAGCCCAACATTAGCCTCCTTTAGCTTAGCGGTGGTGACGTGAAGTCATGTGACCGTGCTGTAGTTCCTTTATAGCCCAACATTAGCCACCTTTAGCTTAGCGGTGGTGACGTGAAGTCATGAGACCGTGCTGTAGTTCCTTTATAGCCCAACATTAGCCTCCTTTAGCTTAGCGGTGGTGACGTGAAGTCATGTGACCGTGCTGTAGTTCCTTTATAGCCCAACATTAGCCTCCTTTAGCTTAGCGGTGGTGACGTGAAGTCATGTGACCGTGCTGTAGTTCCTTTATAGCCCAACATTAGCCTCCTTAAGCTTAGCGGTGGTGACGTGAAGTCATGTGACCGTGCTGTAGTTCCTTTATAGCCCAACATTAGCCACCTTTAGCTTAGCGGTGGTGACGTGAAGTCATGAGACCGTGCTGTAGTTCCTTTATAGCCCAACATTAGCCACCTTTAGCTTAGCGGTGGTGACGTGAAGTCATGAGACCGTGCTGTAGTTCCTTTATAGCCCAACATTAGCCTCCTTTAGCTTAGCGGTGGTGACGTGAAGTCATGTGCCCGTGCTGTAGTTCCTTTATAGCCCAACAGGATGCTTGTTTATTTGTTCATAAAGGAAACAGTGATGCATTCAATAATTGTCTCTTTATCCCAAATGAATGTTCTGAGAGAAACAGATTGTTATTCTCAGGTTTGATGAAGTGTGATCTTCATCACTTCAGGAAGCTGCAGGATTTTGTATTTTCACCTCTGCGTCTCTCAGATGTTTTCACAGTCCCACACACGTTTAAATATAGCTCCTGCACACTGGATTATATAGCATATATAAATATATATATTATAGCTCAGAGAATAAAACACAAAGACGTTCTCGGCTGTTGAACACTGATAGTGAATGAATAATGTACTTATATCAATGATATG